>PVLA01001630.1:0-216240 GCA_004027455.1 Hydrochoerus hydrochaeris | reverse complement strand
TTTTCTTTCTTTAGCATCTTCAGTGAAGGATACAACAATGCCTAATTGTATTTTTTCAGCTTGTCTATGTGTAGGTGGGTGGATGGGTGTGTATAGGAAAAAGGCAAAAAAAAAAAAACCTGAATTATTTGCATGTAAGTGGTTTTGTGAGATAAAGAATGGGAAATTCTATAGTCTTCTTGGCTTACTCTGTTGATGACAAACCTAGCCTCAAAAGAGATTGATAAGCATAATCCAAGTGAGTGCTTGCACTTGCCAGTCTTCAGGAGCCCATTGTGGGTGAGTAATCAAATTGGAGTTTGCAGTGCTGGTCTGGTCCCGCAGATGCCTTGTCCAAACTGACTGTGCCCTCCTCTTCCTCCTCTCCGGTTTTCATCACCACTGTGCCCCTCCCACCTCTGCCCACTACGAGATGTCTTCTTCCAGCCCCACTGACTGCTCTCTGCCTCGCAGCAGAACCCCGTTGTGTGTGGTGACCTCCATGGGAAGCGCAGCTTGTGTTCAGACATCCACAGACAGAAGGCTTTGATCTTAGTGTCCTTGGGCCCAGAGCCCCATCCCAAGGCTCCTGCGAGCCAGTGGGGGCTGTCCACTGCCGCTCTTGGTTCACGGCTGTGTCCTGCCCTGCCCTCCTCTCCTCCTGCCTGTTGGGTCCTTGACCTGCACTATGGCTTAGTTGAGTTCCTTACGATACTACGGTGAAAGCCGGGTGCTAGAGCCCCTCTTGTTTACAAGACATAAATGAGGGATTTGAAATATGTAAAAATAAACATGAGAAGCTAAAATGTTCTTCCATCATAAGCTTAAAGGGAAAAAAACTGAAAAAAAAGACCAAAAAGTGCGTATATATATATATATATATATATACACATACATATAAATATATATTTTAGATGAAGACTAACTCTGGGAGCATTTAACAGTGTTTTTTGGTTTTGTTTTTAACATTTTCCTGCTTTAAAATTTGCAAGCATTCTCAGGAATTCTAGGGTAGGAAGCCAGTTTTTTGAAGATGGTTTATTTAACCATATCTTATCCTAGATAGATGGCTGTTTCTTTCCTGTTAATAAACTTTTACAAGTTCCTTAAACTTCAAAAAGTTTAGGCAATTTTTACTTAAAAAAAACATGTAAAAAGAAATGTCTCCAAATGTTGTCATACTGGGGATCACACATTTTAAAACACATAGAAATATTTTTTAAAAATTATCAATTTAGCAGCAACAGGTAAATTCATTATCTTGAAAAAATATGGGAGAAGGATTAAGCTTTCAGAGAGCTGTATCATGGACTCATTGGAAATCGTGTAATTGAATGGGGAATGTTTGGTGTATCTCCCCTCACCACTTTTATTTTTTTAATGGAACCCTTCTTCCTGTCCCCCAGCCCCAGTGACAAAAGAAAGGAATAAAGAAAGAAACAACAGCTTAAAACAAAAAGAGTAAAAGAGTAACTCTAATCTGTAAGATAGTATGGTTGGATTGCTGAGAATCTATGTAAAGAGTTAGGAAATATAGGTTAATAATTTTTGGAACAAATTTTAAATAGTCATTACTAGAAAAAAAAATTATCTATGGACTGTCCTGTTAATGAAGAATGTCTGTCTTACCTCCATGTGTTATGGAAGGAAGAGAAAATATAGAAGAATCTAATGAGGAACAAGTGATTTTACTTTTTTAGCTCCCAGCTACTATTGTGCTTGTTTTAATTGCTGTTTTGAAGATCTGCTGCTTAATTATCCCCATCCCTCTGGGGGAGATATGGAGTGTTTCCTTTCAGTTTTGGTGATGTTGAATTCTCCTTTTGTATTCCCTCCTGGGGCCAGGGGTCAGAATTCCTAAGCATGACCACAGCTTCTTTCAAACATTAAGCTTCCCAGTGGGAAAGAAACTCCAGCTCCACAGGTAAAGGGAATCGGTGGGGTTGCTGCCTGCAATTTCTCTAAAACCGCTTTAGTGCCTTCACACATACACCCAGACATCCTAAGCAAGGGGACACGTGTGTATGTGCATGTAGTCTGGTCACTCCACAGCTGGAAAGACACTGGCCCATAAAGGAAATAGGAGTGATCCTGGACAGGCCCCAAAGGCAGTGGGCTAAAGTAAAACAAAAATCAAGGAAAATATGCTTTTATGTCTTGATAATGTGGAATGCCAAGTTCCTTCCTTGCATTGTGTGCCCTCAGTTACAATGCTTTGAATTCTCCAGGTGTGTAATGGTGACAGCTACAGGGACTCAAAAAGTGTCTTGGTGTTGGGCCAGTGGAAGGAGGTTCTTTTTCTGCTCCTGTCCTCCTTTGTCTTCTCCCCTTCCCCCTTGTGTCAACTTGCTGGAAGGTTTGCTTTACTGGTTGGCAATGACCTAAGAACAGGTGAGGATATCTTGGAAGAGGAAAACTCTTTTCTTTCCATGGTATTCTTTGGCACAAGCCATGTTTACCCTGAAGTTAGGTAACTTCAGAACACTTAAATAATTCAATGGGAGCATCCTCTTATCCACCATATATATGGAGGCTTGCTGGTCACCCTCATTACATAGACTTACTTTGTACACATTTTAAACATGTACATGTGAGCTTTCCATTTTTGTACTAGTTCTTTTATTTTTAAACACTTGATTACTAGTGGCTAGAGGTGTGCATATCTATTAAACATCTCAGACTTGGTGTCTACCACATGAGTAGCCAAAAGAAGATGCAAGAGTAGGGAAAGGGATGTCTTCCATCAGACAGGACACACTGCTGCCAGTGAGACCCAGCACCACCACCTTACTTTTTAAGTGTTGAAGAAAGCTCTGGTCCTAAAGACACTGTGAAGAAATAGATGGTCTGTGTAGCATCTCTAATCCCTCATCCCTAACCCTTGAAATTTTCAATGTACAGCACTCACAAGAGTGAATTTAGCAGTGCTGAAGTTAAGATTCCGCATTATGCATTCGATCTCCAGCACTACCAATCAATCAATCAGTCAATCAGTTCTCTAAACCAAATTCTTTCATCAGTGTTTGCCCCCAAGAAGGCAGCATCCGTTTCTTGCCATTGAGTTTTACTCAAAACAGCTTGCTGTTCAAATGTTGTTAGGGCTTCTGTTCTAAGAATTTTCCCCCTCTTCTGACATGAATGTAACATAAGTTAGCAATTCCTTCTTGTAAGCTCCTGTGTGTTGAATGTTGTATGTAAGATATGCAAAGGGGAAAAAGAAAGGAGAGGAATTCCTGCATAGGAATTTGGAAGCGCCTTTATTAATGTATCTACCAGAGACTAAGAGCTCATGGGCTATTAACTCCTTACAAATATTTTCTCATCCTTTTACCCTTTTTCTTGGAGGGGGTGCAGTTTTTGTAGGGTTAACACCCAGATTCCATTTTGACCTCAGATGCTGTGTGTTTTTTTAATTTTATTTTTTTGTATTCTGATGTCTTGACTCGACTCTTAGCGTTTGTGTACTGAGCAAGTGTGGAAGCCAAGTCTGTTGTCCTATGCAGTGTAAACAGGATATTTTCAACAGACTTGGCTGTAATAGCCATCTCTAAAGGGCACAGTTGAATGTTTTTGTAAAAAAAGTCTCATTTTTCCCCATTCCCAGAGTTAAATTCAGCATATAAAACTTTTGTTGCTGTTTTGGGCT
Organism: Hydrochoerus hydrochaeris; assembly: GCA_004027455.1. Classification (NCBI taxonomy): domain Eukaryota; kingdom Metazoa; phylum Chordata; class Mammalia; order Rodentia; family Hydrochaeridae; genus Hydrochoerus; species Hydrochoerus hydrochaeris. Next base: position 212,615 of record PVLA01001630.1, on the reverse strand, counting down.
TGAATATTTTATTTGAAGTATCTATGAGGTCTTCAGCTAGGAGTAGAGATACATTTTTTAGTTGGTCAAAAGAAAAACATTAAACCTCTCCAGTGTTGCCAAGTTTTGTCACATTTCATGTCTAAGCATTAACTACACTTTGTAGTGTTACTACAATAAGAAATCTTATTCCATGGTTTCATTTTTCCTTCTGTGAGTGTATATCCAAGACCGAATGCCGTATAATGTAGATGAGGCTGTTCTACACTCTGTGTACAGTGAATTATCCATCATTAGAGCTCATTCAGAATACAGGGTACCTTTAACCCCTGCCACACACCACACCACATCCCTTGGTTTCCTTCCCTGCAATAAGGACTAGGTATCTAGCACAGTCTACAAGTATACACAATGTCTTCAAGGACATCAACAATCAATAGAGAGAAACTCAGAATTTTATCTCTGTTTCCAGAGCTTATGCACACCCTATAGTATGGTCTGTAGTTTTATGACCTATGCCAAAGGTGTTCATATGGACAAAGGTGGTCCTCATTTGTCAATGATAGTTTTTTTTCCTTGACCTTAAGTTTGACAAAGAGGGTGGTAGTATCACATCCTTTAGATTCAAATAATTGTCAATTGCAACAATTCTAAACAGTGATATCTTAATAAAAATTGAACACCAGCCTTCCCTGAACTACCCAGCACACCTCTCTACCCTCCAGGCTGCCAAAGAAGGCTGTGAACATCTAAGGATAATAAAGGAGGGACACTGGTCAGGGAGTGGAGAGCTACTGCCCACCACTCTGCAGCTGTGCTGTCCATGTGTGTGGTCGGTCAGATGAAATCCTCAACCATTATGACATAATATCTGAGTAGACTCATGTTGTAACCTACTAGCACCCCCAAAAAAGAAGCAAAGTGACAGAAACTGCCAGTGTTTGCCTCACAGAATTTAAATAATTCCTTTTTCACAAGTGTGCACCTGAATTTGTGTTTAACATGAAACTGCATGCTAGGAAAATGGTACTGCCCTTACCAGAGGGTCTTGGCCAAACTCAGTTGTTGATTTTTTTATTGTGACAAATGCTTGTCTTTTTGAAGGTGGGGAAAAGTCAAGTAAGATACACAGGCAAGAAGTGTTCTGTTTTAAATAAAAAAGAAATAGTGTTCCCCCTAAAATACTGCGTCCTCAGCCGAGTTTTCAAACTATGAGTCATTGCTTTGGAAATGAATTCCCAATTAGAATTGACAAATTTCTAGCCAGTATCAGTAAGTTGAGGTGGTTTTTCAAAATAGGAGATTGTTCCTGCCTGCTTTTCTTTCACTTCTCCCTGGCTTCCTGGACCTCCTGGCGAATCAGGTATTCATTCTCCTTGAGCCACTAAAAGTGTACCCCACTGGTAGAGAGGGGTCAGAAGGTGACTGGAGGCTAGACGAACAGTTTCACTGCAAGACTGACCTGACTGAAGAGCAATACAGAGACAAAAATGGCAGATCTTAAATGTGTTGGCCAGAAATGAAAAAGAGGACATTTTTTGCAAAATAACTTTGAGAGCCCTTCAAGAAGTCACATACCTTGTAAAGGTAGTATGATTCTTTTTTTTCACCAAGTGATACATTTTTAGCATGCTACTTGTTCCCAGAAATTTCAAGTTAGAATAAATGTGTTCAAAACACCACCCCCAAACCCCTTCTTAATTTTGCCCAAGGACTCCAGCATAGTACTCCTGAATGTGCCTTTGTGAATGTGGAGACCGCATAATGTAGGTAAAGACTGCCCATGGCAGAGAAAACAGAAGGACAGTCACCTTAGCCTTCAGTAGTCAGAGTGCCACTGCATGCCCAGGAGCTGGTGGAATTGTCATTCACATGCAGGTTGCTCAGTTATGTTGTGTGGACTTATCTCTTGAGGTACAGGTTGCACAAGTGACAGAGGCCCGGGATAGGCCAACAGCGCTGAATGGCTTCTGTAGCCATATTCCGTAGGCTCTGTACCTGTGTCTGTGTGGTGGTTCAGTCTTCTGTTTTTCTATAATCACTGGCAGTTGGAATATGATGATATTTGTGACACATTCATGCATGTAGAGCAGGCACTTTCTGGCCTCGGCTTGGCTTCAATCTTTCAGTAGACTGAGAAAACCTGTCGTTTTCCCAAGTGGAAGTCACACCATGCTGCTCTTCAGGCTAACAGGGTATCAGGAAGGTTTGGAAAGCATTGAGATTTTAAGTTAGAAAGGAAAGGAAAATCCAAAATACATGCTTTATCTCTTTAGAACTGTTACAATTAAACATAGAAATCTGCAGTGTCTCCTAATTTGCTTTGGGATTTGTTTTCAACGATTCCACCTCTTTTCCCCATTCCCTGTGTCCTAAAGAAACAGCAAGTGAACACTAGGGGCCATTCCACAGATTGTTCGGAGCTCCTCGGTTCCATAGACTCCTTAGAACTCTCCCATGAGAAGCCCCCTTCAGCCTTGTCAGGGTGACACAGGGAGGAGGGTGCTGCGCTTCCCGTGTTCCGCTCATTCCCTTCTAATGGCCTTGAAATATATTATTATGCAAATGTGAATTTTGATACTGAATTTAAGAAGAGGGTGTTGGATTTTTTTTTCTTTTTTCAAACAAAAAGGTCCATATGTGGTCATCATTGTTTCATTTTTGTGAATTGTAACTATGCATTCTATATGGTGGGGGGAGGGCAAAGGGGAAGGAAGTCGCTTTGCATCCTTGTTCTCCGGTTTCTGTGTCCATGGTATCCGTGTGTCCAGGAGGGGAAGGGGAGTGAGAGAAGATGCACTAAGGTCATAGTGAGGTTAAAAGAGACCTCTGAGGCCTTTTGCCATGGCTGGTAAGTCTGATAGCCAGGCACATTCCGGGGGGTCTGCCACTCCTGTCTGCTGATCAGGTACAGGAGTCTTGATCCTAGCCGTGCAGTGTTAATCCGGGACAACAGTGGGACCCCAAAGGCTCCAGTGTTCTCGGGACAAAAGTACTCATCCTTTCCTGATTTCAGAACCCTTTCAAGCTCAGGAAACCATGCCTCAGTCATGCTGACTTTAATATTTGTCAAAAACAACTCCTCCTCTCCTCTCCACCCCCCTTTTTTAACTCATTGTTAAGTGAATTTAAGTGAGGAAATTTTCCTACTTCATGGAGAAGAGGGCTGTTGCCTGTCATTGCTTGACAGGCAAAAAAACATTCTGTCCCTCACTTGCCATCCCCCGGTCAATGTAATCTCTCCGCTTCACCACACTATACATAGCTAGCGAGCAATGAAGTTCTGACACAGAAAAGGCCTACATTCATTCTCTTCATTCTGATAATTCCTTTGTTGTTCTTGCCTGTGATATATCATAGCACCGCATTGCTCTGTCTAGGCATTTTTTTTTGCAATGCAGTATCTAAGCGTAAGTGAAAGGTCTTTGCCTGTATTCAGTGTTTTCCACACAGCAGTTTTTGTTGTTGATGTTCACAGTACTGTAATGAGTAACCAGACTTGCTCACAGTCTTCTGTGCCCGTGCAGGACCACACGGGCACTATCTTTCAGGGTTCCAATCTGTCAGAATGCCTTTTAACAAAAAAGTGAAACAAAAAAACTCCTGACGTTTCAGCTCACACAGAACTATACCTCGAGGTACACTTATCTCCCCTGCAGCGTAAACCCTTAGTTCCTGTCTCCTTTCTGACATTGGTGGGTTATCCTTTATAAGATATGAACATGTAAATAGCAGGATAACTTTTAAGGCACTTTCTTTGCTGTGAAAGTAATCCTTAAATACGATATATTCCATGTTAAGCCATCAGAAGTTTCAGATCTGAATTCTTTCATGTTTAAAAAGAAAAGGCAGAGCAAGTGAGTGGGATGGATTTGCATCTGAACTAGGGCTGTTTTCTGGCCCCCCCACACAGTGACAGCAGACCAGTGTCGTAAGTTCTGACCTAACTAGGTGCCATCTAGTCCAGCACCTAGTTCTGGAGTGGAGAATGTCTTGTGTTTCTCTCTTCCAGATCAGTTCCCCACAGGGACTCCAGGAGATTTCTGTGAGACCTTGAGCTCTTACCCTGTGTTAGTGTACACACACACACTTATTCATTGAGTATCATTCTGAAGTTTACCCTGGGATTTAGTTCCTGGCATTTCAATGTATGCTGTAGAATTTATGGCCTTGTTGTGTTATGATGCTCTGGAAATGTACTGATTTCTTGAAGGAAACTCGCCTAAGGAGACACGCCAACAACCCTGAAAGCTGCGTGCATCCTTTATAGAGTTTCCTCTCTCCATGAGGCTTAAGGCTAACTTTAGTAGAGGGAAATACATTTAACACATGCTGCTCATAGGTCTCTGTCATCTACTGCCTTTCCTACATTTGAGCTCCCATGAGGCAGGGTTGCAATGGATCATCTTGAGTAGCTTCTTCACAAAAGCCCCCTTTTGCCCTACTTTACATAAGCTTAGCAAGAAGCCCTTTCGGTGTGATCTCACTGATCTTGTATAGTGACGACTTCCTTTGAGGGAAGAAACTTGATTGTAAGTGCATGCACATTACCTACCCACCTTCCGATTCGGGCACTATTTAGGATTTTACTTCTGTAGTTTATTGGAGACGCTTATCCTTTCAGTGTCCTTCCTCTGATCCCCCTGGGCTCTGCCTGCCCTCATATCCTCCTCTGATGCTCCCAAAGGGCTCTGCTGATCTCTGCACCTCTTTTCTGGAACGTACCCCCCACTACCACCTTTTGCACACACAAGTGACCAAAGTGTTTGCAGTGGTCTCACAGAAGACATCAAAATGGTGCACGCACCTCGAATGTGCTCAGAGACACGTGCACAAGATTCTGTACCCATGGCCTTAATCTCAGCACGATTTAAGGTGCAGGAACATTTTTAACAGGTTTAAAATAAACTCCTCTGGGAGGGAAAAAGCAGATACAACAGCTCAACTGTGCCCACTCCTGACTGTCCACTCTTGCTTACACCTTCATGTTGTGCGCCCACCCATCCCATCTGTGTTCTGCATAACCAAAAACAGACTACAAAAGCAACCTGAGGAGAGGTTTCTGGACTATTTTATCTGTCTCCCTTTCGACGGAGATATAAATGCTGCTTTGGGTTCCATAATCCTAGGGGGCTATGTTTACATAGTGAAATACATCCTACCAAATCAGGAAACAGTGGATAGCAGGGCTCACTTCAGTGAGTGATGGGTCACAAAGGCCAGGGAGGACCTGGGGGCATAGCTGAGGAGGAGAGGCAGAAGCATACTTTTTAATTCCTTGTGACACATGACCCCCATCCTCCTCTCTTCCTCCCTTTGTGGCTCTCCTTGCCCCCTTTAAACAGAAGGTGCAGAGAAGGGCATCAAAAGAAGGCTGGTGTTTTAAGAGGCAGCTTTCCAACTTTGCACACAAAGAGATAACAGAAGGTACAGCAAAATTCCTCTCATCTGAAACACTGTCAGCAGAAACAAAACCTGTCAAAAGGACTAAATAGCTGCACATATTGATGCTCTCTGCAAGTTACCTATAAGTGTTTTTTTCTTATACTTGAAATAGCTTTTACAATATTATTTTGGTGGCTTTCTTTTCTCTCTTCCGATGGGCAATAGAGAAAGTGGATGATGAGATTTAAGGACACTTGAGGGGAGAAAAGAGAGGATATGGCATTGTCTTTTTTTTTTTTTTTTAACATAGAGATTTAATCAAACTCCCATATGTTGAAATTGCTCCTCATATTACTGGTTTTACATGGACACAGAAACTAGGCACTTTAGAGGTGCACTTGCACGGCAGGCTGGGCCCCCCTTTTCTATATTTTATTTTACTTTTTTAGTATAGTGGTACTTAAAATCACTGGTTCACTTAAAAAAACAAACAATAAAATGTTAAACTCTACTAATGTACAAATAAGCTGAAAAGTTGCATTTTATGTGTATTTTTTGCCATAGCAGGTACTGTATTTCTCATGCTGGATTTCAAAATATATATATATATATATCAAAAACAAACAAAAAAAACTGAAGGGTGGTGTTTTATTGGATTGTGACAGATTGAGTAATAAGGAATTAAGTCGCCGTCATTTCATTAAAACTGAGAGATGATGTCATACATATATAAGAGTTTCCTGAAGGGTTTTTTTGGGCTTTTAAAAAACAGCTTATTTTTGTTTTTGTTTAGTTTTTTATTTTATTTTATTTTGAAAAGATATGATTGTATTATGTGCAACTCAGTTGCTTACATTATAACTACAAAATATTTTTGGGTTTCTGGAAAAAAAAAGAAAACAGACTAATAAATGTGTTTGGCTGCTAAGCATTTACTATTGTGGTTTTCCTGTTTTATTCTGCCAATTTAATTTGCTCATTTGTTAAATGTTTATCGTTTTTCCTCTCCCTGCCTCACATAAAAGCTGCCTGAAATTCTGTATTGGAATTTGGACCTCAGCTTTGCCTCTCATCTTGTTGTGTTTTTGTTGTTAGGTTTGGCTGTCGGGCCAGTCAGTTTGCATTGCTCACTGTCTGCCCCTTAATTCTCTAAAAGAAATGATGTTGTTCTGCCTTTGCTGTTGTTTTGTTGAAATCTAGTTTGCATCTGGTGTTAGAACACCGGATGCAGAAGGAACCGTGCCTCTCACCATGGCTATGCCCAGGGGTGATAACCAGCCAGCTGGCTTTGTCCAGAAAATGCCACACCTGCCCGTCACCTGTGCTGGGTTCTGCAGCACTGCAGAGGAGAGCTACAGCCTTAACCACTAGGCCTGGCTTTCCCCATCTTTATCATTCCTTATTTAACCGTTGGCTGCTCAAGGAGAAAATTATTATATACATAATCATGAAACACTTCCACAATGGCAGAAAAGAAAAATGGATGGATTGTGATTTTTCCAATGCCCAGATACTTGTGTATCTGACTCAATTCTCAGGATACTGTGTGAGACATGATTTATTACTGTAAAATACATACTACTAATCCCCCTGAAAGTACTCCTCCTTGTTTTAAACACATCCCATCATTCTTTTCACTTTCTCAAGCAGTTGTGGAAGCCCTCTTTTGTGTCTTTAGTTGTTCTGTTGTGGCTGGCTCATTGTCCTGAACTGATTGAAAACATTTACATTCCATAGTCATTTTGACTTTGAGGAAGAGTCAGAATTTGCAGGGTGCCAAGTCCAGTGAATAAGGTGGATGAGGATACATTGCAGTGTTTTTATTTGCCAGAAAGTGCCATAAATGATTGATCAATGAACTGTGATAAAATATGATGACTATTTAAATCAAATAATTTGTTACAGTAAAACACACATTGCCGTTATCCCTCTCAAAATACAACATTCCAAACACACTTAGCCCATCATTCTTGACAATGTGTCAGGGCCAAGGGTTTAGCTCAGTGGCGTAAGTGCCTGCTTGGTAAACACGAGGTCGTGAGTTCAATCCCCAGTACCAAAAAAATAAAAATAAATAAAAATAAAAAGACAATGTGTCTTACCGCAATGTGTTCCGTTAAATATTCACCATATCTTTTGATCACTGTGGCAAATTCATTTCATCAGGAAGCAAAGGTTCAGCATAATGTTAGCCAGTAATAGGTAACACTAATTAAATGCTTGCTACAAGCTGGGCACTATTCTAAACACATAGGTATTCATTTAACTACAATCCTCATTTCCCAGGTGACAGAAACTGTGCGAGTGCACAACATAGCTCATGGTAGAACACACATTTTGCATGCACAGGGCCCCATGTTCCATCCCTACGACCCAAAAGAAAAGAAATTTACATCAGAAGCTTGACCTGAAAAACACGTGGACAACACTGGCAGATGTAGGTAGAAAGAAATGAAAAACTTTGATACTATTAAGATGCTTAAATGAAGCTGACCCTGATGGCACACAGCACTGTCAAAGGCTGAGGCAGAAAGATTCCAAATTTAAACCCTACCTCGCAACTTAGACCCTGCCTCAGAAATGTAAAATAGTCTTGTAAAAAGGGTTGGAGATGAAACTTAGTGTAAGGGTCATGGGTTCAGTCTCCAGTGCTGTAAAATAATAACATATAAAAGCATGAGTGGCCAACAGAAGTAGTGTTAAAATGTTAACATCAGACTCAAGTCTTCCTCGGGGTGCAGGTCCATCCAATCTCCAGGACCTCTCACCTCCTTTCCTCTTAAGTCTTCCCCAGACCTGACCCCAAATTTCTCCCCTCTGGCATGACTAATTTTAACATCTTTTATCATAGCCTCCTGTTCTGCTGGCTCCCACTCTTCTCCAATGGTTCTATTTTTACCTCATCAGCCATTCCCCTCTAATCCAGTTTTGCGTTTATAGCCCATAATTTGAGTACTATGCTTTTGAACACCCATTAGCTCTCTTACCTCCATTTTCTTGACACCACATGATGAAATTTCCACTTTGGGAAACTGTTTCGTATTTTCCACCAGTTTTCAAAGCAGCCCAGCATGGCCGGTGTTCAGAGAAGTCATTAAGAGGGCAAATAAGAACCCCTCCCCATAAGTCCACTACAACCAACTACCAAAGGGACCTGGACACGGCCCAACAAGCTTCCTGTGTCCTCCTGGTCAGTTCACTCAACAACCACTCCTTTCTTAGTTAAGGTCTTTTCTGACATTTTTTTTTTTCCTGGCATGCTGGAGCTGGAACCCAGGGCCTCACTCATGCTTAGGCAAGTGCTTTGCCACAGAGCCACACCCTCAGCCCTGATTTCAAATTGCTAATCTGAGGATTTTTCCCATTAATGCGCAGAGAAAATTAGAGGTCTCAGAAAAGTTCCCTCAAATTCCTACTTGCAGATTCTAAGCAAAGAGATCCCTCTGTCCTGGTGCTGTTTCTTCCTCCAATGCTGGGAAAGAACCTCTCTTGTCCCACCCCCAACTTTCCCTTCCTGCTCACCTTGACCTCTCTATTCTCCTTTAACTCTTGATATGGGGCCCTCCTAGAGCCCATCCCACAGTACAGCTGTTCTGTGTGCCCACATGCCAGGCTCTGCCTCTCCAGTTATACTCCTATCTTCCCTCTGGAAATTTTCTTTCTTGCTCCTCCACCTCTTCCCATCTGGTTCCTGCCCATTATCCTGCTGAAAATTTTCTAAAGTCACCGTCAACCTCCCTAAGAGCAAATCTGCAAAATCTACCTTGCCCCCTGCACAGTGACATGTACCTCTGTCTCCTGTCTCTCTCCCACTTGGGCCATGCCTTTGTGCCTGGTCTGGAACCTTTGGGTTGCATGGGAGCTCAGAACAGTTCCTCCTGCTTTCTCTCTGCCATCCACTCTATAATTTGCACCACCCCTGGGCTCTGTCCTTAGTGTACTGCTTGCCAGTCCTGTTGCTTCCCCTGGATGACTTCACTCAGTTCCATGTCTTTCAATATAATCCAAAGGTTTGTTCTGTCTAAACTGTATGTTGAAGTCTGACCCCTCTAATACCCATCCTCTGACTACCAAATTGCTGAAGTCAAATGGACAAATCCCTGCACCCTCCTGATCATATCAACTCCTTTTCCCTCCACCAGCTTTTTGGCTCAGCTCACCCTTTTATTCAAACTCACATCTTGCCCCACATTGCCTCCATGAGGAAGTCCTATAATATGTGCATCTGCAAATAAACTGACACCAGCTTAGGTTCCACCACTCTGGGCTCACCTCAACCCCACAGCAGCTTCCTCGTCGTCTGCCCTTTTGTTCTTGTCCCTGCTCCAGACTGTTCTCTATGCAGCTACCACAACTTGTGCCTGCCCCTGATTTGCATAATTCATGCATAACCTCCGTGGTTATTCTTAACGCCTAAGATTCAAACTGCACACCATTGTCCACAAATCCCACACAAGCTGCTCTCATTCCCTTTGAATCCCCTGTATCCAATTTACACTAGCGCTCTTTTAAGTTTCATTCTTGCTAATTCATGCCCATCTCAAGGCCATTGTACTTGTTTCCTCTGCCTGGCATGCTCTGTCCCCTGCACCTTGGCCTGGTCTCTGACAAAATGGGAGGCTTTACCTATCAAAAAGTAGCTCTCATTGCCCCCAACCCACCCTAAGCTACACTTGTCCCACAAAACTTACCCTCTAAAATTACCGTTTATTTCTTCCTTCTTATCCATCTCCCTCACCGGAGTAATGTAACATCAAAAAGAAAAATAACAACAGAATTAAATGTTGCAATGCATAAAATCCTTTTGGCTCTAGCCGTCTAGGTGCTAATGACCCCTAAATTTGTATCTCCCAACCGTCACTATTGCATACATACGTCCAGGTATGTATACCATATATGATTATCTACTTAAACATTTCAAAGTCCTTGGATATGCTACAAACACAATAAATCCAAAACAATTTGGTATCGCCTGCTTGCCTCCCACCTTCTACCTTCTGGTAACTGGCATCGACATCCCTAATTTATCCAACAATAAAACCTAAAACCCTAGTCATATCCTTGACTTTGCCTCCCCCTACTTCCCTTAACTAATCCACTGCCCTGTTACCAACCTGGCTTGATTGTGCCGCTTACTCTCTTCCCTTTTTGACCCCTATCTGAGCTAGACCATCACACTATTATGTCTTAGCAAGCCCATGCATTGGCCCAATTGATTTCTCACCTCCAGCTCCCCTGCCACCAATCCATCCTCTCCCACTTCCTTCCCTTTCCAATTTCCCTCTTCTAATCTCAGTCAATCTACATAATAAAATAATTTTCAAAACACAAATCTAGCAAGGTGATTCTCCAACCTAAAGTCCTTTAGTGTCTTCCCGTTGCTTAGAATGAACTTTCAAATGTCCTTGTTTCCAATAAGACTTTCACTGTCTGGCTTCTGCTCACTCCCCCAAACTCATCTCTCTCTGCTCTCACCCTTATCTTTTCTACTCCAACCTCATTGTATTCTGTTGCTTAATACAAGCCCTGGCCTTTGAATCTATACATGGTGAATGGATGTTCTAAGAAGAACAAGTTGTTCTATCAAGAATTATTTAAGAAATTACAGGTTTTTAGAAGCCAAAAATTAAAATGGATATTTTATATATATATGACTTGTTCATTGAGTTAGGCCACAAGAGAGAAAATACTAAAAATCCAGTTGAGAGATGTTGCCTTAGGTGAAGTGACACCCAGATGGAAGAGTGTGGGAAGCCTTTGAAGACCAAGAACCAATATTTCATAGACTCATCTGGCATGCACAAGGCATGGCTGCCGAACTTCGGAATCAGAAGGTAAGCTTTACAGTTCTGCAAGCAGTTTCCCAGGGGAGGAAAAGCTGGCTAAATCTCAGGGAAATGCCAACCACTTCTTTTTTTGAGGGTGAGAAGAAGCAACATAGGGAAAAAAAGATGAAGAAAGAGCAATTTTGAGCTGGGCCTGGTGGTGCATACATATAGGCTGAGGCTAGAGGATTGCAAGTTCAAGCCCAGCCCAAGCAACTGAGCATTTAGCAAGATGATCTAGAAATAGAAAAGTGCTGGGGATGTAGCTCACTGCAAAGGCCTTGGAGTTCGATCCCCAATGCTGCAAAACAACAAATCTCAGTAATCAGTCTAGGTAATTGGTAGGCTTTGCTAATGGTCAAGGTATTCTAGAATTGGCACTTTGGTCCAAATTCTGATTGCTAAACCTGGACATCTGGAAACATGGGATGAGGAGGTATGACAGGATGAGGGAAGAGGCAAAGTAGTGCCAGGATCTAACTTGTGACTATTGTGGGCCTACTCCTCTTGCTAGGCTAGACTGCTTCAGGTCAGTATATTTTGGTAGATTTGGCACTGGGTAACACAGGTAACTAAGACAGACATGATTTCTGCCTCTTTCCAGTTTGCCATCAATGGGAAAAGCAACCAACACTGAACTTTGGTGAAAGGTTTACCTATACGAAGGCAGATCACTCAACATATAAGGAAGCAGAAAATGGGAAGAGAACATTGCAAATGCTCCATAGGTTTTTGACTGACTGAATGAAAGCAGAAAAACAGGTGACAGGAACGCTTCATGTTTTTGAAATACTTTATTGGGAAAGGGGAGTTCACCTCATCAAAGCCAGGAATTCGAAGCGGAATCTGGGAGGTCTCACTTTATTAAACTCAAAAACAGGTAAGTTCAAAACAGCACAGTATGAATGCTGCAGCACACAGGGATGGTCGGCTTTGGAGCTGTTCACAAGCAGGTTCCTGGATCTCCCCATCTGGAGCATTCTAAAGACACTCAGTCTGAGCCGGGTGTGGTGGTTCATGCCTGTAATCCCAGCACTCGGGAGGCTGAGGCAGGTGGATTGTTGTGAGTTCGAGACCAGCCTGGGCTACAAAGTGAGCTCAAGGCCAGCCTGAACTGCATAGAGACCCTGTCTCAAAAAGACAAAAAAAAAAAGTCTGGGGGAGGTGATACCAAATGCCTGTAATTCCAGCACTCTTGGCTACTTAGCAAGACCCCATCTAAATAAATAAGGACTGGGGATGTAGGTCAAAGCGAAGACCCCAGGTTCACTCTCCACAAAGGGGTGGGGTGAGATGGGAACAATCTTCCCTTGCCTTTGTGATCTACATATCAGGGTCCATAATAATGGATAGCATTGTTAAGCACTGTATACCAAAAGTTTCTCTTACATCCCCTCATTTAATAACACTGAACAAGTCGGGATTGTTAAAAAGATTAAATAAATTCACCTGTATAAAGCACACAGGCCAGTGCCTGGTACCTAGGAAAATCTTTCCCAAAACGATACTGGTTTTCACATTATTGGCCAACCAGAGAGATGGGACTATTAAGGAATATTTTCTGGACGGGGTTTTAAGAAGTTAGTGAGAAAAGTATCCTAGATAAGAGGTAGGAGGGTAGTGTGACACATTTGAAGTGTCATGCTTCTAAAGTGGTTTTGAGTCCGAAGTGGTGACACACCTGTAATCTCAGCACTCGGGAGGCTGAGGCAGAAGGACTGATGCGAGTTTAAGGCCACCCTGGGTTACATAGTTCAAGGCCAGCTTGAAGTACATAGCGAGACTTTGTCTCCAACAAGAAAAATAAAGGGGCTTTTAAATCCGGCTGTGCTTACTGCTATATGCCTCCCCTTGCCCTCAGCCAGAAGCGCTGGCTAAAATCCATTCCCACGCAGCTTGGCATTAAGAGACTCACTTGGTACGCAATAAACACCGACTTCCCTTGAGCACCTTCATTTCTCCTCAGAACTGCGCCTGGTACAAGGCAGGCAGTAGGAGTGGGGTGAGGGAAGGCGACGATATAATTAAATAACAGCAAACACACCATGCCTTTTAAGTGTGCCAGATTCCGCTCAAATATAGCATCCTCACAACCATTTTCAAAGGCGAGTCTTAAAATGCCTTTTACTGGTGGAAAAACTGAGGCACAGAGGGATTTTGGTAACTTCTATAGCGCTTTATCTACCTCTCAACCTCTCGTATCTCTAGTCCACTGTGCCATATCCTATCTCCTATCCCATCCTATCCTTTGTTCACTGCTAATCAATTTCGTAGTAAACCAAGTAAGCCACACCAGTACCAGCCCGGATTCCCTGGGGGTGGGGCCAAGAGGGAAGTCCCGCCCCCCCCCCCCGAGGTCACCAGACTTCCGCTTCCGCTCTCGTTTGTCCTGTCGGCTGCGGCGGGGTCGCATTAGGCATGGCAGCTGGAGATAGTGGTTGTTTGTTGGACACTTACCGTTCTCCGCTTTCCTCCCGCTATGCTAGCCCGGAAATGTGCTTCATGTTTAGCGACAGAAACAAGTTCCGGACGTGGCGGCAGCTCTGGCTGTGGTTGGCGGAGGCCGAGCAGGTAACGAGCCCAGAGGCGGAGGGATCGAGCCTAGCAAGGAGAGCGCACCGCAGCACGTGCTGGGGTTGGGATCCCGAGCCCGGGCTTGCAGCCACGGCACAGTGACAGTCTATTTTCGGCGGTGGTTTCGTGTCCTCAGAGCTGTGGCCACAGGGAGGCCTGGGCAGGAGGTCCAGAACCCACATCCGCACATTTTTTTAATCCTGAAGGGTCCGAGTCGCGCAGGCCAGGAGAGATGCAGTGTGTCGCTTCAGGCAACTCAGGTTGGCCCTTGCTGCAGAAGTGCAGGGCTAACACAAAGTCTGAGCTCAAGTTATGTGCCATAAAGACTTTGCAAGCTCGGTGCTCTCCCCACACTTCACAGGGAGGAAAACAGCCAGAAGAGCGCGCGCGTGGTTTGCCGTAGGCGACGCAACCTAACGGGGCTGAGCTTTGAATCTGGCTGCAGCCAGAGCTTGAGCTCAGCGCATAGCCACCTCGTCTTCCACGGTGCCTATGAAGTTAGTGACAGTGAAACCACTGCAAAATGGAACTTTAAGAGTTAGATTTTTTTTTTCTTTTGCTTCCTTTTGTGTCTTTCATCTTTTTCTTTTCATTTTCTTGCAACCACTTTTACAGTAGGGTGGGCAGTGGTTTTTCGGTACCATTTAGAATTATATAAGCCATTTGGAGCTTAAAATCATTCTTTATGGGGCAGGATAGAGTTCAAATTTGTTGTTTTTCATTTATGAGACACAGTCTCCCTGCTTAGTTGAGACTAGCGTTGAGCTCACTGTGTAGTCCAGAGTACTCTCGAACTCTTGGCTGTCCTGCCTCTGCCTCCGTAAGTGCTGAGATTACAGGTATGCGCCACCAGGTCCGGCTGAGTGCAAACTTCTTGAACCACTTATCAACAGAAAATTTCAGATTAAGAGATTTTAAGAGGACAGAAAAATAAAAATAAAGAGGATAGAGACACTGATAGTGTGTTGTAAACTTAAAAATAAAAGTGCTCACACTACTTTGTGACTCCCTAGAAAACGTTTAGTTACTGTGATTTAGGAAAACAGTGTTATTTGATAGAATATAGCCTGTATAACTGAAAGCACGCTCTAATTTTATGGGAAAAGGGTCTATTCAAACCTAGTTCTGAGGAGATGGAGGGTCCTTTTACCTTAGATCACCATCTCATTTACAGGTGGGCAACGGCCTTTTCTAGAGAGAGGATGTTGAGGGGGAGACAGAAGTATTACACATCTTCACACTTGCTTTGTCACTTTCAGCCATCTTCAGCTCATCCTCTGGTGGGAAATAACACCAGGCTCCTGGCCTCCTGGGGCTGGCATCTGTTTATCCTGTCACTTTTGGGCTAAAGAGAAAAGGGAATATTGCTGTGTGTTCAGCAGAAGGAAGTTTGAAGAAGTTGCAACTCTAACTTTTAAAGTTACATTTTGCAGTGCTAGTTACACCACCACTGGAATCTTGTGGTTTTTTCTGCTTCATAGAGCTGCATTTGCCTCTGAGATGGGAGGGTCCAAATGGCAGTTTATTAGGTTAGGTTTATACTCTTGTCTTATAAGGGCTACAAATATGCTGCTCAGCCCAGTGGTGTTAGAAATAGCTCCAGAGGAGCCTTCCCAGAGTGGAAGGAACCTGATGGTGATCCAAAGAACGCTGAGGTTTCTTCTCACTTTTCAGAGGGAAAGTGCCACCTCAAGGTGGCAGCATGCTGGCAAGTGGAGTAGTTAAAACTGGAAACCATCTGAGTAGTGCCTAGGACCCTTGTAACATGGAACTTTTATCCTAGATGCCCTGCCCAGCCCACATCACTGTGCTCCAAGCATCCAGTGATAGGATAATGCCAGATATCTATGTAGAACACTCTGACCCAGGCACTATTTTAATTGATGGGGGTGGGGGTGGCGTTGAACTCAGGACCTTCACACTGAGCTACATCCCCCAGGCTGGTTTTGTTTTTGTTTGTTTGTTTTGTTTTTTTGAGACAGGATCTCACTAAGTTGCCCAGGCTGGGTTGGAAATTTTCATCCTGCCTCAGCCTCCCCAAGTGCGGAAATTATAGGCTAGATGGGAACACCGCTGCACTGTTGTTGTTATTAGGGTCAGATGCTGTTTTTTATACTTTACGTAGGAGTCAGTATTCCCATGCCGTAGGGCTTGTAATAAATTTTGAGTGGTTTTTTTTTCCCTGTGAAAATAAATTTTAAAAAGACTTACATCTAACAGCTCACCAATCCTTAAAATAGCTCCTTAGGATAAGTACTGTTCCTGAATCTATTTCACAATGAGAAAAAGAGGCATAGAGAGATTTGGCACAGAAAAGTGTTGGACAGTGACGTCAGACCTTTCTGAGTAAGTGACATCTGAACCCAGAGACTAGAACATTAGAACAGTGAACTAAGGAAGGGTACAGGGACAGAAGGCAGAGCTGATAGCAAGATTGCTTTACTATTTTGAGTTTATATAAAATATAATTTATCATAATTCATTGAGAAAGTTCTTTTCCACAGCACCCCTCACATTTTGTGCTTTTACTTTGGTTACTCCAGATTCTAATTTTAACAACTAGCACTAGGGCATAAATACTAATAATTTTCTCAGTGTCCCTTTAAATTGAGACACTGAAGTTTTTTGTTTTTATTTTTCGTATTCTGCAGGCATTGGGTTTGCCTATCACAGATGAACAAATCCAAGAGATGAAATCCAACCTGGATAACATAGACTTCAAGATGGCAGCTGAAGAAGAAAAAAGATTGCGGCATGACGTGATGGCTCACGTGTACACGTTTGGCCACTGCTGTCCAAAGGCTGCAGGCATCATCCATCTCGGCGCCACCTCCTGCTATGTTGGAGACAATACAGTAGGCCCCTCTGCTGTTCATATCAAAGGCTCAATCCTTATAATTAATTTATACATTTTATTTTTATTTTCCAGCTAGACATGGTGATGCACATATATAATACCAGCACTCTGTGAGGCTGAATAAGAAAGATTGCTGGTTCAAACCCACTTTGGGCAACTTAGCAAGACCCTGTCTCAATTTAAAAAATAGGAGAGGTCTGAGAATGTAGCTCAGTGTGAAGCCCTGGGTTCAATCCTCACTGCTGCAAAGGAGAAAAGAAACCCAAAGTATTCTTCTCAGAGGTCATTAAAACTTTGCTATGGCTTCTAAAAAGAAAGAAGGATTGCATTAAAATTGTCAGACAAGGGCCAGGGATATGGAGGTCATGAGTTTGATCCCCAGCATCAAAAAAAAAAAAAAACTTGTTAAAACCTTTGATTAGCAAGATTTCCTTACAAGCACGTCAAAAGCAGCAGCAAGCATTTCCATGCAAGTTTACTAGGTGTCAAGCGCTTTACACATATTACTTCATTTATTGTTTACAACTACCGTAAGAGATAGATGATGTTATTTCCATTGTCATTGTTAAAGAATAGAGTTTCTTAAATTGCAGGAAATTTATTCATTTCACATAGGCAGTATTGAATTTACATCCTCCCAAGAAGTTCTCATGGCTACATTCAGTCCCTGCTCGTGCCTCCAGTCCCAGTCCACTATAGAGAGTTCTCATCAGTGGAATCAGAATGTTTATAGTCCTTCGAGTCTGACTTTATTATCCTCACTTTACAGAAGAGCAAACTTAAGTCGAAGAACCAGCTCTCAGATAAAACAGCCAGATAGAATGAGTCCCATGCCTGTGCTCTTAATCAGAGTGTGCCTGTGGGATTAAAGTCTAATTCCAGGTAAAGTTCAAATTCAGGAAGAAGCCAGTGAGTTAAGTTATCCCTAGCTCCCCTCCACCCCATGCCAAGGATTGAACCCAGGCTCTCACACATTCTAAGCAAGTGCTCTACCTCTGAGCTACACCACCACTTAGCCCACTTTTTTTTTTTTAAGACAAAGTGTTGGGACTGGGGATTTGGTTCAGCCTCACCAGTGCCTTCCTGACAAGTTTGAGGTCATGAGTTCAATCCCTAGTACCAAAAAACCAAAAAAGACACAGCATCTTACTATATAGTCCAGACCAGGCTCAAAACCACTATGTAGGGAGCTGGAGATTTAGCTCAGTGGCACAGCACCTGCCTGGCAACCCTGAGGTCCTGAGTTTGATTCCTGGTGCTCAAAAACCAGTATGTAGCCTGGGCTGGTCTGGAACTCACAGTCTTCCTGCCTCATGAGTAGTATAATCACAACTGTGTGCCAACATACATAGCTCACTGTTTTTTTTTTTTTTTTTTGTCTTTTTGAGACAGGGTCTCGCTGTGCAGTTCAGGCTGGCCTTGAGCTCACTTTGTAGCCCAGGCTGGTCTCGAACTAGCAATGATCCTCCTGCCTTAGCCTCCCAAGTACTGGGATTACAGGCGTGAGTCACCCACGCCTGGCTTAGCTTACTTTTTTAAAGTCTTTTAAGTGGTACATAATTAAACACATATGTGTATGATTAGTCAGATAATGGGAGAACAGTTCTCTTAGAAAAATCCTTTTGAAAAGTACTGATTGTGTAGTTCTCAGCAATTACTGTCATATGTAAACATGTGTTAGAGTTGGCCTAAAATCCGTCTTTTACCTCCTTCAGTAACTTCAAAGCTCAACATGGTGGCATGTGCCTACAATCCCAGAATTCTGGGAGGCTGATGCAGGAAGATTGCAAGGTAGAGCCTGGCTTAGGCAGCTTAGTGAGACCCTGTCTCAGAATAAAGGCTGGAAACTGAACATGGTGGCACACACTTGTGATCCCAGCACTTGGGAGGCTGAAGCAAGACAATTGCTGTGAGTTTGAGGCCAACCTGGGCTATGTAGTGAGTTCAAGTCCAACCTAAACTATATAGTGAGATCCTGTCTCAAAAAAACAAACAAAAAAAAAAGGCTGGAGATACAGCAAAGTGGGAGGCTCTGGATTCGGTCACCAGTACTGCAAAATAACAAAAATGAAAGCCTTAAATTTCTTAAATGTTGATGTTTTGCATCATGCCTTTCCTTGTTAGCAACCATAGAAAGAGAAAAAAGAAAATAACAGAATAATCACATATGGAAGTTTCTCAGACACTCCTGTCTAGGAAGATACAACAAACTTTGTAGACGTGTTCATTGTTTAGTCATTATAGATAGCATATACATTGGGTTTTTTAGTATAAAAGTTATGTCTATAGCCAGGTGTGGTGGTTCATGCTTGTAGTGTCAGCCTTGTGTCAGGCAGGAGAATTGCAAATTCAAGCCCAGCCTGGGCAATTTAACAACTTGTCAAGAACCTGTCTCAAAATTTAAAAAAAAAATTTTTGTAAACGGTCTGGGAGTGTAGTTCAGTGCAAAGGTCCTAGGTTTGATCCCCATACCACAGAAATGAATGAATGAATGTTACATTCCTTATGGATTCCAAGAGGACTACTGCTTTTGACATAGTAATCAGAACAGCCTTGTGTTATCACTGTCTGGTGTACACAGTGGGTTGGTAAAGATGAGGTAGGCTGTAAGCTGAGAAACTGAGCCGTGATACCTAAAGAGCAATACATAATCAAATTGTTTGACAAAGCTATCTTGTAATATGAGACCATTGCATTTTTCTTTGCAGGATTTGATTATTCTTAGAAATGCATTTGACCTGCTTTTGCCAAAGGTAAGAAATTGGCAGGCATTTCTTTGCTGCTTTAGATTCCCTATGATAGATGTAATCAACACAGTGTCTTCCCTATAGATTATCATTTTCTCAGGTGACCCTCTGATCCATGGAGTTGTTTGTCTGTTTTTAGGTTAAACCTTAAATTAGGTGAATTCTTTTGAAATCATAGGCTTTTAAACAAAGAAAATGAAGCCAGGGGCTTATTTATGGATAGGTGCCCCAGGATTGATTTAGGGGAGGGGAATAGAACAGGAAAATGGAAATAAAGCTTTTGCAAATGGCGAGAGGACCAAGAGTTGGAAGAGGCAGGGATGGCGGGGTTGGGGGCGGATGAGAAAAGAATCAACATGTGTTATATACATGTACCAGCCCCCCATAATAAATATAACCACTATGTACCATGAACATGTACCAATAAAAAAAATTTTTTTTAAATGGACTATGATTTTGTTCTGTTTGTCTGCAGTAGTCTTAAAATAGTTTGTGGCTTTTGAAGTAGTTCAGTTTTCAGATGCTGGTTGCTATAAACCCTGATGGGGCAGTGTGGGCTACAAAGATGGGAAGATGGGAATACTATGTCCCCTGAACTAGGGGTCTGCCTCATGTAAAATTGTCTCAAGGTTTAGCTCCTGATTATGGAATGATCTCACCATGAATTCACCCCATGATCTTTCTTATAGCTTGCTAGAGTGATCTCTCGGCTTGCTGACTTTGCTAAGGAGCACGCCAACCTACCCTCCTTAGGTTTCACACATTTCCAGTAAGTAACAAGATTACATCTTGGGAAATAGACCAACTTACATGCTTATGGGTTTTAGTTAAGAGGGCTAATCTCCAATTTTAACTCACATAGACGATAACCTGGGATGCTGGTAAGAAATGAACCTGATAATCCATCCTAAAAGCCATACTTAGAAGAAAGTAAATCTAACAACAGTTCATTTGGTTTGGTTTGGTTTGGTTTGGTTTGGTTTGGTTTTTGAGGCAGGTTTTCACAGTGCGGTTTAGCCTGGCCTTAAACTCATTTTGTGGCCCAGGCTGCCTTGAACTCAGTGATCCTGCCTCAGCCTCCTGAGTTCAGGGGTTGTAGGTGTGTGCTACCAAGCCAGGCTCGTTTTGAAAAAATTTATCAAAAACCTTAGAAAACAATTTCATGCTCCTTAATTTAGTCATTCTTTTCTTGAAAACTGCAAAAACCATCTGCCTTAGCCTCCCAAGTGTTGGGATTACAAGTTGCACCACTCTGCCGAACTGACAATAAATATTACTTATTCTGATTTATGATATAAATTTTTTTCTATGATTTGGTTTTCAAACTATATACATATTTTCATAGTTACTGAATAAAGTTCTTTAAAACTAAAAATGTCATCTTTGGAATGCTGGTGACAGATATTGAGTGATGTTGAGTGGTATCTTAACATCTGTCTACCTCTTGTTTACTTTTCAGTGCTGGGGATCAAACCCAGGGCCATGAGCTTGCTAGGCAAGCACTGCCCCCTGGGCTACCTCTAGCCCTGCCTTATGTATTGATGAGATGTTGTTACAGCAACAAAGGTATCACCTCATCATTGATGAAAGCCCTTTGGACTTAATCTTCCTTAAAGTTAGAATTGCCATGCTGTGTGTGTGTGTAAGAAATGGAAGTTAGGGTATCACTTACGTTAAACAAGCACTCTTGTCACTTAACTACACCCCAAACCAGACCTGTTATTTAAGGGTAATGTGAAGAAATCATTTGTGTGACTTGACCCATGGTAGCTGTTGCTTTCCCTGCTGACTTCTCTACACACCGCCATGCACTATCCTCCTCACCTCTCCTCAGGGAGGGAGGGTACTCAGGAGATCCAGAAACTTCCTCAGCGTTGGTGCTTAGGCATCACCTACATATGTCAGCCCATGCATTTAAAGCAAAACAGGCATGTAATCCCAGCTCTGAGGAGGCTGAGGCAAGAAGATTGCTGCCAGAGTTCTATAGTGTGTTTAAGCCTAGCCTGAGCTACGTCTACCCTGTGTCAAAAAATTTTTTTACTGTGATATTTGTGTGCCGTGAAATCTTCCCTTTTACAGTATGTAGTTCATTAGCGTGTAGTATATTCAGTACATTCACAGGATTTTGCAGTTATTACCACTAATTTCTGAATGTTTCCATCACCCCAAAAGGAAATATGCCATACTTGTTCACATCACTCCTATAACTCCTTGGTCTAGTTCCTGGCAATCACTGACCTGTTTTTTGTCTCTATGGAGTTATATCAATCAAATCACATACTATGTAACCTTCTGTGACTGGCTTTCACTTAACTCAACATTTTCAGTATTCACCCACAAAGCATGTATTGGAAATTCACCTCTGTCTTTGCACGACTGAG
Source organism: Hydrochoerus hydrochaeris (assembly GCA_004027455.1). Classification (NCBI taxonomy): domain Eukaryota; kingdom Metazoa; phylum Chordata; class Mammalia; order Rodentia; family Hydrochaeridae; genus Hydrochoerus; species Hydrochoerus hydrochaeris. The sequence continues at coordinate 190,867 of PVLA01001630.1, read as the reverse complement.
TAAATACTCTATTGTATGGATATATCGTACAGTGTTTTGCTTACCATCAATAGGTGGCCATTCATGTTTCTAGATGTGGCTATTATGAGTAATGCTGCTCTGAACACCTGTATGAAATGTCTTTCTTTCTTTATAATGATAATCTATTAGTAGAATAAGAAAAATTACCAGGGCTGGGGATTTAGCTTAGCGGCATAAGCGCCTGCCTTGCAAGCACACGGTCGTAAGTTCGATCCCTGGTACCAATAAAAAGGAAGGAAGGAAGATAGATTACCATGTGATTAATTTGGGGATATATGGCAGCTTGTGATATGCCTTGATGTTACTATCTGTCCATCTCATAAGCCTAAAAGGAGAGAAATTCCACCCAGAGTGGCCTGTGTTCTCTGTTAGAACTTAGGTGTTACTGTAGCTCGCTCATTACTGTGTTTTATGTCCAGAAACATTTCAGGGGATTGATTAGAGTTCAGAAACAAAGCTATTAGCGTCCTCTGGTTATGTGTGCTTGGGATCTTCTCCATGACGTGACCGAGTCCTTCCAAAGGCCACCCTTTGCTACCCATCTAGAGCAGCCTTGACCAGAGCCCTCATCTTCATTTTTAGCACCTAAAGTATCAGTAGTTTTTTGGTTTACTTTGTTCCACTGCAATGTAAGTTCTACTGGACAGGGGTTTGTCTTGTTCTCTACTGTATTTCCAGAACAAAGAGCACCCTAGGTAACTTGGCGAATGTTTGTTACATGGGTGTCTGATCTATTTCTTGCCAGTGTCCAGGGCTGTAGTCATGAACAAGGAAACATTGTCACTGCCCTTGTATAAAAACGGTGATAGCCCTTGTGTTTTGTAATCTTGGAGTATTTATAGATGACATTTACTCCCCTTAATTATTACTTGCTTGAGCCTTGTAAGATTTTGTCTTAGGTGTTAGGGATATAGCTATATATGACTATATAGATATTGCCTAGCAAGCACAAGGTCCTGAGTTTTAGTCCTGGTACCAAAAAAGAAAGATTTTGTTTCGTCTTTTATTAGTCCCCTTCAAGGGGTGATGCTGGCTGTTAGAAGAAGGAATGGCCTTTCTGAAGTTGGGCTTCGACTTGACACTTCTGTGTTTTCTCTCTCTTGGTTGTTTTCAGGCCTGCTCAACTGACCACAGTTGGGAAACGTTGCTGTCTTTGGATTCAAGACCTTTGCATAGATCTCCAAAACCTGACACGCATCCGTGATGACCTGCGCTTCCGGGGAGTGAAGGGTACCACGGGCACTCAGGCCAGCTTCCTGCAGCTCTTTGAGGGTGATCATGATAAGGTATGTGGGAGCTGCATAAACTCAGTGGTGGCTGCCCAAGAAATGAGGGTCCGGGTGTTGGGGCTAGAAGGAGGTTGGAGAGCTAGGGGCTGAGCAGGATGACTGTTGAGATCCTCTCATACTGGGCACCTCGGATTCTGCAAGGTTGTGTCTCTTCTCCCCCAGGTGGAGCAGCTGGACAAGATGGTGACAGAAAAGGCAGGATTTAAGAGGTAGGTACCTCCTGGTTAAGGTGATGACAGGCCTGTGTTCAGTGTGCATCCATAATTGATTAGGGTTCAGAAACAAAACTATTAGTGTTCTTTGTTTATGTAGGTATCACCAAAAATTATGTGACCATATTTTTTTCTTTGAACTTTTTTTTTTTTTTTTTTTTTCTCTTTGTTCTACCCATTTCTTCTGTCTCTGGCCTGGGTTTTATTTTCTTTCTTTGTGTGTGTGTGTGTGTGTGTGCGTGCACGCACACGCGTGCACACACACCAGAAATCAAGCTCATGACCTCGAGTTTGCCAAGCAGGCACTTACGCTGCTGAGCTAAACCCCCAGCCCCCAGGTTTTATTTTCTTAAGGTCTAGAGTCTTGGGGTTTTTTTTGTTTTGGTTTTGTTTGTTTCATTTTGTGAGACTGGATCTTGATGTGTAGTCCAGGATGACCTTGAACCCACAATCCTCCTGCCTCAGCTTTCTGAGTCCTGGGATTTCAGGTGAAACTACCACTGTGCCCAGCTACATTATCTTTTATTGTTTTATCCCTGAGGTCTTCTCAGCCCTAGGTTCTGTTTTCTTACAACATACTGCAATGAATTGCCTTACCCATGTTGCTGTTTTTCCTGAGGGCTTCCAGTGGGTTAGTCTGAATCTGACCATTTCTTCTGATGTCTGTTGGGCTCCACCACAGTTTCTGCCAAGCATGTATATCGAGCTGTGGCAGGATGTGGGCACACAACACCATCTTTCCTCCTTAAGTCAGAAAAGCTTCCTGGGGAGGAGAAAAAGGGATAAAGCAACAGTTTGTTCCAAGGGTAAATGAGCATTGACAGTTGCATTGTAACTTTTTGTGTGTGTGTGTGTGTGTGTGTGTGTGCTAGGAATAGAACTCAAGACCTTGCACTTGGTAGGCAGGTGCTATGCCATGAGCTCTATCCCCAGCCCTGCACTGTGAACATAAGTTTCTTTTCTGTCTATTTCCAGGGCCTTCATCATCACAGGGCAGACGTACACACGAAAGGTGGACATCGAGGTGCTGTCTGTGCTGGCGAGCTTGGGGGCTTCAGTGCATAAGGTGAGGGCAGCGGCAGTGGGAGCTTTGGGCACCACAACAGACTGACTGTCCCAGCCCTGTCTCCCAGTCCTACACCAATTCTAACAGTTGGGGGCCTGTAAGTGGAGTCCTTAAGTTGAGGTTTGTCAAAGGCAAAGACTAGTTGCAGCATTCTCTTTAAATTATTCTTAAAAGCCAGGCATGATGGTGCACACATTGTCCCAGCACTCAGGTGGGGCAGAAGGATCACCCGAGTCCAAGGCCAGCCTGGGCTACATAGTAAATTCAAGACTAGCCCGAACTACACCGCGACACTCTGTCTCAACAAAAATGTTGGGAGCCAGGAATGTAGCTAAGCAGTACAGTGCCTCCTCAGAAGTGTGTCAGTGCTCAGTTATCTGCCCCCCTGCAACTCTTGAGCAAAGGGAGTCCTGGGTGGGCTGCATCCCAGGAGCCTTTGGCAGGACAGGCTGGTGCTCAGCTCACTGACAGCTGAACAGCAGCACACATGAAGATCTCATCTCCTTCACCGGCATCGGCCCTGCTCCCAGGTCCGCACCACAAGAGTCGACTGACACCTGTTTCCTTGCTTCCCCTAGATTTGCACTGATATCCGCCTTCTGGCAAACCTCAAGGAGATGGAGGAGCCCTTTGAAAAGCAACAGATTGGTGAGTGTAGCCGGAGATGTTGGAGCCATGCATGGACTCAGGCTAAGAGCTCGCTTGGCACCACATGCTGCTTGGGCACCTGCCGTCCCCTGAAGTCTTTCCACCTTTGGCTCTTGTCCCCTCACGTGGGCAGGCTCCAGTGCAATGCCGTACAAGCGGAACCCCATGCGCTCAGAACGATGCTGCAGCCTCGCTCGTCACCTCATGGGCCTTGTCATGGACCCGCTGCAGACAGCATCTGTGCAGTGGTTTGAACGCACGCTGGATGATAGTGCCAACCGGTTAGTGGACCCGGGAGAGTTGCTTACAGGGTGTTGGGACCAGAGGAGGTGCCTGGAGGCAGAAGGACACATTGGAACATTTCCATGTTGTGTCTCCCCAAAGTACCCAGAGTCTAGCAAGGAGGTAAGAATAAAGAACAAGAGATGGGGGCATAGCTCAGGGACTAAGTGCTTGCCTAGCACTGCAAAGATACAAAACCACAACAGAGAAAACTCTTAAGATAGGCTTGGTGCCATGTTCCTCAGGAGGCTGAGGCAGGAGAATTGCTTAGGGATTTGAGGTCAGCTTGCATAATGAGATCTTAAGGAAGGAAGAACAGTGTGGTAGTGTTTAAATGTATTTGATGTATCTCTGGGAGCAAAGAATAGCATTAAAGGAAATGGAGAGGGCTGGGGATTTAGCTCAGTAGCATAAGCACCTGCCTGGTAAGCATGACGTCGTGAGTTTGATCCCTGGTACAAAAAAAATAAAGGTAATGGGGAACATTTCAGTCATTTAAAGACAAAGGCGAATCAGATTATGCCTTAAGCTTAAGGAGTTACTCACAGCTGGGTAGCACTGAGGAGTGGAGTGAAATGTGGCAGGAAAAAAGGCAAGACTTGATCACAGATGGTCACCAGCTTATGGAGGGTCGCACAAGCCTTAGCTGCGATTCCCAAGGCAGACAGACAGCAGCCGTGGTGTCCTGACACAGTGCCACCTTGATTAGTCACAAGGTAGGTCAGAGGAAATTGTCACCACACACTCATGCCCCAGCATACACATGGTTTTCTGCTTTACGTCTATACTCGCCTGGAGCAGATTCATACTGCTCTAGTTTGCTAGGATTTCTTGAGTAGAAAAGGATATGGAGTTAAACATCCTCATTCAGAAGTCAGCCATAGAGTTCAGTCTTCCCTTGGTATTTGAGGGGAGTCCCCACCACCACATCTATGGTGCTTCAGCCCTTAGGTAACATGGTGTAATATTTCCACCATGTCCTCCCGTATACTTTTTTTGTGCCAGAGATTGAACTCACCACCTTGTGTTTGCCAGGCAAGTACTTGAACCACTGAGCTAAATCCCTGGCCCCGTATACTTTTTTTTTCTTTCTCTCTGGGTTGTTTTTGTGGTGTGTGGGTTTGTTTTTTGAGACTCTTTATATAGCTCAGGATGGCCTTGAACTTGCAGTGATCTTCCTACCTCAGCCTCTAGAGTGTTGGAATTGCAGGTATGCACCCTCACAATTGGCCCTCCCATATATTTTGCAATACCTAATACAGTACTAGTACTATATATTAGAAATAATTGTGATACTGTGTTTAGGGGACAAGAAAACAATATAAAACTGATATAAAGTTTTTCTCAAATATTTTACATCCACAGTTGGTTAAATCCATGGATACCAAACCCTCAAAATCTGAAGACTGTCAGGGATTTGGCTCAGTGGCATAAACGCCTGCCTGGCAAGCATGAGGTTATGAGTTCAATCCCTGGTACAAAAATAAATTAATAAAATCTGAAGGACATCTGTGTTTTAGGAGGGTGTGGCATAACCTGATTTGCCTGATAAATCACCTTGGCAACTGAGAATGATGACACACACCTATAATCCCAGCAATACCCTATCTCAAAAAAGTAAAATAAGGTGGCTGGGGCAAAATAATTATGTAAAAAGAACTGAGTAGCTCACTAATGGAGCACTTCCTTAGCATGCTCCAGGCACTGGGTTCCGTCACCAGTATTGCAAAAAAAACACAAAAAATCAACCTGGCAACAATTGGGAGAATCCACTCTCAGGAATCAGGGATCCAGGTAGAAAGTTAGGAGGATCCTTTAAAGGTCCAGACCCACATCAGCACAATGGCCCTATAGATGGAAAGGGGCTGTGGGCCATCAGCAGCTACTGGCTGGCCTCAATTTGGTGCCATCCACTGAGGCAGGAGCTATATGGGGGAGTAGGCCTGTAGCAAGGAGCGGGTCAGTGGGAGAGGGCTGAGGTCAGTGAGAGGTATCTAGGTCAGCCAGGGGAGCTTGGTGTAGGCTCTGGCAGTGGGCAGGTAGTCTGGACTCGTCGTGCTAAAGATTTGAGGCTTGTGAGGACATTAGAATGTAGTCCCTGGCCGGAGCAGTCAGTAGGGCAGAAGTCGTGGTTTGTATACAGAGCTAATCGGATGGCTGTTTGTTTTATAGACGAATCTGCTTGGCCGAGGCATTTCTCACTGCAGATACCATACTGAATACGCTGCAGAACATTTCTGAAGGACTGGTGATATACCCGAAAGTAAGAGAGCTCAAACTGAAGTACAGCATCAGGGAGGAGTTGAGCCATGGAAAGGGATGCATTTTGAACTGGTGTTGGGATCTGGATTCTGGTCCAAGGAGTTCCTCCTTGGAAGTCATCCAGGAGCCCATGACCTAAACCCCAGGGAACAGGTTCTGTGTGAATCAGATTCAGTTGTAGAATAAGAGAAAACGGTATTTCCCATGGCCTGTGACTAGCAGGCAGGTGTATTTCCATCTCACACTCAGCTCTTGGGGCTTAAAGCCAAAATTTAACCCATTTTAGGAGTTTAAGTTTTAGGAATTGTTCTTTGAAAGCAGCTTCCAAAAGTTTTCCTCAAACCAACCTTCGCCTTTTTAAAACTAAGGTAAATCTCTGGATTTGTAAGAGAACTGAAAAATATAGTATAAAATTGAACAACTCTTAACCTCTTTCTGTCTCCATAAATAACAGTACCTCGTGTGCCTGCTGTGCACTTAGCTGGACATAGTTGGTGTCGTGTGTGTGTGTGTGTGTGTGTGTGTGTGTGTGTGTGTGTGTGTATGACTTTGTGACCTTGAGGTATCTATCTTGGCCTTCATTTTTTTTTCTTCTAGGTCATTGAACGGCGCATTCGGCAGGAGCTGCCTTTCATGGCCACCGAGAACATCATCATGGCCATGGTGAAAGTTGGCGGTAACCGCCAGGTATGTAGCTGCTGGTGCTGCTGGGTAAACTGAGAGTCGCCCCCACCACCCCAAGAAGAATGGGAAAGGGGAAGTATTTCTTTCAAACCCTCAGTCACAGTATTGCCACAGACCAGTGACCATATTCTGCCATCTCTGGAGGTTTGTGTTGGACTCAGTTTGTTACAAATGAATCACATAATCACTTCTAGAAAAAGTCCACTGTTAATCAAGAACTTAGTTTGGAACCCCTGTGGGAAGTGAGCAGGAAGCAAGAGCACATGGCACATGAGAAGAGCAGCAACCACCTCGGGGGTCCTCTGTGATGTGGTGAGGTTGAGATCCCGATGGAGTGAGACTGAAGCGGTCCTCCTCAGCCCAGAGGGCTTTTATCTGTGCGCGTCTGCTGTCTGCCGACAGAGTCCGGCATCCTGTCAGCAGTGACCTAACTCTATCTCACTCTTCCCAGGATTGCCACGAGAAGATTAGAGTGCTTTCCCAGCAGGCAGCTGCTGTGGTTAAGCAGGAAGGGGGTGACAATGACCTCATAGAGCGGATCCAAGCCGATGCCTACTTCAGTCCCATTCACTCCCAGCTGGAGCACTTGTTGGATCCTTCTTCCTTCACGGGCCGGGCGTTCCAGCAGGTGAGCAGTGCTTGGTGCTTCTAGGAAGTCTCCCAGGGCCCTCTTCTACCCTGCTGGGTCACAGAACTGGGGCACTATCCTTGGTGTCTCTTATGGGAAGTAAAAATGGGGCTGGTTAGAAGTCAACGTAGGCTGCTGACCTAAAATGTAAAGGTTTGTCTGTTTGGAGTTCCCTTAAGTATTTCCTCTGAGTTTCTCCGAAATTTCTTTGTCTCACTGTGGGGTTGTAAGGACTATAATGTCTAGCATACTGCTTAGCATGTGGTGTTTGCTCAGTAAGACTTGTCATTTTCTTAGCCTTTTGAAAACAACTAGAATTTAAAATTTTTACTGAGTACGTAATGTGTTCAGTATATGTTCAATCAAACACTGCATTTAATTCTAAGGATTTAAAGATACATAGAGAAATGTAGGAGGCTAAGGCAAAAGGATCACAAGTTTCATTCCAGCTTGGGCGACATAGCAGCTTAGCAGTCCCTATTTCAAAATTTAAAAGGAGGCTGGGGGTGTAGCTCAGCACAGAGGCCCTGGATTCAATCCCTAGTACTGTCACAAAAGAGGGGTAGGGGGCAAGGGACTGTCACCAAGCAGTAGGTGCAGAGGGCTTGAGCCAGGGTAGTGGTCACAGACCAGGGGAGACAGGGAGAGGAGGCTGATCGCTTGGTGGCTGGGGAGGGGGAGAGATGATTTCCTGGTGATCAGGTGGAAATGGAGGAACCAACTGGGAGCACAGGCTGCCCAGGCCTTTATGGAGTCTGGGTGTGATCGGGGGCAGGCAGAGGTTTCTGACTGGCATTTGAAGAGTGTAGATCCTCAGCAGCATGAATCAAATAGGTCTCAACAACATTGAAAAGGCATCACCTTGACATTTTCCTTTGTCTCCCATTTGCTTTCCTCTTTCACAGGTACAGAGATTCCTGGAAGAGGAGGTTTATCCCCTGGTGAAGCCATATGCAAGTGTGATGGAAGTGAAAGTAGAATTAAGTCTGTAGAGTTGAAAAATTAATAAATGAAAAGTCATTGATAGTTTATTAACTTTATTGCCAGGACATGAAAATAGTTTGCCTGTAGTGCCTCATTTACCTCAAGGGTTGCTACCTAATAAGTTAGTACAGTTCCCACGTCTTTAGTATAGTTAGTACAGTTTTCACGTCTTTGGCTTGAAAGTGCAGAAGCTGTGCGCTGTAGTTGACAGCATTTTTTACAGCAACACAAACTTGATCAATAGTTGTTGATTATTCCTTTCTGTTTTTCCAAGGTAAATTTTCTAGCTACCTCAAGTCTGAAGATGTGGAGTTTCAAAAAAACATTACACCTGGCAAGCACGAAGTCATGACTTTGATCCCAATACCAAAAAGAAAAAAACTATTACATGCATATTCAGGCAAACTTACCATTTCCAGTTTTTTATTTTTATAAAAATTCACATAAAATTTATACATATGATAAAGATGTAGTGTTATATTACAATAAATGCACCATAAGTCAAAAATGTACTTATTGCAGTAACCCAGCAGGTATAGCTTAGCCCCACCTATCTGAAATGCATTTAGAACCCTTCCATTAGCCTGCAGCTAAGCAAAACCATCTCACACTAAGCCTCTTTACAATAAAGTCTTAATTTTTTTTTTTAATCAGTACCAGAGATTAAATTCACAATCACGTGTTTGCAGGGCAGGCACTTACGCTGCTGAGCTAAATCCCCAGCCCCAAAGTGTTGATTTATTAACTACTACACTACAGAACCTTGGTTGTTGGGTACACTCTACCCATCATGAATTAGAAAAGTTATAAATTGTTAAATCAAGCCATCCAAAGTCAGGACCTTCTGTAGTTCTTTTTATACTGGGAATTGAACTCACGACCTCACACTTGCCAGGCAGGTGCTTATGCTGCTGAGCTAAATATCTAGCCTCTAATTCTTTTTATATGTTCACGCATTTGTGAAGTAGCAAAAAATTTCTGGTCCTCATAAAGATGAATTTGATGTAAGTCTAGCAAAATAACCCAAATTTGGTGATTTGATACAGTCAGATAACTGTTTTCAGTCATCTGGCCAAAATAATAAAATTTGAAGCACTTTCCCCTCAAAAATTTATCAGGTTTAGTCAGCTCAAGCTGTGCCTGTGTTACCACCTTTTGATAAGGCTGATATATCAGGAAAATGCTAATTGGGCATATTGATTTCATCATGGCATCTGGCAGCCTCTAATCCTTGTTTATGTGGGTTGGTAGCTGATTGAACCAACAAAAGTCTGGGTTATAATTACCCATCTGGAGAGAAAGCACTAGCTGTTCAGATGACTCATTCTACACATTCTCAGTGTCAGTGAAAACAAAAGCAACTGGGTGTGGTAACACAAGCCTGTGGTCCGGAGACTGAGAGGCTGAGGCAGGAGAATTGCAGGTTTAAACCCAGCCTGGACAACCTAGTGAAATGAAAATTTGCCAGTGACACAACACTAAAAATTAACTGGTACATTTATGTGGTAAGATAAGATTTCATCTGACAAGTATAAATGTAAACGGGACATATAGCCACATGCCTATCATCCCAGCCTCAGGAGGCTAAGGCAGGATCTTGGCAGGTTTGAGACCAGTATGAACTACCTATTGAGTTCAAGACTAAACTATATAGCATGACCCTGTCTCAAAAAAAAATTTGTGTGTGTGTGTGTGTGTGTGTGTGTGTGTGCAAGTAAATAACCTTATACTTGGTATGAGCCACAGCTGAGAAGGCAGTTAGGGTGTGTTAATGCAGTAGCGTTCAGAAACTGCTCACACTCTAGATTACCCAGTCTGGGGGATAAACTGGAGAACTGACCTCTGAGGAAGACTGGATGAGGTGCGGTGAAAGGATGCTGAGACTCTTTGTCCAGGCAGAAGAAAACTTGTCAGCACTCACCTACTGTGTGCAGGAAGAGTAACTACAGCTGCCCCGACGGATAAAACTGAGATGAGGATCCATTGTTTATAGAGTCTGAGGCTGGCTTGGGCCCACATTCAGTAGAACCACTAAGACTTTCCTTATCCACAGTTAGACCTCGGCTTGCAAAAGTAGCCAAAACTAGAGCTCCACCTCCTAGAAGAGGAACAGTGGTGGCAGTCCCGCCAGCCAGAGTCCAAATGCCACAGTGTCAGACAAGCGTGGATTGCCATGCTCCAGAGGCCTGTACACGTGAGCTGAGCACACGTAACCTGTGGAACAGTACTGCCTGTTTGTCTGCTTGTAAAGACCTTGCAGGATGTTTGTACCGGGCCTGGCACAAGGAAATTAAGACAAGTTCTGATTAAACATTCCCTCTACTTCCTTCTCTAGTACCCAACTCCCCAAGAAGCAGCTACTGTCAGTGTATCTGTAACCCAAGAATTTATATTACATGCTAGCCATGCTGGGGCTATCAGCACCACGGAACAATCCCCTTCTGCAATTATAAGAGGCTTCTGGTCTCTATCAACCAATAGTTAGACTTGCTTCTCTTCCTGGGCTATTTGAATGGGTGGGTTTGTTTGCAGGTCTTCCATTTCCTCTTCTGTTCTCTCATCTCTATGTACACAGTTGAGTTATTCTTAAGCATAATTTTGTAACCTGTTTATTTTCCCATGAAACATTTTAGAGGCATTTGGGTAAACTGCAACTTGGCTGGAAGATAGAACACTTTGGCCATTAAAATTAAATTCAGGTTTAGGCAAGGTTGCAGGGCTCAGAACCACCTCAACATCTGGGCTGATGGTGAACTGCTGGCCTGCTCAGCACTTAATGCTTTCTTCCTCACTAAACCTAGAGTTCATTTAAGAACCAAGAGGGCCTGATGCTTGTAAACACCCAGTAATGGAAGCAGAAGGGTTAGGAGCTTCAGGGATGGTGTAAATCCTGGGTGGGCACGAGGATTAGTTGAGGCTGGAATGGTAGTGTTGGATCTGACATGAAAGCTACTCAGAAAATATAATTTTTAGCCAGGCACTGTGGCACACCTCTAATCCCAGTACTCAGGAGGCTGAGACAGGAGGATCACCATTGGCCCCCAAGCCTCATACAATTACGCGTTTGTGATTGGTTCGTTGTCTAGCACTGGGATTGGTGGTGTGAGTGCTACACCTGCCTAGGGGTGGAGCCAGGATATGATGTAACAGCAGGAAAGTGTGTCTCTCTTGCCAGTTCACGCCTTGCTGTTTGCAGCCACCATGCAGCAGCAAATGGCTGCCACATTGCCTTGGAGACAACTGAGTATGGACTGAAACCTCCAAGAACTGTAAGAAATAAACCTTTTCTTCCCTCACTTTGGGTGTCAGGTATTTTGTCTCAGCTACAAGTAACTAAAACAATGAGTTTGAAGCCAGCCTGAAGTGCATAGCAAGATCTTGTTTCAAAAAACAAAAGAGAAAGTTATTTTTGTCAGGGAAGGTTAGTAAAGAAGCAGGCAATACTTAGTTTGATTTACATGCCATGAAAAAGAGCAACACTGAAACAATGGGAAACATCAACATAGAGAATAGACAACAAGGTGCCACGAAGAGAAACAAGAAGCTAATTCACTCTTCCTATGAGCTAATCTGCACTCGGGCTGGGAGACAAGACTACGCCACCATCCCACCACCCCACCACCCCGCCTACGCAACCAGCTGATTCGGAAAAATACAGGTTGAGTTGTTAGCAACTGAGGTAAAGAACAACTTAATGCTTGTATTGTTTGATTGACTTTGCAGGCCTAAAGCTGGTAGTCTGAGCATCTATTGAGAGGATAAAAACATGCAATGTAGCAACTAAGGGGGATTTTCTTCTGCCTTGCCTTTGAAACCCAATATTGTTCTCAATATTGTTTTGCTCCATTTTATTATTCCGTTTTATTTGATGTTCTGTTTTGTTTGATTTTATTATGTCTGATGGTATGGGCAGCAAATTGGAAGAAAACAAGAGGCACTATGGTAGCCATGTTGGTTTCCTATTCTGTTTTTTCAGGGTTTGATTTTGTTTTGTTTTGTTGGGGTTTTTTGTTTTGTTTTGGTACTGGGGATTGAACTCACAACCTCGTGCTTGCCAGGCAGACACTTAAGCCATTGAGATAAACCCCTGGCCCTTGTTTTGGTTTATTTGAGATAGGGTCTCACTATATAGTTTAGGCTGGCCTTAAACTCACTTCGTAGCCCAGGCTGGCTTTGAACTTGTAACAATCCTGCCTCAGCTTCCCAAGTGCTGGGGTTATAGGCATGTGCTACCACACCCAGCTTCCTATTTTGTTTTAAAGTCCTGTATCACTTTCACTGTTTTGCTTTGATTGGCTTTATTCTGTTTTATTATTTTTTTTTTGGTTTTATTCTCTTTAAAATAAAATTTAAAAAAGAAAAGAAATAAGAAAAACTAAGGCAGGCTAGGCACTGTGGTACAGGTTTGTAATCTTAGCTACTTAGAAGGCTGAAGCAGGAGTATTACAGTCTGGGTCCAACCTGGGCAGTTTAGCAAAATCCTAATTCAAAATTCAAACAAAAATGGATTGAGGATATAGCTTCATGCTCCCTGTGTTCAATCTCAGTACCACAAAAGAGAAGAAAAGAAAAAAAAAAAGTAGGATTGGGGTATAGCTTAGTGGCAGAGCACTTATTCTAGCACCTCAAATTAAATAGGGAAAAATAAAAGGGAAGGCAGGGCTAGGGTGTGTGCTTAGCCCTGCCCTGGTCCAGCCCCAGCTACACACACACAACAGGAAAGCTATATCTGGAAACGCTAAGATTTTGTGGGTAATGAGTAGGTTTAAGTTGACTTTGCTGTTGTGTGTTTTCAAGTTTTAAGAATTTTGGGGGGCCAGAGATGTAGCTCAACAACACAGCGCCTGCCAGGCAAGCGTGAGATCCTGAGTTCAATTCCCTGTACCAAAAAAAATTTATTTCAATGAACTTAGCTCCAGATTTATAAAACTTAGATTTATAAAAAAGTGGCAGACAGAGTCCCCCTGTGCCTTATTCTCCTCACATGAATGCTACAGTTGTTACTAAAATTAACCAACATCAACACATTTATTAAATGATATCCTTAGTTTTTTAGCAAATGTCCTTTTTCCATTCTAGTATCCTATTCTGGAGCAGATACTACATTTAGGCATTGTAATTATTTTTAAAATCCTAGCATTCACATAGATCACAAAGTCCCTTTTATCATAGATGTGGCTTAAATGTTCATAAATGTCAGCCCATATTCTGAATGTAGCTAGAAGTCAAAGCAGAGTTTGGCTTCTCTGGCCCATCTACAGATCTGGTGACACACACTTCTTAAGTGCTGTGCACAGGGACATTCTTTGACACCAAATTTCTGATAAAAACAGTTTTAAGTGGTGAGTGTGAACTTAACCCTCAAAGAAAAAACAAAAAAACAGCAGCCAGGCTTGGTAATACACACCTACAGCCCCGGCACTCTGGGAAGCTGAGACAGGCTCACAATGAGGCCAGTCATATTTGATCTGACCTGGCCAATCAGATTCCAGCTGAAGTTGGTCTTTCTGCAAGTTCCGCCTGTGGCAGACAGAACTGTGGCTGGCAACATTGTAGCCCAAATAGGAAAGGTTTGAAGACATCCTTAGGATCTACTATAAACCTCTTTCACCTGCCAGAAATATAGCTCAGCGGCATAAGTGCCTGCCTGGCAATCACAAGGCCTTGAGTTTGGTCCCTGGTACTAAAAAAAAAAAAAAAAAGAAACCAAAGGAAACTTTGAATAAACTCTCTGGGTTCATTAAAAAAAAAAAACTCTTTGATCCTAATCCCCACATGGGAATTCCTAGAAAATGTCTGTCTCCAACAGTGGGATTAAGCGGCCACCTGTATGACATTGAACAAGAGACTGGAACCATAAACTTTTCCTATTCTTTCACCGCCAAGGCTCTAGGGTGCTGGGAAACAGGCCATTAAAGTTTAAAGCGATGGGAAAGTATTGTACCTTTCACTTTAAACTTTAATATGACAGCTGTCTTTAAAATGCAGTTAGGATAGCACTTGTAAGAGACTATGAAAGTATTTGATTTTATTTTTGCTTTTGAATTTTTTTATTATTAAGTTTATTGGTACATTTTAGGTATACATACATGATGATCACACTCATCATGAGAAAATTTCACCCATATGTGTTATAACTTGATTCTTCCCATTTCCCTGCCTGCCCCTCAACTCCTCCTCCTCTCCTTATCTACAAAAGCTTTGTTCCCATTTTTCCCTTCTCATTTTTTCTTTTCCCCTCCCTCTTTCTCTCCTTAGTTCCCCTTCCCATCTGAACATGTTCTTCTTGTTCCACAATATCTGTGATACATTTTGATCCTTATGTACACTTTTGATTTCTCACTCCAGAGAAACAGGGTGGTGTTTAAACACGTGTCCAGTTTATTTCACTTAAGAATATGGCCTCAGGGTGCATCCATGTAGCTAGAAACGGCTCAAGCTGATCCTTTATGGCAGAGTAGTACTCCACTGTATTAAAAAACCACATCTTCTTTATCCATTCATCGGTTGATGGAGATTTGGGCTGTTTCCAAGATTAAGCTATTACAAACTGCTCCTATAAACATGGGTGTGTATATATCGCTGTGGTATGATGCTTTTAATTCTTTAGGAAAGTATATATATATTAGGAAAGTATATTTTACTTTATCATGCAACAAAAATTTGATAAGAATCTATCCCATAATTTATTAAATAACTAATTTTTTTCAAGACAAAGGTAAATAATATATTTATACTTTGCATTTTAATTAATTTATGGTACTAGGGTTGAACCCAGGGCCTTTAAACTACAGCTTCAACCATTTGCTTACTTACTTAGAGACAGGGTCTCACTAAATTACTTCTAATCCTCCTGCCTCAGCCTCCCCAGAGTGGTGGGAGTACCGGCATGTGCCACTGCACCTGGCTCACATTTCACATTTTACTGTTTCTCTCCAGCCAACAGGGCCTCCATGGCACATGGGGTGTGGGGGCTTCATTGCTTCCTTGCTGTTTCTCCCCAGCAGACATTTCACATTTTAAAAGCATCATTTTGGAGCTGGGGATTTAGTTCAGTGGCATAAGCACCTATCTTGCAAGTGTTAGGTCATGAGTTCAATCCCTGGCACCAAAAATAAAAAAATAAAAGTATCATTTCTTTTGTGTTCACCTAATGAAACAAGTATTTACAAAATTTTTATTCCTGGTATAGTATAGTTTCTTTCTTTCTTTTTTTTTTTTTTTTGTGGTACTAGGGGTTGAACTCATACCTCACTCTTGCCAGGCAAGCACTTATGTCACTGAGCTAAATCCCTGGCCCCCTGGTCTAGTTTCTATACAAGTTTTCCCCTGGTGCTGGGGATCAGACCTGTGGCCTCTCACATGTGGATTTAGCGCTGTAGTACTGAGCCACACCCCAGCCTCAAATTTTTATTTCTGCCTAACTGTGTATCTGTCTGTACAATGGTAAACAAAACAGTTTGTCCTGCTGAACTAATGGTTTGGTACAGGAAGGAGACTACACAAAATGGTGAGAGAGGCTCCTTGGTGCATAGACATAATTCAGCACTGCAACTCACAGAACCACATGTAGGTTACACTGAAGAAAGGTGCAGCTTTAAATGGTACAAGGAACTCTGCACTGCTGCTCTTGGGTTTTACTGCCCTGATGCCTATACTGGTCACCTGAGGGGTGCTTAGCAGCATTACTTCAAAGGTCTCACAGTACCCACACTTTTTTTATTTTTTTGAGACAGGGTCTCTCCCTGTAGTAGACCAGCCCCAGTCTAACCTCAAACTCAAAGCCATCCTCTTGACTCAGCTTCCTGAGTGCTGAGATTACATGCACGTGCTACCACACTTGGCTACCTGCTCTACTTTGCCCTTGCCAGAACTAGAAAGGTCCTTGCCCTCAGTGCTGTTGTTACAAAAACCAGGAACTGAACCAAAAGAAAGGCACTTCGCATCAAGGAGTTAGAAGGCAATGATTTATTATGCAAACAGGCTGGTGGGAATCAGTTCCAAATCACCAGCTTGGGCTGAGAATGAAACAAATTTATATACATTTTTAAGCAGGAAGTACAAGAGCTGATAGCAGATTATCACATAATTGGTTACATGAATTAAGTCATACATTGTCACATGGAGTTAACTAAAGAGAATTGTTTATTATGAGGCAAGGAAATTCTGGGAAAAAGGGTGCTGGGCAGGGCAGGTAGAGTTAAGTGTGTCCTTGACTGGGCTATTTTGTCCTGGGTATTAAATCCCTGAAACACATTAGAAAAACAGGCTATATTCTTAGGTGGGAAAATACAGTTCTTGCATCTGGACTGGGACAGGCTGACCTAAACCAGGCCATCTATGAAAAGCAGCTGCACACACAGTCCAAGCTGACTAGGGTTAGCAGTCTAATCATGTGACAGGCGGGGTGAGACATCTTGTCTCAATATAGTAACCAACTACTAATTGATTTTTTTTAATTTTTGGTAGAAAACTTCCACTGCACTGTCTCTTACCTTCTACAACTTTAAACTTTTCTTTCTCTCATATGTTGTCTAAGTAAGGGACACATGTGTTTGTGTGTGTGTGTGTGTGTGTGTGTGTGTGTGTGTAGAATTGTTACACAGGGCCAGGGATTTAGCTCAGTGGCATAAGCACCTGCCTGGCAAGTGTGAGGTCATGAGTTCGATCCCCAGTACCAAAAAAAAAAAAAAATTGTTACACAGAATTTACAAATAAATGTTTCATACCTACTATTCATCAGAAATAACTTTTCTCTGTTTTGTGGCTTTTAGATATACAGGGAAGGGCTGGAAGCTTGGCTTTTAGTTTTCTTATTAAGTCTGTAGAAAATGTAGGCAAAAATGAAAGGGTGATAGATTATTGCAAAACCCTAAGGGTTTGGTGCTAAAATTAGAATTATTCAGGCATTAAATTTTGACACCTCAATTTACCTTACGGTTACCTCAAGAAACTGTATTTTCCCTTAAGTTTAAGAAATATTGGGTCCCCTGATTGACGTATTTGGAAATTTTGTTTTTTTTTTCTTTTTCTCTTTGAAATAAAATGGATTTGCAAAAAAAAAGAGAAAGAAATATAGGACCAAGGACAAAAATCTTAATGGATGCAGAAAAAGCTATTGACAAAGTCCAGCACCCATTCATGATAAAAAAAAAAAAAACTTCAGAAGTTTGGAATAGATGGTCTTTATCTAAATCTGATAAAAGCCATCTATGACAAACCAACATCCAATATTATACTAAATGGACAAAAACTGAAAACTACCTAAAATCAGGAACAGAATGAAGATGCCCAGTGTCTCCAGTCTTACTCAACACAGTCCTGGAAACTTTAGCTGGAGCAATTAGACAAGAGAAAGAAATAAAGGAATAAAGATAGAAAAGGAAGAAATTAAAGTATTGTTATTTGCAGATGATATTTCTACATAAAAGACTCCAAAAACTCCACTAAAAGACAACTAGATTTAATAAGCAAATTCGGTAACATAGCTGGTTACAAAGTCAACACTCAAAAATCAATAGCCTTCCTGTACATGAATAACAAACTCACTGAGAGAGCAATCTGGGAAACAACACCTTTCACAATAGCATCCAAAAAAAAAAAATGAAATACCTAGGAATCGATCTAACAAAGGATATAAAAGACTCAACAGTGAAAACTACAGTACTCTTAAAAAGGAGATTGAAGAGGATATTAGAAAGTGGAAAGATATGCTGTGCTCTTGGGTAGGAAGAACCAACATAGTGAAAATGGCCATACTTCTAAAACTGTTATACAGATTCATCCCAGTCAAAATTCCAATAGCATATCTCACAGAATTAGAGAAAACAATCCTAAAATTCATCTCAAACTAGACAAGACCTAGAATAATAAAGGCAGTCCTGGGCAATGAAGGTAAGCCAGGGGCTAGCACAATCCCTGACCTGAAATTATAAAGCTAATGTGATAAAAAAACAAAACAAAACAAAAAAAACAGTGTGGTACTGGAAAAAGTGAAAACAAAAATCAAAACAAAACAAAAAACAGACCCAAAGATTAATGGAACAGATTAGAAGATGCAGAAACAATTCTAGACACACTAAGCCATCTTATCTTTGACAAAGGTACCAAACACATTCACTAAAGGACTCTTTAATAAATGGTACTGGAAAAAAATGACTCTACACATGCCAAAGATTAAAACTGGACCCATATCTTTCACCATGCAATAAGCTAAAATTAGGGGCCAGGGATTTAGCTCAGCGGCATAAGCACCTGCCTTGCAAGTGTGTAGTCATGAGTTTGATCATCCATACCAAAAAAAAAAGTGTGAATAAGCTAAAATCAGAATGGATCAAAGATCTTAATATTAAAACAGAAACATTAAATCTGCTGGAAGATAGAGTAGGTAAAATTCTTGAAGACATTGGTAAAGGCAAAGGCTATGAACAAAACCCTGATTGCACAGAAACTATCACAAAAAATCAACTACAAATCTCATCCTATTGAAAAGCTTTTGCACAGCAAATCACCAACAGAGTAAAGAGAACCCACAATGCAGGAGAAAATGTTTGCCAGCTCTTCCTCAGACACAGGATTACTATCAAGAACATATAAAGAACTTAAATAAATCAGTGCTCTTAGACTTAAAGACCCAATCCAAAAATGGGCATTGAGATAAATACACACTTCTCATATGAAGAAATAAAGACAGCAAATATGTGAGAAAATGTTCAACAGCACTGCCCATTTGAGAGCTGCAAATTAAAATGACACAGATTCCATCTCACCCCAGAAAGAATGGCTACTATCAAGAAATCAACTAATAACAAACGCTGGAGGGACTGTGGGGGGAAAGGAACCCTTCTCCACTGTTGGTGGGAGTGTAGACTGGTGCAACCACTGTGGAAATCAGTGTGGAGACTTCTAAAAACAATATGAGAAGAGGTCCCATTTGACCCAGCTATTCTCCTTCTGAGTATCTTCCCAAAAGAATTAAAAACATCATATGACACTGATAGATGTGCACTCATGTTTTTAGCAGCACAATTTGTAATAGCTAGATCTTGGAAATAACCTAAATGCCCATCGACTGAGGAATGGATAAAAAAGATGTTGTATTTTTATACAGTGGAGTACTACTCAGCCAAAAAGAAGAAAAAGCTGGAGACTTTTATAGGTGAATGGATGCAACTTGAGTCCATACCATAAGTGAAATAAATCAGACACACATGTAAACATCATATTGTCTCACTAGTGGGAGAAGCTGAAACAACATATGTATATGTATATTATATACATGTATATAAAAATAGTTAAGATAGTTATACTATTGGTTTCTCTGAGTTCATTGAAGAGAAAGATTTGTGTTGTAACTGCTTGGACTATTGAATACAGATGTCCAAACACTTGGGCTTTGAGTGAATGATTTGGGGATGACAATGCGCAATGTATGTACCATTGTTTCCCCCACATATTTTGAATTTTTTTTCTTTTTTCTCTTTCAAATAAAATGGATTTGAAGAAAAAAAAAATGGCCTGGATGTAGCTCTGTGGTACAGCATCTGCCTGGCAAATGCAAGGTCCTGAGTTTGATTCCTGGTACAAAAAAAAAAAAATATAACCCTTATGACTTGAGAGACAAGAAAAGGAACGTTGAAAGAAAGAAAGAAAGAAAGAAAAGAAAAGAAAAGAAAAGAAAAGAAAAAGAACGTCACCACACTGAAAAGCCTTATATGTAGCTCAGTGGAAAGAGTTCTTGCCTAGGTTGGGGGTTTAGCTCAGCAGCCTAAGTGTCTTGCTTGGCAAACGCGAGGTCGTGAGTTTGATATGCAGCACGCGCGCGTGCACACACATGCACACAAGCTCTTGCCTAGCATGCACACCCTGGTGTAGATTCCTAATCCACGGGTACACACGCAAAGCTGGTATTTATTGCCCTAATTAAATAAAAACAATTACAGGCAATGCTGTGGCCTGGGAAGAAAAAGTAACTTTATCTCAGAAAATAGGTTTGGATCTTGCTCTGCCCCTTACGACATCTCAGTTTGGCCGGGTCGTCCCCTGTGCCCCTGTAAAATAGGAATGTGAAAATTCACATGCTCACATCGTGGGTGTTAGAAAACACGGACAAAGTGCTTTGTCAGCTGAAGCAGACTGGGAGGTTGTGTTTTGTAGGCTACCTGGGTACCATCACCTACTAACACCGCTAGCAGATGGAAAACTAAATTGGTCTGTTCAAAAAACCATTCCCGCAATGTTTTTTTGAAGCTGAAGCTCAGGACGCTGACATCAGTGGAGACTAGCGGGCACCTTCAGGGACTGGCTCACTGGAGCTGCGCCTAGACGTTTTCCGAGTGAGCCGCGTTCTTGCAGCGTCGCCAGTGGGCATCTCCCTTCGCGGATGAGCTAACGCTAATGGGGCTGCATGACTCAAAAGCAGGCCCTCTGCCTCCGCGCTCTGCATCGCACGTGCCAGGAGGGTGATTTTTCTGGGCATGACCTCCGCCCGTCCGTGCTTTTCCCAAAGATTGTGAATTATGTGTCAATTGGCCGTGCCAGGTTCTGAGCACGCGCGAGGAGCTGCCGCTGATCAAGCTCGCCTGCCCCCTCCCAGCTTCTGGTTAGCCGGGCTGAGCTGCTGCCACTCCAACCTCAGCAGGTTATAAGCGCTCCCTGAGCTCCGCGCGTGTCAGCGCGACTACCGCCCCCAGCATGCCCCGCGGCCGCTCCGTCCCATCGGCCGCGCCTGCGCAGGGGCGCAGCAGCGTTCTGAGAGAGCGGCGGCAGGCCAACAGTGAGCCCGACCGCGGATTGGCCCTGAGGCGGTCGCCCGGCAGGTGAGTGCGGGCGTGGGTCGGGAAGAACCGTCAGTGTCCACACTTTCCACTCGGGTGAGGGCCTCGAGGCGTCCGGGCTCGCGCTGGCTGAGTCACAGGCCGAGGGCTCCGGCGATGGTAGAAGCGCTGCGGCGGGCCGCGGGCTGCCGGGCCCACTGGCTCGCGCTGCAGGTGGGCTGGGCTGGGCCAGGCCGGGCCGGGCCGGGCCGGGCCGGGACGCGCCCGAGACTCGGGGCACTTGCGGACGCCTGGGGGTCCACGGTAGCCCGGGGCGGGCTCGGCCGCAGCGCACCCCTTGACGGCGGGGGGCGGTCTCTGGACGCACCCGACTCCGGGCTTTTATTTATTTCCTTTAAATACGGCGGCCCCGGGCGCAGTTCTAGGTGCAAACTCTTCCACAGGTTTGACGTGGGAGCTCCGCATGCCAGATTCAGATTTGCGATCCAGGCCCAGAATCGAAGTGTTGTCTTATGCGTGTATTATAGGGGGACTAGAGGAGTGGTTGAGACATATATTAGGATCACCCCGTGTTAGGATTGGAATTTTGATTAGTTTCCTAGTTAGTTTGCCCATCCCGCCTGGAGGTGGAAGGAGAATCAAGATGTTTTAACGTTTTTTTTCAGTGAGGAGATGACTGTATCGAATCTTGCAGTCTCTTTCTCCAGGTGAAATTTGTGGCGGGTCTTTTTTTGGTAGACTATTTAGAGATGTCCTGAAGTATTTTTAATTTTTTAAATTTTTTTCTTGGTAACCTCTCCCCGCCTTTAGGCGGTGGTAAGTGTGGGGCTTGAACTGTGGCATGTTACTACTGAGCTACAGCCCCAGCCCTTTTTATTTTAATACAGGGTCTTGTTAATTTGCCAGGGTTGGCCTCAAGTTTGTGATCCTCCTGCATCAGGCTACCCGAGGAGCTGGAATTACAGGCTGTTTTTTTAAGTATGGAGCTGTGTAGTCTGTGAAAGAGAGGGAGAGTTGAGGTGTGTTTCTGTTGATCACAAATAGGCACCAGGTGAACATGACCCAGAACCAGTACATTAACTTTAAAAGGCTGAGGGGGTGGGTAACTCAGTCATAGAGTGCTTGCTCAGCATGTGAGGCCCTGGATTCCATCCCCAACAACAAAAGGCTATAAACAGCTGCTTCAGTGTAAAAATGCCTGGGATCTTTCCTTGGGACTTTTGGGAATGGAAAAGTGAACTGGGATAGTACTGCAAGGAAATGAACCAGTTACTAGAATCATATTGAGAAAGGAGCTCAGCAGGTAATCATCTCTTTTTGTACAGCCATATTTCTGTTAGGAGTGGATGCAGGAACACCTTGCTAGCTTAGAATCTTCAGAAGTGTTCTGTATATTTGTATTTTCAGTTTTTCTCTACTTGGTTCTCAATGAGGGTTCTGATAGGAACCCAAGATCTTGTTCATTTGGTGATTTAACGTGAGGTGCATCCATTTATTCTACATATTGTCTCTTTCTTATCTGATTAACAGCAGTAATTTTCCACAGCAGCCATTCATGAGTTCATGCAGACTGTCACAAGGAAATGGGAATGGTGTAAAGGGTGGTACACGCAAAAGAGAGAAAGATCCTGTTTCTTTGCCATTATATGTAACACATATACTTGGACAGGAAATCCTAACCAGAACACAAGCTAGACAGGAAAGGTCAGGACACAGGGCCAGGTTCTGCTTGCAGTTGTAATCATTGATGAATTGTTGAATGCCCTCTGCTTGACAAGCATTGTGATTGTCACAGTGAGCTGCAGATAGGAATTTTCTATTTTACTATGTTTAAATTGAGGCATAGAGTGTAGTGATTTGCTCACAGACATGTGGCAAAGCCAGATTTCAAACTGAAATGTATCTAGTTCTAAAACCCCCTATCTTTTGACTGTGTTGAATTTTTGTTGTTGTTTGAGAGAGGGGCTTGTTATATAGTTCAGGCTGACTTTGAACTCAACTGTGTTGCTCAGGCTAGACTTGAACTTGTAGTGATTCTCCTGCCTCAGCCCCTCTCCTGCCTCAGCCCCTCCTTTTAAAAAATTAAAAATACTTCAGGACATCTCTAAATAGTCTACCAAAAAAAGACCCGCCACAAATTTCACCTGGAGAAAGAGACTGCAAGATTCGATACAGTCATCTCCTCACTGAAAAAAAACGTTAAAACATCTTGATTCTCCTTCCACCTCCAGGCGGGATGGGCAAACTAACTAGGAAACTAATCAAAATTCCAATCCTAACACGGGGTGATCCTAATATATGTCTCAACCACTCCTCTAGTCCCCCTATAATACACGCATAAGACAACACTTCGATTCTGGGCCTGGATCGCAAATCTGAATCTGGCATGCGGAGCTCCCACGTCAAACCTGTGGAAGAGTTTGCACCTGGAACTGCGCCCGGGGCCGCCGTATTTAAAGGAAATAAATATACACTACCATGTCCAGCTCTACTGTGCTGTATTACCTTATCAACAAATACGTTCAAGTCTTTCTCATTTTTGTTGTTTTGTGTCGTGCTGGGAATTGAACCAGCACCTCCTACAGGGGACTTGTACATGTGGTAAACATTCTATCATTTAGGTATGTTCCCTGTCAGTTGTCATTGTTGTCCCCCCTTTCTTGGTGGTACTGGAGATTGAACTCACAGCTCATATATGCTTGACAAGTGCTCTACCACTGACCTACATCCCCAGCTCAGCCTTTCTTAAAAAAATATATAAAACTTTCTGATGTTATTTTTTTCCCTAAAAGTTACTATTTCTCTCACGTTTTCTTTCTGGCTTTGTCCTTTAAAAACAGACTCTTCATCCCTCTCTTGCCTCTACTCCTTAGTGCAGTACTCTCTGGCTTCTACCCTGAGCTCTTGTTACTGCTTTCATGAACTTCATTCAGCTACTTACTGAATAATAATTACTATATGTGCCATCTTCTAGACTTGAAAAGAATGTTAGGACATAGTTTTGCTCCAAGGAGTTTAGGGACTAAAAAGGAAGAGAAAGAAGTTTATACATGTCACTATGATACGTTAACTGCTGACAGGGTAGTCTTATTCTAGGGGGTTGAGGGGGCTCTTCATTGAGAAAGTGACTCTTGGACTGCCAAAAGAGAGAACTTTAGGTTGCTCTCGAAACAGTTTTAGGACTCCCTGCATAGATGTGTACTTTTAGAGAGAAGCATGTACCACCACATCCAGCTAAAGACGCTGTCTTAAAGACAAAACAAAAAACATTTCTTATTCTTAGAGCATGCTACCCAATTCAAGCTAAAAGAAGTATTGCTTACATATTTGTTGTCTTTTGACTTAGGGTCTCAGTTTGTAGCTCAGACCATCCTAGAGCTTGTGATCTTTCTGCCTCTGCCTCCTGAGTGCTTATTTTTCCTTAATAAAATGATTTATATATTCCTAACCTTCCCCAGATTTTTTTTTTTATCAGTTCCAGGGACTGAACTTACAACCATGTGCTTGCAAAAGGCAGGTGCTTATGCCGCTGAGCTAAGTCCCCAGCCCCTCCCCAGAATTTAATTAGCCTTCTAAGCTAACATCTTAAAGACAGGAGAGGAAACAATTCATTGCCCTGTTGTATTTGAGTTTCACTTGTAAATAGCCTTAATTTGTGTGATTTGAGGATAAAGTCCAGAGACTTGACTTGACTTGACTTTTCTTTAATAACTTTTGAAGCTGGTGCGGTAGTTCAATAGTTAGGAGCAACCACAGTGGCATTCTGGTTGTATGCTAGGGCTCTTGCTTAGCATGTATGAGGCCCTGGGTTCAATCCCTAGCACTATAAAAGTGGTTCTGGCCTTACAATTTTAAACTTTGAGAATTTGCACAAGTTACATAACTTTCTGGTGCCTCATTTTCATCATTCAGAAAAGTAGGATAGTTACCACTATTACTCATACTACTAGCTAATATTTATTGTTAATATGCCAGGCACAGTTCTAAGAATTTTACTTGCATTAACTTTTTTTTTTTTTTGGTGGGAGGAGGCAGGGTCTCGCAGTTTAGGCTGTGCTTGAACTCACTGTGTAGCCCAGGCTGGCCTCAAACTCACAGGAATCATCCTGGCTATGCCTCTCAAGTGCTGAGATTACAGGCATGCTCTACCATACCTGGCACTTCTTAAATCTCCCAACACCCTGTGCGTTATCAGTGTGTTATGTCATTTACAGCTGAGGGAGCAGTCACAGAATGCTAAGCAACTTACTTAAGGTCGAGTCCAGATGGAAGCTTTGTAGTTTGACTCTAGAGTTTATGCTAATAACCTCCCACTTCATAGTTGTTTGGAAAATTAAATACAATCTATGTAAAAGGAATGTGGCAAGCGTTTAGTATTAGCTACCATAGTTGGTTTTGAGTTTACAAAGCATTTTGCACATATTTACTTGGTTGTTTTAAGAACAACCAAAAGTGGTGACTATCACTATTTTACAGATAGGAAACTGGTCACTTGCCCAGGGTCACACGGAAAGTGTGAATGAAGGCAATACCCTGGCTTTGCTTCTCCTCCATATTCGGGTTGTGTTGAATTTGAGGTATCACATTGTGAGTTTGATAGAGGTTATTTGGCCTCTCCAGCACCCAATCCAGGTCTGGGTAAAGCACTCAGTTTTGCTTTGGAGAACAGTCCATGTGAATGTTGAGCACAGAGCCAGCATTAGACCAACAGAGATTAGGCAAATACGTGTGTTCCTCCTTTACTTTGAGCCCTGGGTCTAACGGCATAGTGACAAGCAGTTCCACCTCCTTCATTACAACCATGGTTCATCCTAATTTACTGTTATGTGACATGAGGTCTTGTCACTTGGAGAAGAGTTAAAATAACTAGCTGATAAAGAATAAAATCAGCCGGGTGTGGTGATACACACCTGTAATCCCAGCACTTGGGAGGCTGAGGCAGGTGGATTGCTTCAAGTTTGAGGCCAGCCTGAACTGCATAGTGAGACCCTGTCTAAAAAAAAAAAAAAAAAGGAAATCATGTAATATGAAAGAAAATAGGTAGAACTGGATACCATTATGATAAGTGAAATAAGCCAAACTGACAAAGTGAAATATTGTATATTTTCTCTTAGAAGAATCAAGAGGAGTGAGAAGAAGGGAAAGAGGGAGAAGTGGTTTGGTGGCCCACACCTATAATACTAGCACTCTAGAAAGCTGAGGCATGAAGATTTCATGTTCAAGCTCAGCTTAGGCAACCTGTCTCAAAATTTAAAAAGGGCTGGAGGAGATAACTCAGTGCAAAGGCTCTGGGTTCAGCTTTAGTACTGCAGTGACAAAAAACAAGAACAAATGTGACTTAAACCTGAAAAAAAGAGAAATCTTGAAGACCTGAAGGTTATCTCCAAAATGGTGAAGTATCTAATATATAAAATGCCCCTCTAGACATTACTAGCAAACTGATTTCTGCTCAGGTTAAAGCCTCAGGCAAGGCTACCCAGGGATAGACAGATGTCTTATCTATAGAGATTAGATATGCATACCAGAATTGCTCAAGCCTAGCCAAGATGGTCACCTGGAGAAGTAAGAGGTTTATTAATCTTAATGGTTGTGCTACATGACTTGTAAAGTTCTTTTCAATTCTGATATAATGATTTTGTGACTGAAATATAAGTTTCCAGAGTCTCAAGACCTAGAGAGCTTTCTAAACCAGTATTTTCTGATTTTTACTACCCAGCTCCCTGAACTCCTGCACTACTGGTGCTGTTCTTCTGTCTGCTCCAGATCTGTGCTTTACTCAGCTCTCTTGAGGTCTTTGCCAGATTTCACCTTCTCATCTAGCCCTTTCTGATCACCTGATTGAGATGGCCTGTAGTGCACATCTATAATCCCAGAACTCTGGGAGGCTGATGCTGAAAGATCACAAGTTTGAACCTACCCGGGACAATTTAGTGAGTTATCTAGACCCTGTTTCAAGATAAGACAATAATAAAAAAGGAGCTAGGGAATTTAGCTCAGTACAAAGGCTCTGGGTTCATTCCCCAGTACCACCACTACAAATAAATAAATAAATAAATAAAAGCTGCTTCTTGAAACACCTATCCTTTCTGCTGCATTTTAATTTATAGTCCTGTAATCACCAGACGTACAACATGTGCCCCCACTTGTGGAACTGGGATCTGTGGAGGTGCTGTACCACTGAGACACGTGCCCAACTCTATTTTTTTGTTTTGAGACATGGTCTTGCTAAGCTGCTTATGCTGAATTTGGAACCTTCCTACCTTAGCCTTCCGAATAGCTGGGATTACAGTTATATGACAGCTGCATTTAGCTCTTGTTTGTTTATTGATTTTTTATTTCTGTCTTTTTGAGACAAGGTTTCACTGTGAAGTTCAGACTAGCCTTGAACTCACTTTGTAGCCCAGGATGGCCTTGAACACCCAGCAGTCCTCCTTCCTCAGTCTCCTGAGTGCTGGGATTACAGGAGTGTGCCACCATGCCCAGACTATTTATTTATTTATTTATTTATTAATTTAAAAAAATTTTTTGTGGTGGTACTGGGGATCAAACTCAACCTCACACTTGCCAATCAGGTGCTTATGCCACTGAGCTAAATCCCCAGCCCTGACTATTTATCTTTTAGTCAGTTGTTTCCTCTCTGGACTATCAGATCCTTGAAAGATGGGATTCCTGTGGTTTTGTGGGTTTTTTTTTTTTTTTTTTTTTTTTTAAACCTGAGATCAAACTCCTGACCTTGTGCTTGCCAGGCAGGTGCTTTTGCTGCTGAGCTAAATTCCTGGCCCCATTCCTGTGTGTTTTGAGGGCTGCCTGTTGTAGCATGTAGAACAGTGCCTATAGCATATGTCCTAGGAGCATAGCCAATTCATGCTGTCTTCTTTTTTCCCTTTATCTCTGATGCCTTCACTTCTCTTTGAATGACAGCATTTTAGGACTAACAGTCTGAGCTCACCTCCTTTATGAGGACCAGAGGTCCTGATATCACACAGCTAATTGAGGACATATTTGGGACATGGGGTGTGGACAGCACCTGACTATTGGTTTCTCTCTGTTACATTGCGGTGCCCCTAAATCTTGCTCAATTGAAGCCCTTAAAGGGCTACTGCAGGGTGCATATTTCAATGAGTGGTTAAACAGGTATCTGTCATTCATGAAAGCCTTTCCACATCAACCTGTAATTTTCCTTTCTTTAAACTGGGACATTTGTGATCTGTCCTCTTATTCATCAATTGGTTTACCATTTTGTATGTCTGTGTTTGTGTGGTTAATGAAGTATCCTGTGGACAGTGTATATAACAGCGTATAACACACAGCATGGTGCCGAAAGACAATATTATACAATGAAGTACTGGCCAACAAACAGCACTTTCTGTGACATTTGAAATGGTCTGCCGGCGATTTAGCTCAGTGGTCTGAGCGCCTGCCTGGCAAGTGCAAGGTCATGAATTCGAAGAAATGTTCTTATATGATGGTTTCCTTTGTGTTATATGTATATTTGTGGGTAAGATTGAGTACACACTTAATAAGTAATTAGTAGAATCTTGTATTTCTACAGAAATGTAAGAATCAAAATGTTAATCTTTATGAAAAATGATGTTGGCATTTTGATAAGAGATTGCGTTTTCCGATCTTTATTATTTTCTTTTCGGTTTTGGTTTCTGTCTTTAATTTCTTTCTTTTCTTTTTTTTTTTTTTTTTTTTTTTTTTTTTTTTTTTTTTTTGTCTTTTTTTGAGACAGGGTCTTTCTATGCAGGTCAGGCTGGCCTTGAGCTCACTTTGTAGCCTATGCTGGTCTCAAATTTACAACGATCCTCCTGCCTCAGTCTCCCGAGTGCTAGGATTACAGGCGTGAGCCACTACACCCGGCTTTTCTGTCTTTAATTTCTTAAAGATATAAGGATATTTCATAACTTTCTTCTTTTATAATAAATGTACTTAGTGTTAAAAAATAATTAGTAAACATTCAGGTGTTCATTTTACTCATTTATCAGTGTAGTTTTTTCACCAGTATCTGTAACTTTTTTTTTTTTTTGCCTTTTTGAGACAGGGTCTCACTATGCAGTTCAGGCTGGCCTTGAGCTCACTTTGTAGCCCAGGCTGGTCTCGAACTCGCAATGATCCTTCTGCCTCAGTCTCCCAAGTGCTGGGATTACAGGCGTGAGCCACCATGCTCAGCAGTTTCTGTAACTTTTATAATCATAAAAAAAAAAGTGGATTTGTATGAGAGGGATTTTTTTGCTTATGTTTTTAAGGTTGAAAAACGGTAGAAAATGCTAAAGGGCAGTCCAGTTTGGTGGCATACACCGTGGTTTTAGCTATTTGGGAAGCCGAAGCAGGAAAAATGCAAGTTTGAGGCTAAACTGGACAATTTAGCCCTGTCTCAAAATAAAATGGACTAGGGGCCAGGCATGGTGACACATTATATTCCCAACACTCTCTGGGAGGCTGAGGCAAGAGGTTACAAGTTCAAACCCAGCCTGGACAATTTAGTGGGACCCTGTTTCACAGTTTAAATGTGAAAGACTGGGGTATAGCTCAGTGCAAAAGTTCAGGGTTCCCTCACCACTACTGCCCTCAAAATGCTTATTTTTTGGTGTATATTATTAAGTATATATGTGTTTAATTTTATGAAGTATATATTTTAAAAGTTAATACAACTTTTGTTTTATAAATTGTGTTTGTTTCCACACTGATTCACATAATACAAATAGTGTTTCAACATTATAGTCATCCTTCTAGGGAAGAACTGAGTGCGTGGGAAAGGTTATAGAAAGATATTAATCTTATAAACCATCAGAAAAGGAGCACATTTTGACAATAAACAATACTTCATTTAAGAACTAGAGATGCAAAGTGAAATAGTAATATACTGAATTTATTTATTTATTTTTGGTACCAGAATCAAACTCACAACCTTGTGCATGCCATGCAGATGCTTGTGCCACTGAGCCAAATGCCCAGCCCCACTGTACTGAATTTAAAAGATAAATCTGAACAAAAATTATAAAATACTTTGATAAAATGAAAGACTGTCATCTAATAAGGGAACTTGGGGGTTGTTTTTTGGTACTAGGAATCGAACTCAGGACCTTGCGGGTTGCCAGGCAGGTACTGTGCCACTGAACTAAATCCCTGGCTCAACCTGGGAATTCTTATACATTATTTTATTTGACTACTGTGACCAAAAATCCCAACAAGTTTGTGGTGCATTTTCAAAAAATATTTTGACATAGGCACAGTGATGCACACCTATAATCCCAGCACTTGGGAGGCTACAATAGGAGGATTTTGAGTTTAAAGCCAGCCTGGGCTTCATAGCTAATTTAAAACTGGCCTGAGTGTGGACTATGTAGTAAAGCCTGCTTTTAAAAAAAGGAAGCTGGACATAGTGGCATCTGCCTGTGATTCCAGCATTTGGGAGGCTGAGATTGGAGGACTGTATTGATTGCTGGGCTACATAGTGAGTTCAAGGCTGTTGAAATGCATGGTGAGATTCTGTCTCAAAAAAAAAAAAAAGAAATTAAAAACAAAAGTGAAAACACTGTGCTTTCTTTTTTGGTTTTTGTTTGTTTTTTAAGGCAGGGTCTGGCTGTGTAGCCCAGGCTGGTCTCAAACTTGAGGCATTCTGCCTGCCTCAGCTCCCAAGTGCTGGGATTACAAATGGGTGTCACTAGGCTTGGCTTTTTCTTTTTCTTTTTCTTCTTTTGATGGGGGTCACTCTATGTTATGCAGGGTAACCTCAAGCATATTGGCTCACACAGTCTTCCTGTCTTGGCCTCTAAAGTAGCTTGATTGCAGGCATGTACCATTGTACCTTGCCTATCCTTTATTTTGAATTGAGATGGCTCTGACATTAGAATTTCTGATGGGATGATGACAAATAAATTATAAACATGGGAGTTAGTCTTTATTACTGCCCAAAATTATATGTAAATGACTACACAGTTTATTATATTGAATTAATTTTGTATGGATGTATGTCTCTACTTGGCTAGAATAAAAGCTCCACAAGGCCAGCATTTTGTCTGTTCATGTTATATCTCAGGGCTTACTTACCATGGCATCTGATATACAGTAAACAGTCAGTTTATGTTAAATGAAAAGGGACCCTGCTGTGTAGGAGTAAAAAGATTACAGCTCATCAACTGGAAAAAATAAGGGTACAAAGGAGACTAATACTTAAAATGGCATTATATTAATAGGTATACATCAAGTACTAGTTCTTTTATTTATTTTTTACTGTGTGATAATTTATGCCATAATTTAGCAGCATAAAAAAAATAATCATTTTATTATTATATCTCACTTAGTTTTGACTGAACCCAGCTAGTAGGGTTTTTTTGTTTGCTTGTTTTTATTTTTTGGTTCTGAGGATCAAACTCCAGGTCTTGAGTGTGTTAGGCAAGTGTTCTACCACTGAGTTACATCCCCAACCCTAGCTGGGCAATTTTTCTGTCTCAAGTGGTTGTAGTTGTAGTATACCATGTATAAATAAGGTGAATAGAGATTTCATCATCAAATCTGAGAAGTCCTAAAGAATATATATTCATGTAGGCACCTCATAAAACAGGTAATTAAGTATCTTCTCACACAGGTAACTTAGTCATTGGGGAACATTTATTGAACCCCTGTTTTGTATGGGGTGCTGAAGAGGGCTTAGCTCTTATGGAGCTTTTAGTCTGTTAGAGGAGAGAAGACATGGAACTAGTTAAGTGAACTAGAGTCAATACATGACCTTAGATAAATACAAGTTAAGTGTTGAAGAACTAGGAAAAGCTTCATAGAAATGTCATTTCAAGCTGGATATGGTGATGCACACCCATAACTACAGCACTCTGGGAGGCTGAGGTGGGAGGATTGCCATGAGTTCAGTGCCAACCTAGACTACACAGTGAGTTCAAGACCAGCCTGAACTGCATAGCGAGACCTTGTCTCAAACAACAACAGCAAAAGAAAGTGGCATTTCAGAGCTGAGCAGGAAAAGTGGATACAACTTAGATATCTGGAAATGAGAGGTGGTGTTCTAAGCAGAAGAAACAGTATAAATCAAGGCCCAGAGGTATGTTGAGGTTGCAGTGAGAGGTCCAGTTGGCTGAAGCAGAGTGCTAACTACATGGAGGGAAAATAGGAGGTCTCGCAAAGGTGGATTGGGGGCATGCGTAATCAGAGCTGTGCTTCAGGAAACATCTCCTGCTTGTGTAACACGAGTGAAAAGATACTTGGGAGGCACAAAAGCCTGTTAGGAGGTTTTTAAAGTGGTCTAGAAAAGTGGCAGTGAGTATCTTGATTAAGGCAGTAGAGGTGAGATGCCAGTGCTATCTAAAGGTAAAATTGGCAGGCTGTGCAACTAATGCAGTGTAGAAATAAGAAAAATAAGGAGCCACAAATTACCTCAAACCTTAGATCTGAGAGTCTTAGAAGAAGAAATAGGAGGAAGAAAGAATTGAGAATAGAGTAAAAATAGGTTCACATTTTGTTGTGTTACAAGATAATCCAATAAGGTGTGCAGTAGAGAGCCACAAATAATAAGCAGTGCATTCATGGCTAGAGAATGGAGATTTATAGGTTATCTGTATGGTAGTGATAGCTGAATCCTTATTTAGAAGAATGAATTCCCTGATAAGGATTGATTAGATAGGAGTAGGTTAAAAGAAGACTGATTTGGGGGATGAGGGCAAAGAGGAATTGGTTAAAAAAAAAAAATAACAACAAAACAGTAATAGACAGGAAAAATTGAATGCCCAGAATCATAGGAGAACAGTTTCAAGAACCTGGGGTAAGTCAGTTTCAAGAGACCAGTGGTGAGAGTTTAAGGAATCAGGCCACAGGAAGAAGATGACCAGATGGTGTGTCATGGGAGCCCTTAAAGAGTGTAGGTCAGTGGTGGTGGTGTTTTCCTTTAAGACAAAAATTTTAATGTATGAATTGTTTTTGCTAAACTAAAATCTGAATATTCAGGTTTAATTGCAGTGTTGGCACTTTTTGATGAGTAATTGGGTTTTGGGTTGCGGTTAGGCACTAGTCTCTCAAAGGTTCGCCGTCAGTGGTCTAGATGGTCAGAAACTAGGCTCGAAAAGTTTAAGTGGACTGGTGAGGTGTGAATGCAGAATTCTGCACTGTTTTTGAAAAATATGTCTGTAAAGCAGATGAAAAAAGAACAGTAAGTGGCTCCCCCAGACATAGTTGCTTCGTTTTGAATTGTTTTAATTAAAGAGACAGGAGATCTGACTGTACGCACTGGACCTGAAACCAGTGGAAAAGACTGAAGGTGTGTAAAGGAAGATAACATAAAGGAACCAATTAAAAGATTATTGTAGGTAGGGGAGTTAACCTGGGAAGGAGAAGACTATTCTCTGAGAGGGAGGGTAGAAAGAGAATAGGTAGAAAAGAAAGACCATAGTTTTTGATTTTTTGTCATTGTGGTCATTGTCGTTGTGGAACAAGCCCCAGAATTTGTTTTCACTGTTGCTCAGCAAGCTTCATTCATCTCTAATTGACTTCACGTTGTATTTCCTTCAGTGCTGTCTTAAAAATTCCCCACAATGCCCTCTGCTGCCAGGCCCTCTAGATGACGGCCAGGTCTCCTGCTTTAGGAGAACTGAGGCAACAGGCTTAAGCTCCCTCAACTCCCTCTCCACATCAGAACTGTGCAGCTGGGCTGGAGGTGTGGTTCAGAGGTGAAGTGCACAGCAGGATGCTCAAAGTCTTGGCCTTCATCCCCAGAAGGAGGAGAAGGAGGAAGAGGAAGAGGAGCAGAAAAGAAGAAAAGAAAGAGTGCTGGGATTACAAGGCATGCACCACCACACCTAGTTTAGATAACCTATTTTTGTGTGGTGGTACTGGGGGTTGAATGCAGGACTTCTGTTTGCACTGAGTGGCATCTCTGGCCCTGTAAAAATTTTTTTCCTTTCTAGACAGGATCTTACTAAGTTGCTAGGTTGCCCAGGCTGGACTTAAACTTGCCATGCTCCTACTACCTCAGCTTCCTGGAGTACTGGTTGGCAGGAGTGCACACTGTAGCTGCCTTAAGTGGCTAGTCTTTAGAGTTATTATGTGTGTGTTTTTATAACTACAAGTGAAAAATTTTCAGTAACTACTCGGATGGTAATGCTAAATAAATGACTTAAGGTAGCTTATTAACTTCTGTAGTTTTAAGATAAATAGGAACTTTGTTAACTATGGTCTGCCCCTTTTACATGCCCTATGTTCCCTGTTAGTATAAAAGTTTACTATTAAAGTTTAGTATTAAAGTTAGTATAAACGTTTCAATGGTCTTTTCTGGCATTCAGCTCTCAAGGAGCTTTAGTCACCTGAAAAACTATCTTCTGTATTTTAGATACCTGAATGTTGAATTGCAGTTAGCTAACCAGCATTTGTTTCACTTTTATTACTGAAAGGGTTGTTGCCCCTGCCCTGGGAATGACAGGCTGTGTGGCTGTGTTGGTTTTGCTTTCCATATGGCGGTTCAGATTCTGCAGCTGTCAATATTAGAGGACTGATGGGGAGTAATGAGATTACCGTGGGTAGTTAATTATTTTACATCAAGGTCTCTTGGGGAAGGGTGTGGTTGTGAGCCTGAGGAAGTCCAAACAGAAGGGCTTCTGGGCAGGAAAGGAAGGCTAGTACCTTGGCTGGTTGAATTCTAGGGGAGGTTCCCTTCTCCCTAATCTTTGTTTCCACAGTCTGTTCTGTCTTACACAGTCTTGCCTAAAGGAACACTACCTTTGGTCACAAAGAAAATATTGATTCAGGGAAGGACAGCAACCCCAGCTGTAAAGCTGGTAGGATCAGGAGTAGAACTCAAGGAAGAATGTGATTGTTTCATCCTCCTCACCACCAGCACTGGGGATTGAACCCAGGCCCTTTGCACTTACAGCAACATCCCCATGCCTTTTACATTTTTCATTTTGAGATAGAGTCTAGCTAGATTGCTAAATCTCCCAAGCTGAACTTTAACTTTTGATGCTTCTGCCTCTGCCTCCTAGAGTGCTAGGATTATAGGTGTCTGCGTCTAGGCATGGGTCTGATTGACTCTTTAGATGGATCAAGTGTGTGCTAAGGACATTAATATAGCAAAGGTAGAAAAAAAAGAACTTGACCCGAGACATTTCACAGAAACACAGCAGTTCATCTAGAAAGAAAATATAAACTTTGTTGAACTTCCTCATAGTCATTTTTATGGAATTAAGTGAGGTGAAGGGGACCCTTCATTCTTCGGTTCTCTAAATGTCTACATTTTTTTTTCATGTTTAACTTTACTTGTTTGTTTGAACAGGCAGTACATTAATTTGGTTCAGAAATCAAAAGGTACAACTGGTATGGTGACACAGGCCTGTAATCCCAGCGTTTGAGAAGCTAGGGTGGGAGGATCTCCGTAAATTCAAGGCTTGAACTACATAGTGAATTCAAGGGCTACCTGAACTACACAGCAAGACCCTGTGTCAAAGAACAAAATAACAATTTTTTTATTTTTTATTTTTTAGTACTGGGGATCAAACTCACAACTGCATGCTTTACAAGACAGGCACTTATGCCATTGAGCTAAATCCCCAGCCTAAAATAACAATTTTAAAAGATCAAAAAGTACAAAAGATTAAAAAGTCCTAACCTTGGGAAGTTGAGGCAGGAGGATAAAAAATTTGAGACCAGCTCCAGCTCTATAGCTACTTGAGGCCAGCCTGAACTACACAGTAAGACCCTGTGTCAAAAAGCAAGAATTCTGCCTGTTACCCAGCTGTCCTTACATGTATCCTTTTTTTTTTTTTTCTTTAATGAAAATGCCTCACTTTTAACATTTTTGCATTCTGTTTTTCTTTAAAAAATTTCGTTTTGGTTTTTTTGAGTTACTGTGTGTTGAACCCCTGGCCTCATGTCTGCTGGAAAAGTACTTTGTTTTTGTTTTTGATTTTTGGTACTATGAATCAAAGTCAGGACCTTGCACTTGCCAGACAGATGCTTATGCTGCTGAGCTGTATCCCCAGCTCTGGTCAGGTACTCTTAATACCGAGCTATATCCCCAACCTGTTTAAATTTTTATTTTATTTTGTTTTAATTTTATTTTGAGACAGAGTCTTCCTAAGTTGTGCAGGCTGTCTAAATTTGCAGTCCTGTTGTGCCAGTGGACTAGGCTCACATTCATTTTTGCTGCTTACTTTTTTCTTTTAATGATATATCTTGGAGAGCGTTCCTTATCAATGCATAAAGATCTGACTCATACCTGTTTTTTTTTGTACCAGGGATTGAACTCACAACCTTGCACGAGCCACATAGGCACTTACACCACTGAGCTAAATCCCCAGCCCAGTGACTCTTTTTTGACTGCGGCACACTCTCCTGCTGTATAGATGTTGTATATTTAATCAGTTCCCCATCTAGGTTTTCTAATCTATTGCTACATAGTATTTTCTTTCACAACAATGCAGTATAGAATCACCTTGTATATGAGTCATTTTGCTGAAGTATAGGAAAAATTTCCAGAATTGGGAATTGCTGGACCCAAGAGCCTCTAAGGTTCAGTCTAGTTCTGCTTATTCTAGAGTTCCTGGGGTATAGAAAGCCAGCACTGAAGAGTAGCTGTTAATATACATGTGTTACAGGCAGGTTGGTTAGGAAAATAGAAACTGGGAGCACCTCACACAGAGTGTAGTGAAAGGAGTGGCTTCTTGGAGGCAGTGCTTGCTTGGGGTGTTACACCCTGGGTCTGATACCAGTACACACACACACACACTTTTGAGGAGATGATTTGTTGGGGTAGTAAAGTCATGGCAGAATTTTTCTGTTAATTTCCATTAATTTTGTGTTTGTATAATTGTAGAACTCAGAGGAGAATCCAGAACTTTCTTTCCCATAAAAATCTGTGACTGTTGGGCTGGGGATTTAGCTCAGTGGCATAAGCGCGTGCCTGGCAAGTACAAGGTTGTGAGTGTGATTCCCAGTACCAAAAATAATAATAATAATAATAATAATAATAATAAGCTATGACTGTAAACCAGAAATTTTCTTGGCCCTGTAGCTTAAATTCATGCTGATGCAGTTTATTATTTGTATTTGCATCTTACTGTGTTCCCAGTGGAAAAGATGGCCCTATGGGTATTTGTGCAGAACTCAGGAGATATGAAGGGATTTCTATAAAAGCAGATTCGGAAGCTGGGGTGGGGTGCACACATGTAATCCCAGCACTCTAGGAGGTTGAGGCAAGAGGGTAGTTCAAGGCCACCCTGGGCAACTTGATTTAGCAAGGCTCTGTCTTGAAAGAAAACATTTTAGAGAAGGCTAAATGTAGCTCTGTGCCAAGGCCCTGGTCTGCAGTCCTGAGTTTGATTCTGGTATGAAAGAAAGAAAGAAAGAAAGAAAGAAAGAAAGAAAGAAAGAAAGAAAGAAAGAAAGAAAGAAAGAAAGAAAGAAAGAGAGAGAGTGAGAGAGATAGTAAGAGAGATAGTATTTTCCCTCCTTAGAGTCCATTTTACTAATTACTATAGTTGTCTGATCTCCTTGTAGTCTGCTTTTCCTTTAGACTGTGTTTAATGGCTTTTGTTTTGAAAAAGCATCTCACTTCACTACAGTAGGATGCAATTGAAGCTGTATGTGATGTTAAACACATGGGGATTTTGTCCAGTTTTTAAAACACAAAAATAAAACCTGTACCTTTGAAACCGAGTTTAAAAGTATTGTCAGTTCTTTTTTCAGTGATCACTTAGACTGTTGGTGGGGTAGGGAATTGAGAGTAACTTGAAAAAAAAAAGGCAGACTTCACTTTTTATTGGTTTAGAGAATTTGTGACTTCACAGATTGCTAGGATGTGAAATTAATGCTGGGCTGTGTTAATAAAGTGCTAGTTACAAATTGAGAGAGAAAGGGATCCCTTTCACAGTTACAGATCCGTTGTTTGCACTTTCCCCCTCAATTTTTACTCTCCTTAGTTTTGTGTAAATATTAAATCCCTAAGGAAAGCTGTTTGAGGAGATGAGTAGTAGCTTATTACCAAGAAGCTAAGAGTGAGAGAAGCTTACAGTCCTCATGGCTTCACATAGGCCTCAGAAAAACTGAGAGGACACATTGTTTTTTCAGTGTTGTACTTAAACTGTAATAATAAAACCTAATGCACATGCTAAAAAGTCACCCTCATTTTAAAGTGTACAATTGGGCATTTGTATGCTTGCATGTTTTGTGGGTGGGTTTTTTTTTTTTTTTTTTTGGAACTGGAGATTGAACTCGAGTTCACACAGGCAGGCACTTATGCCACTGAGCTAAATCCCCAGTCCCTTTGTTTGTTTTTTGTGGAGTTGGGGATCAAACCCAGGACCTCACCTGTGCTCAGCGAGTATCCTGCCCCTAGCTGCGTCCTCAGCCTTCACTGGTTTTTAGTGTATTCACTTCGTTGTCTGCTCATCTCCACCGTCTTAACTCTAGAACATTTACCTCAGCCTAGAAGGAGCCCTGTTACCCATCAGCAGTCATTTCCTAGCCCCACTCCCTGCAGCCTCTGATAACCAGTCTATTTTCTGTCTTGGTGCATTTGTATATTTGGAACATTTCATATAAAATAGAATCATACACTATATAGCTTTCGTGACTATCCTCTTAGCATAATGCTTCCAGGTTTGTCCATGTTGTAGAGTATATAAGGACTTTATTCTTTTATGGCTCGAATTATATTTCATTATATGATGTGACACATTTGGTTTATCTACTCAATTCATGAACTTTTAAGCTGTTCCTTGTGTTTTGTTTTGTTTTTTGAGACAGGGTCTTCTTATGGAGGCAGACAGTCCATAAAGCCAAGATTAAAGGATTAAAGGTGTGTGCCACTTGCATGTAGCTGATTCTGTCTTTTGACTTATTTTTTTTGGGTACCAGGGATTGAACTGATGACCTCACACTTGCCAGGTAGGCACTTATGCCACTGAGCTAAATCCCCAGCCCTTCTTGATTATTTT
The DNA here is from genome assembly GCA_004027455.1 of Hydrochoerus hydrochaeris. NCBI lineage: Eukaryota > Metazoa > Chordata > Mammalia > Rodentia > Hydrochaeridae > Hydrochoerus > Hydrochoerus hydrochaeris. The sequence continues at coordinate 152,082 of PVLA01001630.1, read as the reverse complement.
TAACAATGTTTCTGTGAACATTTGTGTATAAATTTTTATGTGATATAATTACTGATTGAGCATTCTAATGTGAAGTTCAGAATACTCTGGAACCCCAGACTTTTTTGAGTGCCCATGGTCAAAAAATTTCAGATTTCAAGCTGGGCATGATGGTGCATTCCTGTAATCCCAACTCTCTTGAGAGGCCGAGGTAAGAGGATCTCAAGTTTCATCCAATCTTGGGCATTTTAGCAACTTAGTGAGACCATGTCTCAGAATTAAGTAAAAATAAGAGGTAATGGGCTGGGGATATAGCTCAGCAATACAGCACCTGCCTGGCAAGCGCAAGGTTCTGAATTCAATTTCAGGTACCAAAAAACAACCACACACAAAAAAGAAGTAATAACTGGATTTTGGGAACAGGGTATATGTCCATCAACAGATGAATAGATAAGGAAAATGTATTTATATACAGAAGAGTACTACTCTGACATAAAGGGAAATAAACTTGAGGAATTTATAGGTAAATGTATGCAAATTGAGAACTTAATGTTGAGTGAAAGAAGTCAGACACCCAAACATAGTCAAGTATCACATGGTTTCTTTTTTATGAGAAACTCTAAAATGGGTTTATACAAATAAAGAGAAATGTGGAAGATAAATAGGAAGCCAGGCGTGGTGGCTCACACCTGTAATCCTAGGCTGAGGCAGGAGGATCCTTGCAAGTTCAAGACCAGTCTAGGCTACAAAGTGAACTCAGGGCCAGCCTGAACTGCATAGCAAGACCCTGTCTCAAAAAGACAAAAAAAAAAAGGAAGTAGGAAGAAGTTCAGATAATTACCTATGTCCCTGTTTGAAAGTATTTCAATATATGTTAATTCATTTCATTTATACTACTAGTTTCTCTTAGTTCACTGAAAAGAAAGTTTTGTGCTGTTTTTCTTTTTTTGTGTGTGTGCTGTTTTTCTTGTAAGAGAATCTTTTATACCTGTACTTGTGCACTGAGTAATTATTTAAAGATAACAAACAATACACAATGTATTTTTTGGTTTATCTTCACATAGAATAATAAAAAAAAGAATTAGGGTTGTAGCTTAGTGTGAAGGCCCTGGGTTTAATCACTGGTACAAAACCAAAAATGAGCATAAAACCAGAAAACATTTCAGATTTTCAAGTATTTTAGACTAAATTAAGATACTCACAAGTGTATATAAATATTCCAAAATCAGAAAAACTCTGAAATTGGAAACATTGCTGTTCCCAAGTACTTTAAAAAAAAAAAAAAAACACATAAAAAAAGGCTAAGCTGGGTATTGCGGCACATGCTTGTAAGTCCCAGCACTCTTGAAACTGAGGGTGGGAAGTTTGTCCAGAAGTGCAGGCCCAACCTGGGTAGCTTACACTGTAGCTTTAAAAAACAAAACAGTGCCAGGCCTGGTAGTACACACCGGTAATTCCAGTATTCAAGAGGGAGGCTGAAGCAGGAGGAATTTGAGGTCAGCCAGGGTTTACATAGTGAGTTCAAGACCAACCTAAACTACATAGTGAGACTCTGTCTCAAAACCAAAACGAAATAACCAGTAGATTCCATTCTCTCTGTACCTGAGCCATCTTAATTTTTCTTTTTTTGTATTGGGAATCAAATTCATGACCTTACACTTGCCAGGCAGGCACTGTGCCACTGAGCTAGAGCCCTAGCTCCTTAATTTTTTATATTACCTTCAACCTCTATGTACTATTTGTTTGTTTGTTTGTTTAGCAGTATTGGGGATTTGACCCAGGGCTTTTGTGCTGAGCCACATCCCTAGACGTTTATTTATATTTATTACAACAGGCTCACAGCTATAGTTCAGGCTGACATTGAACTCACGATGAAGCCCCAGCTAGTCTCAAACTTAACAGTGACCTTCCTGCCTAGCCTCCTAGTTAGGTTTATAGGCATGTATTACCATTCTTGGTTTCCAGTTTGTTTGTTTGTTTGTTTGTTTTAGTACTTGGAATCAAGCTCATGACCTCCTGCTTGCAGGCAGGCACTTATGATGCTGAGCTAAATCCCCAGGCCCCCAGCTTTGTATTTTTTTGAGACAAGGTCTCACGAAATTGCTGAGTTGCCAGCCTGGGCTCATACTTGTGATCCTCGTGACTGTGCCTCCCAGAGTTTTGGGATTACAAATGTGTAGTACCACTCCTGGTGCATGTATCTCTCTCTCTATCATGCTGATGACTTTTTTTTTTTTTTTTTTTTTTTTTGTATCAGGAATCAAACTTAGGATTTGTGCTTTCCAGGCAAGTGCTTTGCCACTGAGCTATATCCCCAGCCTGACTTCACTTTTCTTATTCTCTTTTCAACCCATTCTACTTGGGCTTCTACTCTCATCATTAAAGTTAGAAAGTTAAAAGCCCCTGTCTGGATCACCAGCAGCCTCCAGCTTGCCAAACCAAAGGCCAGTTCTCTGTCCTCATACTGTTTGACCTGCACACAGCACATGACATTGATGTGTCTGCTGCTCCCACTACTGCAGACTGGGGAATTTATAAAGAGTCACGACTCATTGCTGACAGTTCTGGAGGCTGGGAAGACCAACATGAAGGCACTAGAATTTGGTCTGGTGAGGACATTCTTGCTGCCTCCTCATAGCAGAATGTAGAAGGATGTGGAAACTAGCCTCTACCTCAAGCCCCTGTGTAAGAGCATCTAATCCACCACATGGGAGGAACACCTTGGCCTAAGCACCTCTTTATACTACCACACTGACAACCCTAGAATTTTGGAAGGGTCCCTTTCAAACTACAGTACTCGTGGAAACAGTTCTTTTGGTTTCCACAGTACACTATTAACTGGCTATGACTCATTTTTTTTTTTTTTTTTTTTGCCTCTTTTCTGTCTAATGCCTTAAGCATTGAAGTATCCCATGCCCCCTACTCTGCATTCTCTCCTTGGTAATGATATCTGAGTTGCTATATGCTGATGCCTCCCACATTTACCTCTTCAGTTCTGACTCCAGTGAACTCTACTTTTACATGTACAGTTGCCTGCTTGACAACCTACTTAGAGGTCCAGCAGGCATCCCAACTTAGCATGGCCGCGGCAGACCATTTCTGTTTCTTTTTGTTTGTTTTTTGTGGATGAGGAGGGATGGAACTGAAGATCGAGCCTGGGGATCACAGAGTTACATTCCAGTCTTCCCTGGTACTTAGGCTGTTTCCAAGATTTTTTTTTTTTTTTGCCTTTTCTGTTTTTAATTTTGAAATAGAATCTTACTAAGTTATACCTAATACCAAATCTATACCTAATACCAAATCTATTCCAATACCGGATACCTAATACCAAATCTATACCTAATACCAAATCTATACCAAATCTATACAAATTCTTTCCACAAAATTGAAGAGGAGGGAATACTTCCAGACTCATAAAGTAAACATTGTTCTGTTCTGATACCAAAACCAGAATAAGACATTTGATGAAAAGAAAATTACAGATCAGATGTCCTTCATGCATATTTGCAAAAATTAACAGAAGTGTTAGTAAGTCGAGTTCCACAGTATAAAGGGGCTATCAAGTGGGCAAACTGCAAGTTTTATTCCTTGCACTCCTTTCTAGTGCCTGTTTCCTTTCCTTGACGTGTTTCCTCACACATCCGTGCTGTTTTCAGAGGGGATTGGTAGTCTTGCCCTCTGCTGTGCAGGTCTCTCTAGTTCTTCGCTGAGCAAGTCAGGCTGCCACGAGCTCCTCAGACTCTCATCTCCACCTCCTCAGCCCCTCACTGGAGCCTCCCCAGGCAGTAACTAGGTACTCACAGGTCACCTTGCCTGTTGCTGTCCTGTGCTGCTTTGCTGTCTGGTGCTGAGAACCATTGTTTCTAGGCTGTCAAATTACTGAATCATAGCTTATTGTGAGTACAACAAAATTTGATTAACTCCCTAATGTTTGATACTTAAATTGTTTTCAAATTTTTTGTGATCATATATAATGCTGAAGTAAACTTTTTCTTGCCCATGCCTTTTGTTGAATTATTTCCCTAACATGACTTTTCAGGCAAATAGTTATGGATCAAAGGAGGTGAAAATCTTTATAGCTCTTCCATTCCTCGGGGGATTACACAAATATACAGCAATTCATGAGTGAACTAATTTTTAACTACAAAAAATTATTTTTACCAGCATCAAATATCTTAATAATACAAAGTCCAGCCAGGCATGGTGTTGCACACCTGTAATCCCAGCACTCAGCATGCTGAGGCATGAGGATCACCAGGAGCTCGAGGCCAGGTTGTATTACATAGTAAGTTCAAGGCCAACCTGAACTACATAGCAAGACCATGTCTCACCGCTCCCCATAATAAAAAAGTCTGCCAAAAAATTTATATACACTTCAGTAGTTCGCTGTACTAATAAATGTCTGGAAGCTTTGACCACCACTTTGAGCACCTCTTGTAATTGTAGAGGCCAAAGGAAACCTATATTAGCCTCTTAATGCCTCAAATGTAGAATTAAAATATTTTAAATATTTTAGTATTAAAATATTTATACAAGTTTTTTTTTCCTGATATAAGCATTGTTTATGGACTTTACTCTGCATATACAGGTACATACACAGTTGGACCAACATACAAAAAACTCACATGTATTTTCATGTTTCCATCACCAGTGGGGATGGACCACCATGGCTGTCTGGGTCTCAAATTCTAAACCTCCCAAGGCCATTTGGATCACGCACTCACCCTATTTGTCACATGTGACAGTGGCCTTGAGTGTTATGACTGGCTTGACACAGGTCTCTGTTCCCTTGGATTCAGGTGGCGAGGCTCAGGGAGTAAAGTCATACAATACTGTTAGTGTGAACCACTTCCCCAGAACTGTGCTTGGAAAGGGCAGGGGAAAGAAGCAGTTTGTAGATGTATGTGGTAGTTATGATGGAGAGGTTGCTATTTTCCAGAATCCCAGAAGAGGAAAGGAAATGAAATAAGTAATTGTGCTAGTTATTTACTACTGTGGCATCAAGTCATGACTTTCATTTACTTTTTTCCTCAACTGCTATTCACTCGTTTGTGCAATTTATCTAACAAATGTTTATTGAAAGATGTCTGAGTACTAAGCATAGTGCCAGGTGCAGGGATGCAGAAATAAGATACAGTCTTGTGAGATAAATTGGAAAATAAAAGCTATGTATTAAAGTATTATGATGAATTCACACGGTTTTGTAGGAACATAAATGGTTAACTCAGTAAAGGCAGAGAAATGTTATGAAGGTTCATTGATTATCTATTGGTGTTTAACGAAACACCCCAAAACTTGGTACGGTAACCAGCTGGTGCATGCACTCAGAGAGGCTGAGGCAAGAGGACTGCAATTTCTAGCTCAGCCTAGCCAATTTAATAACTTGGCATGACCGTTTCTCAAAAAATTTTTTAGCCAGATATGATGGCACATGCCCATAGTCCCAGCACTTAGGAGATGGAGGCAGGAAGATTGCTGTAAACTTGGCTAGCCTCTGCCACGTAATGTGTTCAAGGCTACTTAAGGAGACCCTATCTCAAAAAAAAAAAAAAACCCAATTTTTTTAAAGAGCGGGGGATGTAATTCAGTGCAAATGCTCTTGGTTCCATCTCTAGTATTGAAAACAACAAAATCCCACAATAGCCGTTTATTTTCTCAGGGTTTCTGCAGGTTGGGTCAAGTCTGTAGAAGACCCTGCTTCACCGGGAGGGTGGTGCGCTCTGGGTGCGGGCAGACCTGGCAGGGCTGGAGTCATCTACAGGATCACTCCCAAGTTAGTGCCTCCTTCTGGGGGTCCTCCAGGTCCTTGTGATTGGACACTGACTTTCTCCAGAGCAGATGATGGAAGAGCCCATGGGGAAGCTGGGGTGCCGCTTACGGGCTGTCCTTGAAAGTCACATATAGTTAGTGCTGCCTCATTGTTTTGGTCATACTCATCAGCTGCAGTTGCGGCTGGTGTGAGCTTATGCAAGGATATAGGTATCAGTATCAGAAGTTAGAATTGTTTGTGGCCATCTCAGAGGCTGGCCACCTCCAACATCTGTTGACAAGCTATCATTTGAATAGTCTTAGTGTAACCAGGAGTCTGGCTGATGGGACCAAAAGAATTAGAAGCAGAGAGTGCAGCGCACTGGATAGCAGATGGAAGCACAAGGTGGATGTGGCTGAGGAGAGAGGAGTTCAGAATGTGGATGGGGACTGACCATGTCAGATCTTGGGTCGTCAGGGAATGGCCTCTCCTCTGGGCATTATGCTGGCAGCAGATGGGATTCATTTGCCTCTGTTAGCAGTGAGAAGCAGCTGGGAGTACGGAGCCCCGGGAAAGGAGCTTGGGGAGACTGGCAAGGGGTGTGACTGCCCAGGAGGACTTCAGAGTGGGAACAAAGTTTACAGGTGTGATGAGGACTAGCAGCCAAGGAGAAAAGCCAGGAAGAGAAACCAGTATGTTTGTACTTTTACTTTAAAAAGGAATTTCATACTTTTTCCATTTTCTTAAAAAAAAATCTCAGATTCCATGTAAGGATTTATTGTCTGATTTAATTTTTAGCACCTGCAACAGCCACATTAGCCTCTGACATCAGCCTTTCTCAGCTCCTGGCTCTGGGCTTCTCTCTCTCAGGAGTGCTTACTGTTCCCATTTACTCAGAGACACATCTTCAGGACTTTCACAGCTGCCAGAGTAGAAGTGTTTGGCTTGTGCTGCCTGTGACAGCCTTTGGGTTTCCTGTCAGATGCCTGTGGAAACCTCAGAGCACAGGAGACAGGACTTTAGGTCAGGAACACAGGGAGAAGCCAAGTATGGTGGCATTTGCTTGTGACCCCCAACACGCCGGGAGGCTGAGGTAGACTGCAAGACCCTGTCTCGAGAGTTGGGGGAGGCATGAAGGGTCCTATCCCTCTGACCACAAGAGGCCACAGGAAATGGACAGAACCTTTTCCGGTTCTGTACACTTGTAAGCACACATATAAATTTATATAACCTTTGCATTGTGAGTAAGCTTTGTCTTACAGGAAATAGCAGCAGCATTGGCAAGTAGGAAGGAGTATAATGGAGACAGAGGACTCTGGTTCTTTTAAGCATGTCCCTTTAATTTTTAAAAATTCCTTCTAAACACCTCAAAAATGCCTGCATTAGTCCAAGTTTTCTGAAGTTTCTGCCTCTCATTACCCCATAACAGGGACAACTATGGTGATGTGGCATACTTCTCACAATGTTTCTGCCAACTCTCTGACTGCTTTCTGAAAGGTTTCTATAGCAACCAGAGGTGTGGGGGGAGGGGAAAACCTGCCTGCCTGGCTTGGCAATATCATATCTGGCCCTTGTTGGGAGCTTCAGGGCCAGCCTGTGAGGAAGCAAGTGTTTCATGTATATGTAGAGCTGAATCTTGTAGATGGTTAAGAATAGAGTCCCCTGCTCCTTCCACCTTCTCCCCACAGCCTGCCCCAGGCCCCAGTGTGGCCACATCCAGCTGCCACACATGCTCCAGACAGCTCTGCACTTGCTGTTCCTTCTGCCAGACCCTCCCCTCAGCTAGCCACCAACTGCATCTCTGTTTCCTTTGGTCTTCGCTCAGCTGCCACCTTGTCCTCAAAGGGCTTTTTGTAACTGATACATTTAGCCCCTCTATTCTGGTGCTATTCATACTTTTTTTTGCTTTCTCTCATACTGTTGCAGTCCCCATCTGTTTTTCTGATTGCTGTCCAGCTTTCTAGTGTACCAGCCTGCCCTTTTCATGTTTGTATCTCGGCCCTCAGAACCATGCCTGGCTCACAGAGTGCTGTCATTGTTTGCTGACTGGTGCATGAGTGGGCGGCTGTGAGGTCAGGAAAAGGGAGCTGTGCATGGAGAGTTGGTTGTCTCTCAGCCCCTTCCATCCTCCATGACTGGATGTAGCTCCTTGCTTCCATTTCAAGTGCACTCCTTCCCTTGATTCTTTTACTCTGCCTTTCCAGAAGCAACAGCCAGATCCTTGCCTTCGGTGTCGTCAGTGACGCGGAGTCTTTCTCACCTTCTCGCTGTAGATATGTTATGTTGAGCCAGATGCAGGTTTTCACAGGTGAACATGAGCAGTCTCATATGGCTCAACACGAGAGCTTTCAGTGCACCACAGCTACTAACAAACAGTACCTTTCATGAAGTTATCAGTACTGTGAATTACCTAAGTCTGAGAGTGTGCTAAAGGCCTTATTTGTATCACCTCAATCCTTGTAATCCTGGTAAGGCATAGGTGTCACTTCATTTTATGGGTAAGAAAACTGAGATTTGAAGACATGAAGTGAACTTGACCAAGGTTATGACCAATGGCAATTGGCAGAGTTGAGAGTAGGGTCCAGATTTGACTGGAGACCTCTTCCCTTTCCATCTCCTTGCAGAGGGCGAGCACTAAAGCCTTTGCACCCCAAGGCCGCTGGTGGTCACTGTCTCACAGCAGCAAGCTGTGTGGGGCTCCCAACCGGTAGGTGGCGGAATAGCTACACTGGGGCCACATGGTGCTATGGCACCTGATGTTGGGAGTCTGTTACAGGACTATGTGCCTTTCTCATCTATGCCGATTTTCTTTTCTATGAGAATAGAGATACAAACTTCAAAATGTGTTGAAGATTAAATGACAACAGGTGATTTTTAAAACTTCTAGCTCAGGACTAGGCATTGTAGTTCACACCTATAACCTCAGCACTCTGGGAGCCTGGAGGATTGCAAATTCAAGCTCAGCCTGGGCAATTTAGTAATTTAGCGATACCCTGGCTTAAAATAAGAAATAAGGGCCAGGGATTTTGCTCACTGCAAAGGCTCTGGGTTCTATCACCAGCATCTCAAAGAAAAAGAAAAAGTAACAGGTGCCTTTGGAAGACTGAGGCAGGGGGCTCATGAGCCCAAAAGTTCAAGACAAGCCTGAGCAACTCAGCAAGACCCCATCTCACAAAAGTAGAAGGGAAAAAAATATGGTAGAGTAGACTGCTGGTGCAGAAGGCCAGCAGGAGGGTAGGAGAGGTGTTTTCTAGGAGTGGGGTGGTGCTGAGCCATCCCTCAGAGACTGGCTCAGGAAACCCTGTTCCAGTCGGTGGTGGCTGGGCTTTGTGTGCCTTTTGTCCCTGAAGAACACTGCCTGGAAGTCTATGCATCTGGTTCCACTTCTTAGCAAGCAGGGCCTGAGCCCTATGTTCCTTATTTCACAGCTGTTTTGGCAACACTGGTTTTCTAGCATCTTCAGAGTGCATTCTAGGAGAGTATTTATTCATGGTGGAGGGCTGTCTTTCCGAGCCTTCTTCTCATCCCTTCCAGCCTCTTAGGGCTCCACAATAAAAAAGAGAAATAGTCCAGTTTAAAGAGAGCAGTGCGTGGCTTTTTCTTACCCTTGTGCCTCTGTTCCTCCCCACTGGTGGGGTAGCAAAACAGTGCAGTGTGAAGACCTTGCCCTCCAGGACCGGGCTGTGCGGTGACACTGTCCTTTGCTCTCCTGACAGGCGGATGTTTCTGGCACAGATGAAGCCTGAAGTGCTTTCTAGCTCTCAGAGGTTGGGATAGTAAAGGTCTAAGCCTGGATCTGCAGAAGCTGCCAGGGGCTCGGCACCATGTCAGGTGAAGCATGGCTGGGCCCTCACCAGGAGCCATAGGTGGGGAACTGGCTTCTGTTTCCATAAACAGCCACCCAGACAAGGGCAGCAGAAGGGCAAGGGAGGCTGGCTCCAAGTCTGGGATGGTTACTGAGACACTGCTCAGATCTCCTCACTGCCTGGGTCGAAGGAGGCAAGGAGATGGAGTCTGAGTGTTTTGTAACATGCTGCTGCTTCTGCCCTTCACCTTTGATCCAGAGGCATGCGCCTTTCTAGGAATTTTCTACCTTCCCATTCTTATGGGAGGGCGGGGGTGCCTGACTTGAATTCTCCTCTGCGTTTTCTTGATCATTGTCTTCTCTCCGGTCTCTTTGGTTGCAGGAGGCCACACGCATTCTGTCAGTGGCCCCTTCTCAGCGCTGACTCCAAGCATATGGCCCCAGGAGATCCTGGCCAAGTCCACCCAGGTACAGCATTGGTGCTGGCGGTGCCAGCCTGCAGGGCTCCTGTGCTGGGGGCGTGAAGGGGCCCCCTGCAGATTGTTGGGGAGTGAGTGGCCAACTCCACTGTGTTTACCAGCAGTGGTGGCATATCAGCTTCATGAGCCTGTGTGAATCTGTGGATAGATAGGAGGAGGAATATTATGGGGACACAGAAATGCACACAACATGTTTTATAGCTTGATATTAACACCTTTGAATTCTGAGAAAAACAAGGAAAATGGCAGGAGGGTTCAGAGAAGGTGGTTGCCTTGTACTTGGATGATGACCAGGGCAGGCTTTATGAAAGGGTAACCTTTGGTCTGGGTGGAATTTTAGCAGCCAGCCATGGGGTGGCATCTTCCAGAAACTGTGGTCCCAGGCTGGGGTACAGATGCCTTTCTTGCTAATCCTGTTTCTAGAAGGAAGAGTCAGCAGAGCAGTCAGAGTTCTGCTATGATGAGTTTGGTTTCCGTGTGGACAGAGAAGGTAAGATTGAGCCCCCGTGGTGGTCTTGTTGACGTCCTTGAGAATTCCTGTTTCTGTGACTTAAATTCCACAGCATGTGACTGTGCAAGTGCTGGGTCTCACTGCCCAGACCTCAGGACAAATGCATATGTGGGTGTGCTGCTGTTGTTGTATGTGGAAACCTCTGTGGGGCCCATTTATTTATTTACTCAGTGTGGTATGAGAGAGTGAACCCAGGGCCTTCACACTGAGCACACCCCCACCCTCACCTTGCCCAGCTTTTTAAAAAAGTTTAGATAGTCTTGCTAAGTTGCCCAGGCTGGGCTCAAGTTTGTGATCTTTTTGCCTCAGCCTCTTAGAGTGCTAGGCTTACAGTTGAGTGCCTCTGTGTCTAACTGTGGCCTCCAATTGTTATGGGATTAATTTATATTAATTTTTACCTAATAAAAGCAGTAACATTCATTGTAGAGAAATTGAAAAATTCAGAACTTTAGCAGGATAAAGACTGAAACAAAACTCACCCCAGCCCTACTGCCTGGAGATAGCTACTGATGTGGTGGTACATTTCGCTCCGGCTGTGAGTGTGCAGATATGGCTGCACAGTGCTCTCCCTAACTAAGACGGCACTAGGTGCAGGTTACACTACAAGCACTTCTGTGTCTGTGAAGGTGCCCAAGCTACATTCACTGCCCGGCTGCACCTGGTCCCTAGTCCAGCATCTCCTCTAACCATCTTCGCAAGGGGACCTTGGCCTGGGTGCCTGGTGGATTGTGGGGAAGGCCAGCTTCCCAAACCAGGGTCCCCTTTCCTTGAGCCACAGCTGTGGTTGGAGCAGTCGTCTTCGCCTTCAGGCCGCTCATATTTCCACTTCTAACATGGGTTCTCTTGTTCTTTGGACCTGGTGGCAGGTGGAAGTTAAACGCAGAGATTGAAAGGGACATTGGGAACTGGATCTCGGTGGGTCATGGGATTTAGAGTCCCCAGTGTTCAGCATTACACTGACACAGTTTCACATCCGGTCAGTGTGCGCTTCAGATTTGTGCCTTTCCGATGGGAAGTCCTTGAGGTAGCTGGGGTTTTTTGTGTTTTTTTTTTTTTTTTGTCTTTTTGAGACAGGGTCTCACTATGCAGTTCAGGCTGGCCTTGGGCTCACTTTGTAGTCCACGCTGGTCTTGAACTCACAACGATCTTCCTGCCTCAGCCTTCCGAGTGCTGGGATTACAGGCATGAGCCACCACGCCCAGCTGAGGTAGCTGTTTTTAAGCAGCGGGCTGAGGGCATGGATCAGTGGCTCTGCAAGGATCAGCACACAAGCTGCTGGGCACTGAGACAATGTCTTCTTTAGAGTTCAGCAAGTATCTCAGGAAGCCTTCCATGGGAGAGGGTCCTTTCCTGGCTGCGTCCCAGTGCCTCAGCTCAAAATGGCATGGAGCTCCCACTGTGTGGGCAGACAGGCTGGAAGATGGCTCTGGGGACAGTAGGCAGGGAGAAGAGGTCATATTAGGTAAGGTGGCCATGGAGGAGGTGCTGCAGCCCCAGGTTATAGAATGCAGAAAGCGAGAGAATAGTGGCAGGAATTGAGGGCTGGGCTGTGGGGGAGAGGTGGACGATGGAGGCTGGAACGCCTTTGGCTTTAAGTCTGAGAGCAGTCACAGACAGGTTCTGAGTAGCGATGTGATCCAGAGTCATGGAAGGGCTACAGCAACTGCTATAGAGGTTGTGCGGTAACCCAGATAAGGGAATATGGGGTAGCCTGTACTGTGGGACCTGCTGTGTTTGTAGTGGATTGAGGGTGGGATCTGGAGGAGGTGGCTCTGATGTTGAGTGGGAGCCCCTGGGGTGTCTGGGGAGGAAAGCGCCCAGGAAGTGGTCCTGTGCTATGGGTTTTGTGGCAGCCCCAGCTCAGCCCACCGGGAGCTGCTAGGCTGCTGTCCTCCCGTTGCTCTCCTGTGGCAGCAGGCACCGAGCTGGGGTCTGGCCCACTGATGGGCACGGCCCTAGTGGAGGACCCCCCGCAGAGACTGCGTTGGCAGGCCCACCTGGAGTTCACCCACAACCACGACGTGGGCGACCTTACCTGGGACAAGATCGCTGTCTCCCTGCCACGCTCTGAGAAGCTGCGCTCCCTGGTGCTGGCCGGCATCCCGCACAGCATGAGGCCACAGGTGAGGTGCCATGGGGTCCCACGGCTGTGCAGAGCACGCCATCCTGTCCAGCACCCTGAGAAAGATGGTGCCCTGTGGCTCCTTCCCTCAGCTGTGGATGCGGCTCTCTGGGGCCCTGCAGAAGAAAAAGAGCTCAGAGCTGTCCTACCGCGAGATTGTGAAGAACAGCTCCAACGATGAGACCATTGCTGCCAAGCAGGTGACAAAAGGCGGCTGAGGGGCTGGTCGGAGACACCACGTGTGGCCCACAGGGGGAAGGTGTCTTTGGCAGGCCTGGCAGCCCTTGTACCCACAGTGACAGTTGTTTCCTTGGGTCCTTCATCGGCCTCAGGGAGAACTGATCAGGGGCCTGTGTATGGAGAGACACGGGCCAATGGTCCTCACTAGAGACAGCGGGGGTCTTAAATACGGACATTCAGTAGACCAGGCACAAGGAATAATTCAGAGGTAGGGGGCCCTGGACCTGCAGCATAAGGAACCCTTATTCTGGAGTTTGCCTCCCTCCCTGGGCATCCGTCTCACAGGGCCTTCCTGTGGGGTGGCATGGCCCCCAATAGATTGAGAAGGACCTGCTCCGCACCATGCCCAGCAACGCCTGCTTCGCTAACATGAACAGCATCGGGGTGCCCCGGCTGCGCAGGATCCTCCGGGCACTGGCCTGGCTCTACCCGGAGATTGGCTACTGCCAGGGCACAGGCATGGTGAGAGCCGCCGGGAGGGCGGAGCCTATCCAGAGGTCTCTTCCAGGCTTGCAGTGTGGTGCTGTCTCTTCCTCCTAGGCGGGGTGTGGGGGCTGACCTTGGGTGTCCCCAGTGAGGGCTGAGCAGTTGTTTCTGCAGTCAGGCTGAGCCCGGCAGCTTTCTGGGGTCCCCGAGTGGCTCTTCCTGATTGGTCACCCCACAGCACTGGCTGTCATCAGGACTTGGGTAAAGGCCCCTTATCCTCCCACCTGGCCAGGTAGCTGCCTGTCTCCTCCTGTTCCTGGAGGAGGAAGATGCCTTCTGGATGATGTGCGCCATCATTGAGGACCTGCTTCCCGCCTCCTACTTCAGCACCACACTGCTGGGAGTCCAGACTGACCAGCGGGTCCTGCGCCACCTCATCGTGCAGTACCTGCCTCGCTTGGACAAGCTGCTGCAGGAGCACGACATTGGTGAGGCCCACAGCACCCTTCTCTGTAACAGTGCCTCTGATTGTGCAGTGCCGAGGGAAACATCCTGCAGAGGGCAGTGGCTGGATGTGGACATAGGCACGCATAGTCTGTGTCACTCCTGCTGCTTGGATTCTCTTTCTACCCCTTCCCACCCTCCCTTTCTCGGCCCTTGGGGAGGTGTCCTCGTCACCTGTCCACACTGCCAGTGGCCAGCCACCCCAGCCCCAGCTCCAGTGACTCCCCTGCCTGCCCACAGAGCTGTCCCTGATCACACTGCACTGGTTCCTCACGGCCTTCGCCAGCGTCGTGCATATCAAGCTCCTGCTGCGCATCTGGGACCTGTTTTTCTATGAGGGCTCCCTAGTGCTGTTCCAGACAGCACTGGGCATGCTGCGCCTCAAGGTGCTCATGGGGTCCATGCCGAGTGGATGGCGCATATGGGCTGGGTCGGTTCCCAGGGGCCAGGGTGAAGGGCACCAATGTCCCAGCATCAGCCAAGCCCCTGTCCCTCCCACCCACTCACCGCCCAGGAGGAGGAGCTAATCCAGTCGGAAAACTCTGCGTCTATCTTCAACACGCTGTCGGACATCCCAACGCAGCTGGAGGATGCGGAGCTGCTGCTGGGGGCGGCCATGCGGCTGGCCGGCTCCCTCACAGAGGCAGCTGTGGAGGCCCAGCGCCGCAAGCACCTGGCTTACCTCATTGCAGACCAGGGCCAGCTTCTGGGAACCAGTGTCACCACCACCCTTTCTCAGGTGGGCTGAGCATGGAGGTCTCAGCCCCTGGCATGAGGTTCCTGTGCGTGCCTGAAGAAGAGGGCTGTGGGGCCCCTTCCCTGTTCTGCACCTGCACCTTCCCTAAACCTAGGGTCCAGGGCAGCCCTGGACAGGTGCATCAGGTGCTCTGTGGGGGGAAGAATGCAGAGAAGTGGGGAGGCTCCCTGGTAAGCCACTGTCCCTGCAGCAGGTGGTCCGGCGCAGGACACAGCGGAGGAAATCCACCATCTCCTCCCTGCTGTTTGGTGAGTGCCAGCTATAGCTGCCCTCTGCACTGCCGTGGGTTTGTGCCTACTCCCCAGGGGCCGTGCAGGGCCGGCTGGGCAGCTCTCTGTGTGTGCCCTATAGGGGAGGATGACCTGGAGGCACTCAAGGCCAAGAACATCAAGCAGACAGAACTGGTGGCTGACCTGCGAGAAGCCATCCTGCGAGTGGCACATCATTTCCAGTGCACAGACCCCAAAAACTGTAGTGTGGTGAGTGGGGGCTCCCCAGGCCTACCTTGAGGACTGTCTTCCTCCCAGGCCCTGGGGCCAAGGCCTGTCCCCTGCAGTGGTCCTTTCTGTCCATATGCTATTTTTATTTTGAGACAAGGTCTTGTCAAGTTGCCCGGGTGGGGTTCAAACTTGTGATGCTCCTACTTTTGATGCTCTTCCTGTCCACATCACTGCTGTCCTGTCCTCCGGCAGGAGCTAACTCCAGACTACAGCATGGAGAGCCATCAGCGGGACCATGAGAACTATGTGGCCTGTTCACGCAGCCACCGGCGCCGGGCCAAGGCCCTCTTGGACTTTGAGCGACATGACGACGATGAGCTGGGCTTCCGCAAGAATGACATCATCACGGTATGTGGAGGGCATGCAGGCACATGTGCCCCTTCCCTGCCGAGGGCTGTACTGCTGAGATGGGGGTCCGAGTTGGCCAGGTGCTAAGGCCTGTGGGTGCGCAGGCGCCTGAGCCCTGTCCCGCTGCTCCTCCCATGCAGATCGTGTCTCAGAAGGACGAGCACTGCTGGGTGGGCGAGCTGAATGGCCTGCGAGGTGAGCCCTGCCCTTCCCCCTCCCTCCTGGTTCTGTGTGGCCCCTGAGGACGAGGGTCTGGAGGGCCACCAGCTGCCCCTCATGGCCTTCTCTCCATACAGGCTGGTTTCCAGCCAAGTTCGTGGAGGTCCTGGATGAAAGGAGCAAAGAGGTAGGTGGTAGGGGGGGGGGGGGGCTGTCCCCACCCAGGCTGTGGCTGCGGCGGGACCATGCTTCTCAGGCCCCCTCCTCCTGCAGTACTCCATTGCGGGGGACGACTCTGTGACCGAGGGGGTAACAGACCTAGTGCGAGGGACCCTTTGCCCGGCCCTCAAGGCCCTGTTTGAACATGGACTGAAGAAACCATCCCTGCTTGGCGGCGCCTGCCACCCCTGGCTGTTCATTGAGGAGGTGAGTGCTGTGGATGCCACAGCAGGGAGGTGGGTGCCGCAGAGGTGCCTGTGCACCCCGTCCACACACGCACATGGTCTCCTGTCCACCACAGGCTGCAGGCCGCGAGGTGGAGAGGGACTTTGACTCGGTGTACTCCCGCCTGGTGCTCTGTAAGACTTACAGGTAAGGGCCTGGCTTGCACCCTGCTTGTGGCCCTGTGTGTGGCCACGATCAGCATGCATGACACCAAGCTTTGGTCCCCTCAGGCTTGACGAAGACGGCAAAGTCCTGACCCCAGAGGAGCTGCTGTACCGGGTAAGAGGGCGGCTGTGGTGGCCCCTTGGGACCTCTCCTGGCCAATGGGGGGCACCTAAGTGACAGCTGTGCCATCCCCAGGCTGTGCAGTCTGTGAACGTGACTCACGATGCAGTCCACGCACAGATGGATGTCAAGCTCCGCTCGCTGATCTGTGTGGGGCTCAAGTAAGTGTGGAGCAGGGGCCATGACTGCCACCAAGGGTGCCTAGCAGCTACTAGTGGCGCTGGGGGGCCATGTGGGCAGGACCCCATTCCGCCCTCCTCCCAGCCTTGTCCCCAGTGAGCAGGTGCTGCACCTGTGGCTGGAGGTCCTCTGCTCCAGCCTGGCCACTGTGGAGAAGTGGTACCAGCCCTGGTCCTTCCTGCGCAGCCCTGGCTGGGTGCAGATCAAGTGTGAGCTCCGGTGAGGACCGGGCAGGGCCCCGGGCTGGGCGGTAGGGGAGGTGGGCAGCCACTGACCAGTCTCCCTCCACACAGCGTCCTCTGCTGCTTTGCCTTCAGCCTCTCTCAGGACTGGGAGCTGCCTGCCAGGAGAGAGGTGGGTGTGTGGCTGTCCTGGGAGGGCAGTGTGGCCCCGAGGCAGCAGTGGCACTGCAGGTGGCACCCCTGAGTGGCTGTGTTGTGCACAGGAGGAGAAGCAGCCCCTGAAGGAGGGCGTTCAGGACATGCTGGTGAAGCACCACCTCTTCAGTTGGGACATTGACGGGTGACAGTGTTGCAGCCACTCCACAGCAGCTGCACCTCCCTTAACAGCTGTGGGGTGCAGGGACAAAGCTGGTTCAGGGCTTCCCTCTTCAGGCACCCACTGTTGGCTGGGGCAGAAGGTTGGTGCCTGGGCCAGCATCGCCTCCCACGTGTGGGGTCAGGGTGAAGACTTGGCAAGTGCCAGCTGCCTGCTGCAGTTCAGACAAACGAAAACCCTGCTGAGGTGGGGAGGCCACCCTGGTTGGTCTTTGCTCAGGAAGGGGGGTGTCGGGGTGTAAATAAACGCTTTGAGAAAGTGCCTTGACCTCTGTTCAGCCAGGGCCGCAAGCAACGGCTGCCTTTCTGGACCGAACTGTTTCCTGTGGCCTGAGTGGCCCCCATGGAAAGGTGGGATTAGGGTCACCGTGTGGGCCCCACAACCCTGCCTTGCCATCCCCACTTCCCTGGACAGAATGAGGACTAAGAAGTCAGTGTTTTCTTTTTTATTTTAAAAGGTTCACACAGTTCCCACCTTCATCCCAGCACTGGGTTTGGTGACTCCATCCCTTTTCCCCCATGAAATAGTCCAGCATGTTAGCCCGGGTGGCAGGTGGCCCACAGCAGGCTGGTTGCAAGCCCTTCCTGTCCCAGGGTGGAGTTGGCTGCAGTGAGGCAGGGATGGAGTGGGCAGCTGGGGATCTCCTGGTGGGAGGGCCAGGAAGCCCCCTCTGCCCTCATGGCACTAAGGGGGGGGGGGCACAGGCAGTGACAGGGTGTCTGCATGTTGAACACAAATGAGGGGTGGGCCCTGGCAGCTGGGTGGGCCCCGGCAGCTGGCCGGGCTCATGGCACAGCTCAGGGTGACCCTGAATCCAGTGAGCCTGAATCCAGCCCTTCTGTATGTGAAAGCAGGACAGGGGAGCTGCACCCATCTCCTGCACCCCCCCAACATAGAGGCATATATTGTACGCTGATACATAATATAGCAGTATATACACCTGTACAGGGAAGTGTTGCCACCAACCTCTAAATGGTCACGCCAAAGACACTAAATGGCAGAAAGCCCCTCCAGGAAGTAGCACAAGCCCAGGCCAGCTGACCAAGGAGACGCCCGGGCGCCATCCTCCCTCCGCCACCACAGCCCAACAGTGCACCTCTGACCTCAAAAAAGGAGGTCGAATTGAAACGGCCCTGGCCAGGCCTCCAAAACCCCAGCAGAGCCCGGAGCTGCTGCTTGGCAGCTTCTCCTCCACCCCAGTGCGCCAGAGCCAGCAGCGGCCCCAACCACTCAGGGAAGGGCCAAGCAGAGCCTATGATTGTCAAGGCTCATGTGGCACAGAGCCACGCTAGCTCCAGCCCCTTCCCCACCTCCGTCTCTGGAGAGCTACAAGCAGGAGTCCCAGTGCAGCTGCAGATCATGGCCATCGAGGAAGTCCGTGGAAAAGAGGCTGGGGGCGGTGGAGCCAAGGGGTGCCAGGCTGAGCACGGGCCCGCCCGACGAGAGCTCCAGCCAATCCATGCTGTCCAAGTGGTTGTCAGCCAGGTCCAGGCCCATGCCGCTGCTAGGCTCAGGGGCAAAGTGCAATTCTGAGGTGTCCATGGGTGATGGGGGGTGGTCCAGGATGGCAGAGCTGCTCAGCATCTGGCTATGGAGGTCATCAATGAGGGACAGGGGCTCCGGGCCCTCATGGCCACCAGTCAGCAGGGGCAGCCCCGTGCTACTCTCCAGAAAGTCCTCCAGGCGCCCTGGGAGAGTGGGTGAGCCTGGTGGGGGTGGTGCAGCCTGGGGGAGATCAGCAGCCGGTGACAGCTGTGCTGCCAGGGGGGATCCACAGGATGCTGCAGAGGGTGGCTTCTCCTTCCCGGGCAGAGATGGTGGCTCCTTGAAATCTGCCGAGATTTCTGCCAAGACGGACGGGGACACACACACACACACACACACAAATAAGAATGAAGGGGGGTCAGAGAATAGAGGCAAGCCCTGCCCCTCCCTTCCCCTCCTACTGTGGGGTCCCACAGAAGACAGGAGGGAATCTTCATGTGAGCTGTCCAGTGAGTTTTTAGCTGTGACACCAGCAATACTACTGCCAAGGATGAAGCAGTTTCTCAGAGTGGGAGGACATGCGAGTTTAGTGAAGAATGTCCTCAAAATAACAGAAACTCAGCAACAAAAACGGGATTCAGAAATGGACAAAGAACTTGCCATTTTCTCCAATTGAGATAGAAAGAGGCTCCAATCTCTGTTCTGCAGAGGAAAGCACGCCATAATCGAAGTGACAGTATCTCAACAGGAAGCCAGTACAGGCGGCAGGGGCTGGGCCCACAGGTGGCATTGGGACAGCAAGTAGAGCACTTGGCTCCAAACGGATGGGGCTAGCACTGGTCATTGGGAGAGGGGACATCCCTGAGGTCCTGGGCTCAGCCCCCAGCAACAGGAAACAAGTGCTGGTGAGGATGTGGGTAACATGAGCCCCGTGTTAACTGTGGAAGGGCTCCTTAAAACCAAACATGGACCAGGGAGTCGTAAGCACCTGCCTAGCAAGTGCAAGGTCGTGAGTTTGATCCCTGGCACCAAAAGAAGAAGAAGAAAAACAAAACAGTGGACCTGGCAGGCCCATTTAAGGGTGGGCTCCATGTACTGAGACAGCTGCATTCAGCTCGATAGCTGGAAGGCAGAGCAGCCCAAGTGCCACTGGGGACACTGCTCTGAAATAAGCTGAGTGTGAAACCCTCACTGTGCTCACGCGGCCCCCGGCCCACCCCGGCCCAGCCACCCCTGGGGCTGCTTCACAGGGAGAGACCAAAACCTGTCCTGCTGCCACCAGCTCCCTTGCAGGCACCTGCTCCTGTTGTCGCTGGACCTTCCTGCCATGCCTTAGTGTCCCTTTCCAGTCTGGCTGTAGTCACTCATGCTGCCATCCCTTAAATCCCCACAGCTTCAGCCTGTGCCTTAAATGCCCTGGGTCCATGCAGCTTGGCCCCAAGGGGACAGTGACCTCTGGGCCCTCGTTTTAGAGTAAACGCAGACCCTGCTGCAGCCCGCTTCCAGGGCTAATACTTGCTCCCCCTACCCTGTGATTGGGCACCCTCCTTGACAGGCAGGCCGCAGGGCCTCACTGGACCAGCTCGCTGCCCACTGCCCACGTCCCACAGGACTCCAGGCAGCTGTCACCTTCAGCCAGAGCTGCGGTCTGTGGCTGCTCTTCCCTCTCCACACCAAGCAGGCCGAGCTTGGCCCTGCCTCTACCAGGTGCCCTGCTTTTCTACCCACGTGTGTCCCAGTGCGGGTCTTTGCTGCGGGCCCTGACAACCTGGCCTGCACCCTCTCCCTTCTGCCTGTCCCCACCATGCTGGGCAACAGTCCCGCATCTGCCGCCTCTGCCCACTCCAGGCCTGCCCTCCACACGTGGCCACCTCCCCAGACTGGTCACCCGCCTGCGACAGCGCCTGGGCTTTACCTCCACTCTGAATCAGGATGTCAAACAGGTCATCCATCTGCTGGCTGCAGCTGCCGTTCTCCTGCGAGACCAAGGCCGACAGCATAAAATTGGGGCCTGCCCGTCAGGGGTCGCTCCTACCCTACCCCACCCGGCCCCCTGCGCACCTGCGGCTTGGGCGGCTGCGTCCCGGCCTCCTCATAGCCATAGCCAGTCGGCTCCTTCTTTAGCAGAGAAGCGGGTGCCCCGAAGGCGGGCTGCGGCGGGGGCTCCAGGTCCATGTGGGCAGGCGGGCCGGGGGCAGGGGAGCCAGGCTGGGACGGAGGCTGCGGGACACGGGGCCAGGCTCGGCAAGCGGCTCCATGTGGGGGCTGCCCTCGGGAGCCCTGTGACCTCATCCACGGGAGCAGCTCGGCAGCCCCTCTTCCGGGGGAGCCCAGACCCTGTCACTGTCCCCTCCCAGGCTCTGCAGGGCTGACGGGCCACACCCAGCAGAAGGCCTGGGCTGTGAAGGTAGCTGCAGGGACAGGGACCTCTGGGGGAGGGCCGCCCCGTAGAGCAGTGGTGCGCCGCGCTCCGTCCCACGGGGGTCCCTTCCCTCCCCTGCCTCAGCGCCAGCCCTGCAGCCCGGCTACCTGCAGAGGGCTCCCGCTGGGCAGGCCGGGGCTGTCCGCCTTCTTGTTGGTCATGCTGAGGACAAGGTGGGTCCCTGTGGCGTCGGTGACGAGCGTGGACGGGGTGACCCCCGGGAGGAGACCACTGCTGCCCTGCGTGCCCAGGAGCAGCTGCGGGCCCGGTGCAGGCTCGGGTGGCGCGGCTTCCTGCTTCACCACCACGGCCCCAGTGTCTGCGGGAACGACCGCGGGGGTTACCAGGCCTGGACTGAAGGGGCGCGCGGCGGCCGGGGGCTGGCGGCTGAGCGGGCAGCTGGCAGGACCGCCCTCCTGCTTCACTGGCGCGCCAGGCTGCTGCGCGCGCTTCTCCCGCTCCAGCTGCAGCCGGAGCAGCTCCACCAGCCGCTGCTTCTGCCGGAGCATGCGCGTGAGCGCCTCGATCTGCCGGTCCTTCTCCTGCAGCATCTGGTCCTTGTCCAGGCCCTCGGCCTCCCGCGCAGCGCCCTCCTCCTTCACCAGCATCTGCAGTGGCGACGGCTGCAGCGTGAGCTGCGTCAAGGGTGAGGTGACGGTCTCGCTGAAGGCGTCCCCGGGCGTGGAGTTCTCGTCGCCCGTGCTGAGCAGTGAGCGCTCCGAGGGCGTGGGGGACACGGGGGGCGTGGAGCCCGTGCTGCCAAACTTAACCACGCCGTTGCTGGTTACCGTGGCCACCACCACCTCAGCCGGGGCCAGGCCTGTGGTCACCAGGGCCGGCCCCGTGCTCAACCGGGCTGCCGGGAAGGCGACCACCACCTCTCCAGCCTTGGACAGCAGGGCGGGGGCGGCGGGAGCCTTGGGCGCACCAGGCGCCGGGCCTGCTTGGTCCTGGTAGGCGCGCAGGCGCTCGATGAGCTCGGTCTTGGTGCCGGACACAGGAAGGGACCGCAGCTTCAGCTCCTGCTTTAGCTCCGCCACCTGCAGGGGCCGACAGCGCTGCTGGGCTGAGGGTGTGGGTGCAGTGATGCACAAGCTGCTGAGGACCAGGGTGGGGGCTCGTGTCTCCTTGTCCCCTCCAGAGTCCTTCAGGGCCCTGGAGCCAGGCGCACCCACCTGCGAGCACCCACTCAGCCCCTCGCAGCGTGCCTGGTGCCCAGGAACTACTTCACCGGAGGAATGCATTCCATGGGGGACCCCGGGCTCGAGCAGTGAAGCTGCAGGCAAGGAGGGTGATGCCCAGGCCGGCTCCTGAGTGCCACTGCCAAGGCCAGGACACTTCCAATCGGGGCAAAGAAAATGGGCTATGTACTGGGCAGGTCCCCTCCTCAAGGCCCCAGGACATGGCTCCAGGCATCTGAAGGCTTGGCCAGCCCTTGGCAGGCAGATGCTGCTGGCACTGGGGCCACTGGCAGTGGCTTAGCAGTCTCCACATGCGTGACCACAGGCAGGGAGGCCTAGGCGGGTGCCCTGGGATCCCCTCGCGGCAGACCCAAGCCTGGGCCCCGCTAAGGTGACCCTGCTCAGTCCTGGGCTGTCTGCCTTACTGGCCTGGAAGCTGCCAGGCAGTGCCATGCGAGGGGAGGAAGCAGGGGCTGGATCCTTCCAGCAAGCGGGGAACAGACAGCCACCCACCTTCATGTCGTCCAGGTTGGCTGGCAGGGCTCCTGGCTTGCCAGAGAGAGGGGCGCTGTTCTGGCGTGCCAGTGCCCCGGGCCCTGGGGTACTTGCGCTGGCACAGCCATTGCTGGTGGACAGGCTGCGTGCTGTGGGGGGCCCGTTGCTTCCCAGGGCCTCCCCCGCCGGCCTGAGAGGAGGAAAATGTGGCTGTGAGCCGGCTGCAGATGGTGCCGGGAGTGCCGGGCGCTCGCCGTGCCCCTGCCCCCAGCTCCTACTTGGGCGGGGCAGGCAGGATGGTCTGGTAGTTATAGTGCTGCTGCTGCTGCTGGTTCAAGATCTGCAGCTGCAGGAAGAGCTGCTGCTGCTGCAGGATCTTGGCATAGGATGAGTCCATGGCGGGCGCGCCCTTGTCCTGCTTCTGGTCGGGTGGGATGTACTGGTGGTACTTAAGCTTCTTCACCTTGGGCTTCAGCTCTTTGGCCTTCTTGCTGCGCTGTGCCTTCTCACTGGCAGACTTGGGTTGGCTTTGCTGAGGGCACAGGAGCGACAGAGTCAGTGCCCCTCAGCCCCCGCACAGGCACCCACCAGTTTCACACCCCAATCACTGGACGGCTCCCTACAGGAGCAGGGGCTCCCTGGTGCAGAGAGGTCCCAGGGTGCTGGGTGTGGCTTGCAGGGAAAACCAAGCAGAGGTTCAGGCACAGAAGTCACCAAGACTCCAAGCAGAGAGTCACCCCAATGACAGGCAAACCACAGCAGGCCTGTGGCACATGGGCCGGGGCAGGGCATGGAGATGGTGCCACACAGGCTGCCCTAAAACCTGCATGGACAGCTGTGGAGTCAGCCCAAGAAGCCACACAGTATGGGGCCCCAGAGCTCCCATTCAGGCCCAGGTGTGCCCCAAAGGCCCCCAGCTGGCACAGGCACAGGACAGAGGCCGTACAGAGCAAGGAGGGAGGACCATAGGCCTGGACATTTCTGAGCAGAAGACGGCAACAGAGTAGAAAGCGATGTCAGGGTCAGCTCGAGTCTTGACCAGGTGGCAGCAGGAACCAAAAGGAAGGTCGGAGCAGAAGTGACCATTGGAGCATGAGACAACATGAACAAGTGACAGCAAGAGCTGGGGCCCCTGAGCCAGGAAGAGGAACAAGCAGGACTCTGAGCAGATGGCTCAGGGAGGGAGGGAGGAAGAGCCCGGGGCAGCTTGGCCCAGGAGGAGGAAGGGGCAGGGCCAAGCAGGCCGAGGCAGGCCTGGGACTACTCACTGGATGGTGAGTGGAAGAATGGTACACAGGGTGGCAAAGGACAAGAGCAAGGAAGCAGCCACTCGCTGCCCTTTGGCCTGGGGAGGAGACCATGCCAGAGACAAACAGGCTAATAGTGCTAATCAGCAGTGGCTTCGGTGGTGACCCAAACATCATGGTGGACAGCACAAAGAACAGGCCTTGGATTTATGGGCCCTCTAGAGCCAGGACAGGACTCTGAGGGGCACGGGAATACCTTGATGAGTGCAGGGGCAGGCTTGGCGGTGGGCATGCTGGCCCCGTTGGTGAGGCTGGGAGGCAGCAGAGGCGGGGGAGGCAGAGGTGGCTGCTCTGCCACGAACAGTGTTTCTTCAGCTTCTGGGCCCAGCTGAAGCTGAGAAAGAACCTAGGAGGACAGAGGGGACGCGAGGACATTGGCAGCCTCACCTCGAGTGTGCCCAGCCTGCACTGCCACCAGCGGGGGTGCCATCCACTTCCTTGGACTCGGGTCATGGCCAGGTGAGAGACCTGGCCAGCAGGGGAGGGAACCAGGAAGGTGGGTAGCTGGTGGGCATAGCACTGACCACGGTGCATGCACACCAGCAGCTGCAGGGAGTGAGAAATGGGTGGCCAAGGTGGCTGTGAGACAGCCTGGCCTGGCACCTTTGTCCTCCTCACCACTGGGAAACAAGCAGCTGGCACCTGGGCTACTAAGGTGATGACCGCAGCTCCCCATGCCGCAGTGAAGCCACCCACCTGGCTCTAGCAAGCATGGGCACCCATGGGAGCGGGCCCACTGACCTGAGTGGGGGACACGGAGGTGGCACTCGGCAGTGGTTCGCTGACTCGGGCCTCCAGGGGCGATGGCACCGAGCCCTGGGACTCATGGCTGGCAGGCTGCTCAGGGGATAAGGCATCACTGCTGTCCTCATCGAAGGAAGAGCTGTCTGCCACTTTTGGGTAGTTCACCTGGCCCACTGAAACCCAGAGCCGGGTGAGCACAGGCAGCAGGGAGCGGCTATCCGGGGCCAAAGGCCAGCCATGCCTTTTCAGAGACTCCCTGCAACTGGCCTAGCAGCCTCCATGCTGTCGGAGGCTGAAGACAGCCCTGGCTCCAGGTGGCACTTGGCCATCACAGTCAAAAGCCTTCCTCCCTCCAGCCTGTTCTTGGGAGCCACAGACTGCACTTCTCCTGCCGGCATCTCCCCTCTGCCTTCTGAGGCTTACAGTGCTGTCAAGGGACCCTGGGGCGGAGGCCATGGCCTCCTTGGGCCAACTCAATCCCCAAGGCCAGGGCAGACTGAGGCACTCAGTGGAGGGCGGCAACCGGCATCAGGCAACCCAGAGAAACCTCAGCTACCCAGCAGTTGCCCCGGGGCCCTCACGGCTGGCTGAGTGGCAGAAGAGGGAGCAAGGGCCCTTCCAGAGCTTCTGCTCCAGGGGCTCAGCGTGGGAAACACAGGCTGCAGAGGGAAGGCAAGACAGGAGCAGGACAGGCGGAAATTGCCTGCATGGGGCCGTGGGGAGAGGTGGGCTGCTGCTCAGTGGCTGCACAGGAGGAACCGAGGCTGCAGTGGGAGACCCAGGAGGAAGCAGAACAAGCACTAAGGTCCCAGAGCCTCTTCCTCCCCAGGGCCGCGACCTGGGGCACCCTCCTCCCTGGAGACCTGGGCTGTCAAGTCTGAGCTGCTCCCCTCCTGGCTAGGCTCGCTCCTGTCCCTCATCTGCCCTGGCAGGGACAAGTGTGCGACGCCAGAAGGGGCCGAGCTCACTGGCCAGCTGTGCTTCATGCCGACCCCATGACAGACCCCCACCCCCACCTCATCGAGTGTTGCATCATGGCTCGTGGGAGGTGACTGGGCAGTGGCAGAGGGTGCTGGGGTGGGGACCTGGTGGGAAGTGGTGGCTCCCTGGGCATGGAGTCTTCCCATCCTGCGCAGCTCCAGGGCTGCCTCAGTGTGAGCGGCCTCCTTCCCCGGGCGCCTGGGCCTTGGAGCCCGCTGGCCAGGCCTGAGCTGAAGTCCAGACAGACCTCTCCTCCTTAGGTCATGGGTGTTGGGCACTGGGTCCTAGTGATGACAAAGTGACTAAGAACCCCTCTGGCATCTCCTACTCCCTCATGAGGACCTGCTGTGGGACACAGGACTCGGGTCCAGGCTGGGGAGGACTGCAGCTACGCATGGCCGGAGCCTCCAGGCTCGCACTCTGGCACTACAGCCAGGAATGTGCAGGAGGCAGCGCTGTCAGGAGCATCGCCGGTGCCCTCTGGAGCCTGTGGTCTGTGGCACCAGGCAGGTGGACTGCTGCAGTAAAGGGTCCCCTGGAGGAGAGGGCTGGCATGGCCTCGGGATGATTGGTGGCCCTGGCCCGAAGGGAAGCTGAGTGGCGGCCCTGCCTCTCCTCCATCTGAGCCAAACCGCCATCAGCACCAGGTCTTGCCCTGCCCGGAGCTGCCTCTACCGGCTCCTTCCCCTCCAGCTGCAGACCCACTCTGTCTCCCACCCCTTTCTCATGCTGTGCCCTCCACCCCAGCACAGCCACATCCTTTTGTCATGCCTCACTCTACCCCGGCTCTGCTGGCCATCAAATGAACCTTCCTCACAAGTCCTCATGGACTCCTTGCTACCAACCTGCTGAATCGGCCCTGTCCTCCAGGCCAGGACCATGCTGTTCCTCTGTACCCCTGGAAGTGCTATCGTGGGTGTGGGGGCCTCCCCAGCCACCCGCCAAAATCCCATCGAAGCCACCTCTCCCTGGGCTCTCGCTGCACTGTGTGATACACACCAGCTGGCCTGGAATCAGCACCATTGCTGATGCCAGCAGCCAAAGGGAGTGTGTGAGGTCTTCCCACCCATCATCCTGGGGTTCTGCGAATGGTCCTGCCAGGGACCATGTGGCCTTTCTACTGTGTGTGTGGGCACCAGAAAGCACTTGTTTGTGTGTCACTCTCCTCAGGGCTGCCTGACTCCACAAAGCCATGAGTCCCCTGTGGCCTCGGGACTATACAGAGGCTGCCACATGCTGACTTGGGGCAAGCATTTCTCGGATCCTGACTCAGAACCCATCTGGCCCCAAATGGGCCTGCGACTCAGGCCTCCAACGAATCTGGGACACTGTCCTCTGCCCGCTGCCCTCAGCCTGTCAGCAAGCCCTACCCCGGCACAGGCCCTATGCCTGGCCACTGCCTCCTGACAGCCTCACTCCTACTGCTGTGGAGCCCCAGGCAGCAGCTCCAGGGAGACACTGGGGCCGGGTCTCCACCCTGGTCGGCTCCATACTCCTGCCCCTCCTGTAGGCCACAAGGGCTGGCCAGGCCCTCACCAATGATGGCTTCCTTCAGACTGGACTCCACAGGCAGGATGTTTTTCTCCACCAGCTCCATGGGGCCAGGCCTCTGGGCGATCTTCTCATTGAGGTCATCAGCTAGTCTGGCTCTCTTAAGTTTCAGCTGCTTGGCCTGGAGGGAAGGCTCCGCCGAGGTCTCTGCCCATGGGAAAGAAGGGTGCAGGGGTGATGATGGGGGCCCTGGGCCTGCCCGGGGAGTCCTGGAGCAGCAGGAGCACAGATCATGAGAGCTGAAAGCGTGTCCCAGGCCACAAAGGGTAGCATGGCTACAAGTGTCACAAGGACAACTGTAACCAGGCCGCACTGGCCTAGAGCTCCTCGAGAGGAGTTGCAGAGCAAAGGAGCACCATCCTCTGTTCTCCTTCATATCAGGGCCACTGGCACCCCTCTGTCCCCTCGTTCTAGACCTCAGCATCTTCATATGAAAAATATGTGCTTCAGTCTCAAAAAGGTCTCTTCTGGCCCTAAAGATGGCCTTGGACTGAACAAACCAAAACTGGACAGTCACACTGTTTCAGAAGTTGCTCTTTCAGTAACACTGTGGGAAGCCCCATGTGTTGTGGCTGGGGTGGGTAAGGTGTGTCCAGGATGACCCTGGCTGTCCACCAGAGGTGCTAGGAAATGAATGAACGTAAAAACTAAGTGCATTTTAGAAACAGGATTTGGAGGGAGGGGTCTTCCCAGGCAGAGAGGAGACAGAGGGCGGGGCCGCAAGGCCAGAACAGAAGGCTGCACAGCCTGAGCGCAGTGAGAGCGGGGTATGTGGAGAAGCGCTTCCGATCTCACACACCTTCCAAGATGTGCATCCTGACCAGCTCCGATCTCTCCGGCCGGGAGCGGATCTTCCGTTTCAGATAGTCCTCAGTCTACAGAAAAGCACACCAAGACAACACTCAGACCCAGGTCAAGAGGAGATGGTATGGTTAGGGCCACGGCCAAGCCTCAGCCACAGTGGCTGTTGCAGGTCACCTCTGCAGCCAGGGTTTGGAGGTGGGGGCTGGGAAGCCACATTGGCTTCCAACACACCTGACAAGGGCACCTTCCTTTGAGACTGCCTGCTCCTCTGGGGCAAACTACTCACTGGCATAACCCACAACCATTACTGAGCAGGGTATGGCGTGCACTCCTGTAAATTCGGCTGAAGCAAGAGGGTCAAGAGTTCGAGCCCAGCCTGGGTTACACAGCAAAGATGTTGTCTTAAAAATCCAAAATCAGGGCCAGGCATAAGTGCCTGCCTGGCAAGCTCAAGGCCATGAGTTCAATTCCTGGTACAAAAGAACCAAACAAACCAAAATCATGAAAGGAATAAATACCTCTCAACAAATGATTACTTATGAAATATAACAACTAAAAATTTAAACATCTATTAGTATTCTGGGATATTTGTTTCTAGTCCCCCTTTCATGAAAACAAGTTTAATTCTACACAGATATAATCATACTAAATATAACTTTATGTCCTGTTTTCAAAACCTTAGCGTGGCCTGGTCTCATCAGCATTTTCAATTCATGCTGAACGACTGCAAATACCGCACTGATCTGATATACGGTGACGCAGCTCAAAGTCCAGTGTCCTTGTTTCTGAATTTATTAGACTGTGAGAATGAAAACATGCCTCCCATGGTCACAGCTGGTAAGGACGCTGAGGCGTGAGCCCAGATCTGACTGATAGCATATGCTCCTCACCTCTGTACCAGCATGTTTTCAAACCACAGGGCAAAACCATAATCATGAATGCGTAAGATAGGACAGGACAGACAGGAAGGGCAGGACACACAACATACAGTAAAGGTCAAGACTGAGCCTGTCCTGGCCATCTGCTGCCTCAGTGCCCACCCAGGATGGGGTGCTGCGCTCTCTAGGAAGCATCTCGGGTACAAGGTTTGGGATGGAAAACCAGAGAACCAGCCTGCTCTCCGCACAGGAGGAAGGAGGAAGACCCGGGAGCTGATGTGACAAGCACTCCCATGTCCAGGAAAGTGCAAGCGGCACCACGGAGGGCGAAACCCGCGGCTCGGAGACACGGGCTGACCGTGAACCTCACTTGAATGCAGAAGCAGCAGCTTTCAAAGCTTTGAACTGTTAGACTAATTGATTACAGCAAGTTCTGCTGAAACCAGTCCCGTGTGCTCATTCTTCGTATTTCCAGTAAGGTAACTGTTAGGACGCACACACAGTGTGAAAACAGCCACTGCGAAGCAAGGTCACCTGTGAGCAGATGTGCGACGCAGGCACATACTAGGTATAGTCACCACGTGTTAGGGAACGAAACCGCTGTGCTTAGAACAAAATCTGGTTTCCAGAGCCCAGGTCTGTGTCTTGGCTCTGCCGCCTACTGGCTAAGCAAGCTGGCTGAGCTCTCTTGGTGGCATCTATGAAACAGTGACGACAGCACCTCATCTGTGAGGCTGCCATGAAGACAAGCGGGAAACAGACACGGTCTCTCTCAGTGCAGCCCTGTCAATGGGGACAAGACAGGGACGGGGACAGAGGCTGAGGAGCAGGGTAAGGCTTCTGACTGACCCGGCACCACACTGTGTCCAGAAAGAGAACAGTGCAGGTGCTACTGCTTTGATTCCCCAAACCCATGACCTCATTCTTCTAGGAATTAATCATGATTTTTTAGGAGGAAACAAAAGTCTCAGGACAAACATCTGAAATGCTAGAAGTGTGGGACTGCGAGGAGCAATGGGCTGTGGTTCCCCACGGTGACGCTTCTCTCGGCTACCTTCGGGAGGAAAGGTAGGGGCAGCGGCAGAAGCAGCCCTGCTGACCCCCCCATGGCGGCCCATGCTAGGCGGCAGGAGATTCTCCAGGGGCCTCCTGGGAAAGGAAGCTGAGAGGACAGGGATGCAAGTGAGGCACCACAGCAAGAAACCGGGGCTCGGAGTGTGGCCCCGCTCTTGCCTTCCACAGGGTGCAAGTGGCGCTGGTGGCTGTGGAGCCAAGGAAGGCCGAGGGGCTTCCTGGGAACACCTGTCCTGCAGCGCTGTAGGGAGCGCAGTGGACACGGGAAGTCTTCCTGCATCTCAAGGCACAGGGAGAGACCAGTGGTCTCCAAAGCCAGGTTTGGGGAGGAGGGGCCCTATGCTGACCGAACACAGCCAAATGCACCGAAGGGAACTCACTCCCGGCTGCCTCAGCTCCATGGGAGGGGCTGGGAGGGACGAGACAGGAAGGAAGAGTAGACCCTAGCACAGAGCCACACTGGGAGGTGATGCACCCAGTGGCACACAGAGTCTGGAGATGTGCTGGGGTCCTTGAGGGAGAAAGGGACCTTACCCTGGCCCGCTCCAAGCTCCTTCTCTGCTCATGAAATGCAGCTGGGCTTTTCAAAGCTGTCGAGAGAAGAAGATGAAAGAATTACTTTCAGTGAAGCATCATGTGTAGTGCTACAATTTTCAGCGGAGAAGGCTTCTTAAATTCAAGTTAATTTTAGCAGTGCTATTAACATCTGCTGGAGCGAAGAAGTAAATGCCACCTGAGTAGGTGTGTGCCTTTAACAGGTTAGCTACCCTGTTAACTTCATGGTTCCTGATGGGAACAGTCACTGCCTAAGCTTAGGATTCAGCTCTGCTCATGCAGGACTGTGCAGTGCCTGCCTCACTTTGCCAGCCTCGCTAGGAACCATCAAATGGCCAAACGTTGTCAATGGGCCAGTTACTGCAGAAAGACCTTGTCACCTTCCCGCTTCCCTTGAGCTAGCACTAACAGTGTGGCTAAAATTAACTTGGGTCTCATCTGTGAGGACTAGAAGAACCTCAAAATCATACGGCTGACCCCTGGTGAAGGAAGACACACCACTAGCAGCTGATAAGAAGGGGTCTGCTCTATTCTGGGGATGCCACCACACAGACCACATCGCCTGCCTCCAGCAAACAACACTCAGAGGGCCAGGCCAGCCGAGCCTCTGCACACCCACAATGTGAATGGAGCTGCTATAGCCCATTATGAAAAACTTCAGGTACCGAGGATGAGAAGGCAAAGGCCCCACTCACTTAAAGGAGGGAGCCACAGCAATTCGACACTTTTACAAGACTGTGGTCAGTTTCACTTCTGCTGTGCAGGATTTCTGAACAGCTGTGAAACTGTGTTCAGCGATAACTGGCTAAGCTGTCGGCTGTGGTACAAAGCAGGGTAAGGAACCGCTAAAAGTAGCATGAGCACAGATAGGACCCTATCCTGCCTGGCTCTGTGCTTCCCCTGCCCCTGGGAGGGGGCTGGGCTTCAGCAACAGCAGCACCAGAAGAAAGCTTCAAATGTCCCAGAAGACTTTGTTTAGAATTTTAAAACTTTTTAAAAAGTAGTGTTTAAAGCTCTGTTGAGCTAGGTGCAGTAGTGCCCACCTATAATCCCAGCACTCAGGAGGCTGAGACGGGAGGATTGGGTTACATCGTGAGTTCAACACTAAGCTGAACTACTTAGCAAGACCCTGTCTCAAATAAACAGCAACAAAAAATAGATCACAGACACAGACAGAGTCAAAAGTTCTGCTATTTCTTCCCACACTCTAACAGCAGGGGGAGCTCCAGATTTAGCAAATACGAAGGCAGCAGCACACCATCCACTGCAGAGGTGAACCTGCTCCCAGCACCTGCTTCTACAGTGCAACTCTGGACCGGCAGGGAACACACACAGTGGGAACCCTGACTCATGAGGGCTTACTTACCACATAGGCCAACCAAGTACCAAGAGTGGGGGAGAACGCGCAGTGTGCGAGGCCCCGCCCGCCCAGCTTTCCCCTGACCTACTCCACAGCGCTCAAACCACTGCCTGTAGTCTTCATGTGAGATCTGCACACTGCTCCTCTGTGTCCGTAAGGCTCCTACCTTTACAACATCCCACTGGAACATGGTAGAGGTTTGGCTGTTTCACTTGTGACAGCCCCAGTGCTTAGAATGCCAGTAATTCTCCACTCAATGAATGAACGCATCTCCAGTGAGACAAGTGACAGGACAGCAAGGGATTCCACGGCACAATCTAAACTTCCAGCAGCAGCCAGCATTCTGGCTCTCATATGGGTTTAAAACTTCACAAAGGGAGACCAGGGACTTGTGCCCTAGTACTGAGACCTATACCAAATACTTCCCAGGTGGTGGGATGTGATGTCTTCCTGGCCTCATTTTCTTCTGGACAGCAAGGGTCAGCCCACTTCTTGGAGCTCTCTGAGGAGTCTGGTGGGAGCCTGCATGTGTGAAGCAGGTGGTCCACTCGCCAATGTGAGGCACTTCTGCCACCAAACTCTTGCCATTTGATTGACTCACTGGCTGGATTCTCTCTGAGGCGAGCTGCTTTCTGTCCCACAGACCCATGTGATTTGTCTAAAATCCTGGCTGCTTCACCATCTCAACAACCTAGGTAGGGCACAATTCCAACTTCCAGCAAAACGGTGCAAGCACAAGCATCCTGACAGAAGGGGAACATCACCTCTGTTTAAGGGAAGGAAGGTGTACCACTAACAGGGTCCATGACAGGGGTG
Source organism: Hydrochoerus hydrochaeris (assembly GCA_004027455.1). NCBI lineage: Eukaryota > Metazoa > Chordata > Mammalia > Rodentia > Hydrochaeridae > Hydrochoerus > Hydrochoerus hydrochaeris. The sequence continues at coordinate 119,383 of PVLA01001630.1, read as the reverse complement.
GCTACGGAATACATAAACTTCTCACTAGTCCCACTGAATTAAGAGTCCTTTATGCAAGAAAAAGTCATACTCGCTGCATTTGGAATTATGTGGCAGGTGCTATTCCAGATACTTTATACACACAAGCTTCCTTTATTTTATAGACAGGGTCTTACTATGTAGTCCAGGCTGGCTTTGAACTCACCATGTAACACAGACCAGCCTCAAATCTGCGGCGATCTTCCTACCTCAAATTCCCCAGTACTGTGAGAATATGTGCCACTGTGCCCGGCAACAAGCTGATTTTAAACCCTGAGGGTCCTCACACGTTAGGCAGGGGTCCATTTTGTAGGCCAGAAGAGTTAGGAAAGGCTGTCAAATGGCAGGGTCTGGGTTTCCACCTAATCCTGTCTTGCCTCAAGTCATAGTTCTTTTCATTTTTCTGGGTTGGTTTCTTCAAAAAAGTAGAGACAAGGAGAACCTGCAGGGTGAGGGCGGGCAAAGTGCTTCCATAAGGCTCGCTCCTTAGTGGCAGGTCTGCATGTGGGCAGTGCAGAGGTCAGCGGTCTACGGAATGAGCCCAGGTAAGTGTAAGGAAGACTCAAAGAACAGGTTCAGGAAGCCCTTTGAGGGACCCCAGAGGCTCCTCAGGGAGCACCCCAGAGCCTGATACTAAGCAATGAGTTGGGAAGGGGTTGGCAAGGTCTGAGTAATTCATAAGCCAGCCACGGCCTGGCCAAGAGAACAGAAATGACCATTTCATCCTACGGTAACAATAACACCACAGTCTCACTGCATCCACTTCACCATGCCTGAGACAGGGACTATTCTTCAATGTTCCAGTGGTGAAACCACCAGTAGGTGACATGCATTTACTTGCCATGCCATTTGTGGAGAGGCGACCTGACCCTGGTCCAATTCTTCCCTTGCCTAACGCTTCTGCCGAGGCATGTGGCAGCTCCTCTCTGTCCCCCACAAGCCCCGCTGTCTGTGCTGCTGCTCCTCCCCTATTTTTCACCCTGCTCTCTGATAGCAGATTCAGCAATTTCCACAGCCACTCCTGCCAGGTGGGAGGAGGAGGGGTCCACCAGAACTTCTGCTGGGGTTCCCAGGTTCACAAGGGAGGACTGGGGTGGGGACAGCAAGTGCTGCTGATGCCCTGGGGTTTCAGGTGGGACAGCAGCTCCTCTGTGTCCCAACAGCTCTGCCACAGCTGCAGTGTGGCCTGGAGATGGAGATGCACAAAGATGCAGGTGTAGCCTGACGTGGGAGTCAATGACCATGAAGCATCTAAACCCCAAAGGATGGGCTTCAGGGAAGCAGAGCAAGCACAGGCCTTTCCTAGTTGTGGAAAACCCCCAAGACTCAAAGTTAGCCCCTACATGTGTATCTCATAAGGAAGGTGTTGTTTACCTGAAACTCTATCCCCTCCTCCTCCCTGCCTTAACAGCTCTGCCAGGAGGAACCACGAAGCTACCTGGGCACATTTTCCCCTGCCCAGAAAGCCCTACAGGTGGTCTCCCGTGTCACAGGGCAGCTCTGATCCCTTTCCCTGCCCTGTTGCTGATCCCACGAACTCTTGTAGTGCTGGATGTGAACAAAGGGAAGTGTGCAGCTCGCATTGAAAGGAAAAATAACCAAGTTCCCCACGGAAATCAACTGAGCAGAAGTGGCCCCAGGCGTGGTGTCCTTCATCACGGTTTCAGTTCTAGGCGCAGGCCCTGCCCCCAGAGTGCTCTACCGACCAACTGCTACTGGGGCCACCTCTTGGCACTGTTCTCCTCTCCTGGCCTGTCTGCTGCCTTAATTAAATAAGGTCATTTATGAATTTTTTTTTTTTTTTTTTTTTTTTGGTACAGGGATCAAACTCACAACTTCGTGTTTGCCGAGCAGGCACTGAATGCCACTGAGTGAACCCCCCAGCCCCTATGAATTAAATTGTAAAAGGAAAAACTGCCTCCGTTTTCTTTGAAGGGGTGCTCTGGCAGCCACTTATAATGGGGCTCAGTGCTCAGAGGGTCCTGCGGGGCCCTGTGCTCCCTGAGCAGGAAGAGCCGAACTGTGTCAGTAATTAAAGGATGTCCGAGTGGCACCTTCCCTCGGCAGCTCCCTCCAGGGTTACTCACACCCCAGCAAGGTGAGGGAATGTCCTAGGGTCCTCGACCTGCCAGGCACTGCACCTCTGCTCACCTACTACAGCGATTAGCCCTCACAGTAGCTGCCTGGGTCTGGGTGCTACTTTATTAGCTGCTATCACAAAACAATGGATCCCGCCCTGGGTGAGATAACAGGCCAGGAGCACACCAACAGTTCTGTATTCAGAACTCAAAGCTCTGAATAGCACACTGCTAACAGAGAGCACTGGCATGCCACCATGCACAGGAGCCTGCCCGGCTTCCTTTCCCACTGTGGAGGGAGACGGGGTAGAGACACAGGGCAGCAATAAGGAGTGTGTGTGTGTGTGTGTGTGTGTGTGAGACAGAGACAGACAGAGAGACAGAGACAGAGAGAGAGACAAAGACAGAGAGAGAGACAAAGAGAGACAGAGAGAGAATGAACATCTAACTAAACAGATGGGAAAATGACCCAACAAACATGTAAGTATTATGCTAGCTGCTAGCAAAGGGCAGGGTCTCGAAACGGGCTTAGCCTACAGAGAGCTGGCGGGAGGAGGAGACAAACAGTTATGACGGAAGGAAGTACCCCAGTGGAGGTCATCTAAGGTTCAATACAGGACAGAAGAGGCAAAATTCAAGCTGAGAGGACAGTGCATGAGCTGTCCAGGAAGACTACAGAGGAAACCCCAAACGAACCAACAGGAGCTCTGCAAGCAGAATGGAGGCCACTGAGGCGTGGGAAGAGTGGCAAGGTGAAGGGGCTGCACTCAGTCTGGTACAGAGGGACCAAAAAGGTCCCATGGGGATGGTATTGCTGGAAGGGGAAGAACTGAACCATGTACTGCGGGGACTTCCACTTCTGGGGAGAGGCCGCAGACACACTGTTCTCTATTCCCCACCAAGTACAAATAAAAGCTCTGGACATTACTCATGAAACAAGCAAAAGTAATTCTAAAGGGCGGAAAGAGGGCAGGCTGGCTAGGAACCTTGATACAAGGAGGTCCTTCCCAGGTTTTCTTTCACCTCCTATGTCCCAGACTTGGAGCCCAAGAAACTGGCAGCTCAGAAATGTGAATGGGTGTAGCCAAGAATGTTTAATAAAAGCTTCCTTTCTGCAGCCAAAGGGTCAAGAAACAGGCTGGCTGAAGAAAATTTCTAGACAGTAACTGTTCCACTCTAGTCAAATACCACAGGAGAAAAAGAAAAAGTGGCCTCCACTCTCCGGCACTTGCCCCAGTAAAGGCCAAGTTGAAGGGCGAAATGAGAAGCTTCCACGCTGCTGCCTGACAGGTCAGAGAAGACCAAGCAGGAAGCTGCTACTTTCACCATTCCTGTTCCTTAAGTGGAGACAATGGGGGAGACTGGATCACACACCCCCTTCCTGCTGGGGTGGTATCAGAGGAAGGCAGTGGTGGGCCAGGATCAGGACCAGGTTCATCAACACCTGCTGTTCCAAGGCTGGCCCACCATGGTGCTGGTGGGGACACAGGTGGGGCGGGGCCTGAGCTCCGACCATCCACAGGGGTGGATGGCTGCCTCGGGGAGAGGCTGAACTTCTCTCCCCATGTGGCTACAGTGAGGCGGCACCATGCCCACTTTGTCTGCCACAGCAGTGTCAGAGAAAGCCAGTGAAACATAAGGCAGTACAATGCAGAGACTCATCTTACTAAAATGGCCAAGATTTAACAACTGCTCAGTGCACCAAGAGCAGGAAGATCTCACGCTGAAAAACAGGCAATCAAGAGATGCCAACACCTTGATGACGGATGCTAGAATTATCTCAATTTTAAAGCATCCATGATATTCCTTAATGGGTCAATGAATCACTGTGAACATACACAAGATGAATGAAAAAAAGCCTCAGCAAAGAGGTTGCTGCTCTTGGCAAAGAGAAAAGATGTGAAAAAACGAACAGAGACCCAAGAACCTATGGATTTTAACAAAAAAATCTAACATTGTTTTATGGAAGTTCGTGAAGAACATGGAAAAAAGAGTGAGGCTCAAAAACACTTAAAGAAAAATAGCTAAGAATTCCCCAAGTTTAGGGCAAGAGATACAAATCCAGATTCATCAAGCTCAGTGAATTCCAAAAAAGATAAACACAACAAAAAGAATCTTGAAAGAACATTGAAGTAACAGTGCATTTCTTAGGAAGGAAGTGGCACAATGGTTTTCCAGTGCTATAACGGATGGATTTCTGAGATCAGTGTGGAGCTACCACATCAACCAGGCACTGGAAAATCAAAACTGCATGGATGAAGATGAAATTGTTTCAAACTTGATGTGCTATGCTAAGAAAAAAAGAAAGAAAGAAAGAAAGAAAGAAAGAAAGAAAGAAAGAAAGAAAGAAAGAAAGAAAGAAAAAGAGAAAAAGAGAGACAAAGAGAAACAGAGAAACAGAGAGAGAAAGAAAGAAGCCAGGCATGGTGGAGCACACCTGTAATTCAAGTACTTGGGAGGCCGAGGCAGGAGGACCACTGTGAGTCTGAGGCCAGTCTGGGTTACACGTTCAAGCCCAGCCTGAATGGCATAGTGAGACACCCTGTGTCAGAAAGCAAGCGAGCAACCAGAAACACATTTGGGGCTTGCCTTGTATTTGTTTTACCTCCATTCACATGGCCCTTCTTCAATCTTTGAATTTTTCAAACCTATACAAACACTGAAAAAACAACGAAGCACCCTATAAGGCTGACCTAGATTTTCTTTTCTTTTTCCTTTCTTCCCCCCTCTTCCCTCCCTCCCCAACACCTCCCCGCAATATATGCACACTTAATTTTTTCTCATTTATGCAGTCACTGGAAATTAACTTGCAGACATCCATACTTCACCTCTAATCCTTCAGTGAGCATTTCCTAAGAATAAAGACATTCTGTTATCTAACTAAAATTCTTCTATCATGTCCGAGAAAATGAACATTAATTCAATAATATAATCTAACTCACAGACCATATTTGAGATTCCTCAGTTGCTTCCAAAATGTTTTGGTTTTTTTTTTGACTGGGGATCAAACTCATGACCTTGTGCTTGCCAGACATGCACTCATGCCACTGAGCTAAATCCCCAGCCCTCTAAAAATGTTTTTTATGGCTGTTTGGATTTTCCCCAAACCCAAGATTTAATCAAGAATCTGTATTTGATTGTTGCCTCTTTCATCAATCTAGAACAGTGTCTGTACTCTTCTGTTTTTCATGACACTGACTTGTTTTAAGTATTTAAGTCAGTTACCCTGAAGAATATTCTACATTCTGAATCTGCTTCGTCACAACTAAAATTAAACATTTTTGCTAAGAAGACGACATAAGTGATAAGTGCTTCTTATCAGGACACACAGGATAGCAATGTCTACCTACTGGTGATGCTAAATGTTGGAAAGACAACACCTTAAGGGTGCACTTTCTCCTCTCCAGTTCATAGATACCTGTGTTGTAGTGGTTTGAGGGAGTGTAAAAATCCTGTTCTCTAACAACCATTTCCCTAATGGTCTTAGAATTTATCAAAGATTTCTGCCTGAATCGATTATTTTAAAAACTGATTTTAGGCTGGGCATGGTGGCTTACGCCTGTAATCCCAGCACTCAGGAGGCTGAAGCAGGAGGATCGTTGCGAGTTCGAGACTAGCCTGGGCTACAAAGTGAGCTCAAGGCCAGCCTGAACTGCATAGTGAGACCCTGTCTCAAAAAGACAAAAAACAAAACAAAAACCTGATTTTGTAATTGAAATTTTGTTTTCTTACACTCACTCCAGCAATGATCATGGGGTCATTTAGAAGGAAAATATGGCCTGACTGGGTAGATGGCTGTGGTGGTAAAACTCTCAGGCAGGATGTACCGCGGGAATAAACCTGAGCAGGGGACACAGACTGTGCTGTTTTTGAGTTGATAACTATTAAGTGGTGTCCAAGTGAGGTGCAGTGTGTGTGTACACAGATGTTCCTCAATTTACAACAGGACTATGCCAAGGTAAACCCATAGTAAGCTGGAAATACTATACATTAAAAATTCATTTCATCAACCTAAACTACCAAATATCATGGCTCAACAATACAGTATTGAGAGGACTGGGGAAAACAGACTTTGATCAAGTATCTCCCCCAAAAAATGTGATAGGAAAAAAAAACCCCAGTGATTTTGACCTTTTTTTTCCTGGCTAAAGCTTTGGAAATAAGTGTCCCTTTGTCATTTCTCTAATACTGGCAATGAGCCAAAAGGAAGACAGTCAATCTAACCTCAGCAAACACCAAGGAGTACGCGTTCTGTTTCCTGCCCCGCAAGCCCTCTCTCCTCTCTCAGGGCCAGAGCGGGAAGGGAAGTGGCCGCATAATCAAACTCATCCAGGGTTAATGGAGTCCTCGCAGCACGGGACGGTGGCACGCAGTGAACTGTTCATTAACTTGCTGGCACTGACCCCTGGCCAGCACCTTTCCCTAGCCCTGGAGGTGAGGGTTTGCAAGCTGTGTGCAGTCACTCACTTCACAAGCTTTGGCCACAGGCAGCTCAGGAATTTGCTTTTGCCCTCAACTCTTGGATTCTGTGGATGGGGCTGCCCTCTGCTTCAGCACTTTTGGGGAGCAAAATCCTAAACCATAAACAGGGAATATGCTGACAGTCACCTCCCAGTATTTCCCTGGTGTGGCTTAGACCATGATCAGAATGCGTGGCGTGCAGGACTGCCTGGAATGCAGATTCCAGGGCCTGAAGGAAGCTAATCTTTTGTGAGCTGAGTTCTTCTGCTGAAACTAAAATTAGCTTCCCTAGTCTAAAAGGCAAAAAAACAACAAGAGAAAGGGTTTACTTGTGCATTCACCACCAGCAGGGGTAACTGATTAAAAAGTAGAGCCGTGGCACCTCAGTTCCTGAGGGGAAAGAATTAAGTTTGTAAATTGCACAATACACCCCTACACCATGAGGAAGGACCTGACAAGCTGTCCCAGCAACCAGGTCCAAAATTTCAACTGCATGGAATGTGTAGGCAGTTCTGATTTCCTGAGCTTCCTCAGGAGCGCTGCGAGGCATATATATTCCTGGGAGTCAAAGAACTGGGACTCTCTGCCATTTTCCACACACCCTGGCTAGGGAGAGTGCCCACACTCTGCTGTCCAGGTCAGGGGCAAGGTAATGACAGCCAGTGGAAGGCACCCAGAGGGACAGCAAACAGTACAGAGGAGCCTGACACCGGAAATGGGGAGGGGTCCTGCAGGCACTGACACAGGAGCATCACCTGACCATGTCACTAGCATACAGAGGCTGGCATCAGCATCAGGCTGATGATTTTTCTTAGGATTCTGTACCAGGCAGAGCAGGGACTCGGCCTGGGGCACAGTGAACCGGCTCCAAAGCAGTCCTGGAAATTACACACTAAACTTCAGTGCTTCCTTGTGCAACCGTCTGGTGAGAGAATGTGCAAAATTCTCCAAGCAGAATCCAGGACATGAAATAAATGAAGAACCTCTGAGTTAAGCAAGGGTTACTATGACAGAAGTAGAAAGCTGCCCTTCCAGACACATGACTGACACACTCAAGCAGCACCCCTAGGGCTGAAAAACAAGGGGGTCGTGCTTACTTCTACCTCCATGTCTCTACCCGACCTGCCACTGTGGGTCCTGGTCTGACAGTTTTTCATTTTCAAAGTTGAAACTTAGGTGAGACCACAGCCGGGTATCATCACAAAATTTCCACGTGGACAAGAACTGTATAAACTGGGACCCTCAGGAATTAGCGAGAGGTCTGGAACCAGGAAACCTGAACTAGATCTACCTTCGTCTTTCAGGGCCCGTGTGGCCAGGAGCACCCTTAAGAGGCCCAGATCCTCAGCCACTAAGCGGCAATTATACTGACTACTGCACTGGGCAGCTGTGAGCATTAAAGCGCAAATGCTCTGCTGTCTGCCAGCAGCTTGTATCACCCTAAGGCACTCTCTCTGCTCTTTCTTCTGTCCCAGACTCCTCCTGAGAGCAGCAGCAGTGTGTGAAGTCAAGTGCTGGGAGCTTAGCAGGCCTGACTTCCATTTTTTGGCCCTCTGCTCTCAGCTGTCACATTAAACTGCCGACCCAAATACCCTGCAGCAAAGACTGTTAACCAGAGTCTTCTCAACAGTTCCAGGGACTGACCATGACGCACGCATCAAAGAGCCTGGGTGGCAGGGTGTGAGGAAGGGACCACACTGTCTGGGGCAAGCAAAGAGATCCACACTCACTGTCACAAAGCACATCCTGTTTTGGTACGCAGGCTTGCCACCACCCGTTTTGGCAATTGATCTGTCGCCCCCACCCAAACCAGCAGGAAAGTCAACCACTGAGTGTGAAGGTAAAAAGTGGAGACCCAAAGATGCTAAACCTGTTCCTTCCAAGAAGGGCAGGCTGCTTGAGAGACTCCACATCCACCCACTGGTGGCAGAAGAGGCCAACACTGGGAGAGACAGCCACACAGTCTTGTCCCACAGAAGTCAGCAGACACAGTCAATTCCAAGGGTTAAAAGATGAGGGGCCAACTCTTGAACTTGGCTGCCAGTGTGCAGGCGAGCAGTCCCTGAAGGCCCAGGTGGTGAGGCTTGGCCCCTAGCCCACGGTGTTGTTGGGAGGCAGCAGAGCCTTCACAAGGCTAAAGTGGAAGAGTGGGACCCCAGCCTTTCACTTCCTCACTGCCAGCAAGCAAGCAACAGTGTTGCACACCACTCACTTGCACCACAGCCCCCAGCACAACAGGGCCGATCCATCAGAGACCACAGCTTGAGAACTGCAAGTGTACGCAAGCCCTCCTCCTTCCAAGTCGATCGTCTCCCGTGTGCAGTGATGGAAGCTAATACACTGGTCCTCCAGGCTTCTCTCTGACATGCACCAGCCATGTTTATATGTGGCTTTATTTTTCGTATTTTTAAAAAACACTGTTTTATTGGGGCTGGGGATTTAGTGCAGTGGTTTACGCACCTGCCTGGCAAGTGCGAGGTCGTGAATTTGATCCCCGGTACCAAAAAAAAAAAAAAAAAGAAAATTAGCAATTTACTGTACATAATGATGACATACATCATGGGGAGCAGGACAGGGACTATCTGGCTTTTCCACTGTAACACAACCTAAGGCTTCAGATCAATCTGCTATTGTTGTAGTATACACTCCTTGAATAAAGCTCAAAACAAAATAAAATAATGTGCCTATGTTGCCTGTTCAGACATACTTTTGTCTTTTGGCAAATAAAATCCCACCCACTAGGTTAAAGGATGTTAAATCAGCATCACTGTCAGACAACCTATCAGGGCTCCCTGGCCATGTGACTCTTTGGAATCACACTGTTCAGGTAAAATTAGTGTGAGTGATTCATAGCTTCTACCTCATTTACTACACTGAAAAAAAATCTGCCTTGGTTAATTCAGATAAAGAAGAACAAATCACAATCTGGGCAGAGGAGCACACACCTATAATGCAAGCTATTCAGGAGGCTGAGGTAGAAGGATCCCAAGTTTGAGTCCTACCTGGTAGCAATACTCTGCCGCAAAATAAAAACTAAAAAGGGCTGGGGATGTAGTTCAGTGTTAGAGCTTCTCTGGGTTCAGTTCAATCTCCAGTATTGAAAAAAAAAAAGAGACACAGAGACAGAGAGAGAGAGAGAGAGAGAGAGACAGACAGAGAGAGACAGACAGACAGAGACAGAGAAAGAGAACTTATCTCCTCTTTAATATCACATAACAATCTGCTCAGCTTCAAAACTAGGAATCATGTAAGCCTCATTCCTATGGTGAGCATATGTCACCTCGTTGGGTGTTTTTTTTTCTGTTTTTGTTTTTTGAGAAAAGATCTCCCTATGTGTTCCAGACTAGACTTGAAATTCTAGTGATTCTCCTGCCTCAGCCTCCCAAGTGCTAAGATTACAGGCATGTGCCACACCTGGTGCATCCCAAAGGTTTTTTTTTTTTTTTTTTAAAGAAAATTAAGGAGAAGGAAACTGTCTCTTCTATTCAAAGCTATTGCTGTACCTAAATGGGCTGTGCTAGTCCTAATCCTGAGTGAGACTGAAATAAGTGAGAGCCAGGGCAATGACAGCTCTGGCACAGGGCAGACGGCAGTGCCTGCGGAGGCCTTTCCCAAACGCTTCCTGGAGAGCGGCTCTGGCTGGAATCTGGCTCAGGCTCTGTGGCCCACAGGGGTAGCAGTTCATCTATATTCTTTGTAAATAAATGAGCAGAAGCTGGGGTATAGCTCAGAGGCGGTGTGTGATTAGCATGTGCAAGGCCGTAGTTCAACCTGAAGCACAAAAAGGGGGTGTGGGAAGAAGAAAAGGAATTCTTAGCTGCACCACAGCGATCAGTCCCCACACTTCCTGGCACTGTGGAACCTTTCATCAAAGGTAAGAAACTACTTGGTGTAGAGACTGCTTTAGTCAGACGACAAGGAGCAAAGGAGAGTGCTCAACTAACTTGGGGCCTAGTAAAGTGACCGCTTAGATCAGCGATGAGTGCTATGCTGGGTCACAGTCTCTGTGCAGACCACCTGGTGAACACTGGCAGCTGAAGAATGACAAAGCAATCCAAGTACAGAACTGGAGGGGTGAGGAGACAAGATGTAGTAAAGCTTACTAAAAACACAGAGCTGCAGGACTCCGCCACATGTATGAGGAGGCCGTGCTTCCCACAATCAGTGTGAGGTGCGCACTGATCCTAACTGCGAACCCATGCGCCACTCAAAACTCACTGGTTGACCTCTTCACTTTTCTACCTGGCAGCACAACTGAGAACTTCCCCAGGGCCAGTAAGTCTGATGCACTGGACCAGCACCACCTGGCTGCCCTGCTGCACTGTGCTGGGCTCACACCTCTGGTTTCTACCGACCATGCAGAGGGAGGGGTCCTTGACAGCACTGGCTGGGTACATGGAAACACCACCCAAAATGACATGACAAAGAAGAGTGTCTGCCTACTGTGTGTCAAGGCCTGCACTGCCTCCCCAGCACTGTAAATAAATAAGTAAATGAATAATAAGAAGAGTAAGTTTACTGAGAAGACCGTTCCCTAGAATCTCGAGGACAAAATAAATTATTTGGTTTTTTTCTTTTTTTTCTCCTTCACTACTGAAGACTGAACCTAGGGCCTTCTCCCTGAGCTACATTTATAGCCCTTTTAAAGTTCTGAGACAGGGTCTTGCTAAGTTACTACATTACTAGGCTCAAACTTGCAATCTTCCTGCCTCAGCCTCCCAGAGTGCTGGGACTGCAGGGTGCCCCACTATACCCAGAAACAGTTATTTCTCAGGTGTTATCAAGGCATCAAAGTTTTCCCAGTATTTGTGAGTGGGAAACTAACGGATAGGGGTGAACTGCAACATTAGAACACATCGCTGCTCTGTCCATTTTCTCAAGGAGTCTGCATGGAACGACAGGCAGAGAAAGAAGAGAAAAACGTGAGGCTATAGGAGATTTTTTTCTTATTTGTCTGGGTCAGGAAAACATCCATGGTTTCCTTTAAGAGGTCACTCTGCTCTGCAACAGGTCTCACTGGGATACAACTGGTAACCATCTTCCAGCTTCACCTCACGACCCCATCTCTGTGTCTTCCTCCAGGGCACACCAGCATTCCTGGCTGTCACAAGCTCTGGGTTTTAAGACCTGCTCCCTGTCTGCACTATCTCCCTTCTCCCTCAAGACATGCTGAGTGTCAGGCGGCATCTGAGAAGATTCAGGTAGTGGGCCTCTGCTACGCAGCACTCTGCACCTGGTAGGGTTCAAGTGGCATTAATTTAAGCCATATGTTTACATAATGAGAATAAGGGGTACTTGGAAATGATCTTGTTTAACACAGCAGAAACTAGCTTCATACTCCATAGCTAAAATGCATGCACGTCAAGTAGCAGAGAGAGGTTTGTAGGAACTGGAGGACTCTGATGCCCTAAGTGCTCTGGAAAGGCTTTCCCCAACTCTGAACCTTGAGGAGAAGGGAGTCACTGCAACTCATCACACCCTACAGATACTATATCTAACGCCAAAGCTGGTCTTTCATGGGAACCTGTGTAAGGGTTTGCAAAATGAGCTGGGTGGGTTTTTTTCTTCCCAGAGTTAGAAAAGGGCTGGAATGAGAAGAGTCTGGTAAAGGTATAAACCAAAAGGAGAGAAAACAGAGCCATGACAACCTTGATCCTTCCCTGGCCTGAGAGCCCTGCCTTGCTTCTAGGACTGTGTATTGAACTTTAAGTTAGGGCTCCTTTCAGAAAGTCCCCGGGCCAACACAATGCTACACAAAGCCCAGAAGCCACTTCTTCAGTCTCCAAATCTCAGTAACAAGTCGTGCAGTTTGCCTGCAGCTCTGCTCACATTTTTAAAGGCCATAAGCAGGGGAGGTAAGTGGAGAGCAAACACAGCAGGGAACAAGGGATGGGAGGGAAACTGCAGCAGCAGTGGGACAGGACCGCAGCGGGGGTGAGCAGGACTCCTCTGGGCGGTGGCCTGGCAGGTACACTGAGCTTCACCTTTGGGAACTTACCTACCCACGTATCACATATCATCCATGATACCCATGTATCATCAAGTCCACAGATAAGCAGAGAATTTCACACTGGAAACTGTTCCCAGACATGAACATTCTTTCTCATAACCTTGGAGTCTACTACCTCCTCCCTTCACTGGAACACGTGAAAGCCAGACTGTCACAGGTGAATGCGGCTCTAGGTAAGGACGAAGAGGCAGTATTCACATAGAAGCAAGTAGCTTCTACTCCTGACAGAAAGGCACTTACAGAGAATAATGCAAAGTACACAATTATGGACAGAACAATTTGAGAATGCACCTGAAAACGGGAGCATTTTTCCAAATTCTACAGAGAATTCCAGCGGATTTGCAATTGAGTGGTATCTGTTCCAGTCTATCTGTCCAATACATACATGCACACACTACACATTTGTGCACGAGTATGTGTGTGTATGCTGGAGATTGAACCCAGGGTCTTCACATTGAGCTAAATTCCCAGCTCCCACCCCTAAATTCTGAGACAGAATCTCACTAAGTCCCTCAGGATTGAACTTGCAATTCTCTTGCCTCAACCTCTTGGAGTTATGGGTCTGCAGGTATGCACTACCACACCCTATTTATGTGCCCATCTTCATTCATTCATTCACTCATTCATTTAGGACCAAAACCAAAAAAGGTACTTTTTTTTGAGACACGGTTTTGCCATGCAGTGGGGTGGCCCTGAACTTGCTATGTAGCCCAGGCTGGCCTCAAATTCGCAGTGATCCTCCCCCATCAGCCTCCTAAATGCTGGGACTACAAGCTGTGCACCACTACATCTGGCAAATAAGATACTTTCTCAAGGAGTTCAAGGTTGGTTTGGATGTACAAACAGATTATAATAACTGAAGCATCATTTATTTTAACACAGGATACTCCATAGAATTCTAAGCTAGGAAAGTATAATTGATAAATTCTATTAAACAATGAAATGTAGTACCTGTTACTAAATGAAAGATGGGAAGAATAACAGAGGGTCTCATCCTCTACATGGCTTTTTAATCCCAAGCAATAACTTTATGCTCTCATGGATCAGTACTGAACGGCCCTTACTTTGTGAACACAACTGTGGCTACCCCAATTTCGTCTATTTGATGACTCAAGGGAAGGCAGCATGCCTATTTCTTTAATTTCTATAGTGTCTGAGACACTAAGCACTATGAAGACAAAGCAGACACTAACTGCGCAATGCCTTTTGTGAAAGGGAGAAGCAGATGAGATGCTGGCTAACTTGCTCCTCTGTAAGGTCTGCAGATGGCAGATCTGAGTGTTGCACTGTATACATGCCCTACTTGACTGTATTACTGACCCACTGCACAGGCCACATGACGCTAAAGGTTGGAGGTGGGAGGGGGTCCTTCTCTGGAGAACCATAGCAGACAGCACACTAAACAAACTGTGGAAAACAAAAAGAAACTTGAGACTTAGGTTCCTTCACTGATACCTAGTACAGAAACAGATCTCTGGCTGTTTACATGTGCTTTAGGTTCTACTTCTTGGAAACTGACCTCTCACTACCATGATACAAATCAGATACCACCTCACATGCTTAAAGGCCTTCGGCTGCTTCCTATTGTACTTATGATCACACCCATCTCCTCCGGGTGGCTGACAGGCCTCGGTTCTGGGTCTGTGCCCTCACTCGTCTCCACCTGCCCCTTCTCCGAGCCTCATGCACTGTGCCTCTGTGATGCTGGCTTCCTTGATGCTCTTTCAACACATCCATCTCTTGCCTGCACCAGGCCGCCACACTTGATTTTCCCTTTCCCTGAATCGTCGCCTCACTTTCTGCCGGCTGGCTCCATCTTACCCTCTGGAGCTCAGCTCCAGGATCTCTTCTTCAGGGAGGCCTTTCTTGGCCGTCTCATCCAAAGTGACCCCATCCAAATCCTAATACTTGTTAACACATCCACCAGCTAATTTGTCACAGTGCTTCCTGGGCTCTAAAATAATCTTGTCTCACTTTTTATAAGTCTTTTTATGTCTTGACCTTTTACATATAAATTTCCAGAGAGCAGGTGGCTTATCATGCACTATCCATCAGCACATACCTTGAGCAAATGTTAGAAAATGTGGTGGGGGAGCTGGGGATTTAGCTCAGTGGCTCAAGTGCTTGACTGGTAAGCTCAAGGTTGTGAGTTTGATCCCCAGTACCCCCCCACAAAAAAAAGTGGTGGCAGCAGAGGCAGAAGGCACTGAGTTAAAATAGAAAACATCAAGTCTCCCGCCATGAAGCCAGAAGCTGCTCCGTGATGTATATATTTTTACTTCATTAGGGTGAATCCAAGTGATGATGGCATATAAACAGAAGAGGGAAAGCTCTCTGCTGACAACTTAGAAATGTCAAGAAGAGCAAACTCGCGCTGATTCCAACTTTCCCTCCATTTATAATGCTGTTGGTATTTAAAGCAGATTTTCTTTCTTCTAACAGAGACCAAGGTTTGGTTTCATTTCTCCCCCAAGGGTTGCAGCTCTGCCCCCCACTGAGCCAGCATCTGACTCCACTCAGTCACGCTCACTCCCAAGCTGCCCCAGGTACCCCAGGCCTTCACTCTCAACTCAGCTGGGGCTCACTGAAAATACCCATTCAAAGTAGGTGGGGTAAAGGCTTCCCATCCTAACCACCTAAATATGAAGGCAAAGCAGATGCAAGAAGCGGGCTCTGTCTTACAATACCTCAGGCCCAAACATGCGCCTCCCATAAAGGAAAGTTAATGCCATAAAGAGCCTCTGAAAGGTGCAACTCAAAAAAGAGATGATCCCCTGCAGCCTTTCAGCTAATGTTGTTCGTCTCACTGAACCTGATCAATGAGGACAGTGATCTTCACTAATCAGGGATTGAAGATTCCTGAAGCTGGAAAAGCACACAGTGGAGATGCATGAAAAATCCTGTCTTACATGCGGTGCTTCCCAGCACACTGGGTCCACACAACTGTGCCCTAAGGGCAGCTCCATCCACTGCTGAGGAAGGCACTTACGTGGCATGATCCCTTGGCTCACCAGCTCTTCCCGGGTGCGGCGCTGCTGGAGCTTCAACTGCAGCACTGCAGGGCAGCAAAGAGAGAGCAGAGACGAAGCATCAGTTGGGTATTCCACCTCAAGAGACACATTTTCACATGCAAAGAAACTCTAAAGACAGAAGGGTGTAGCATGAAAGAAGGAGCCCTTCAACTGCAACTGAGTGTAATTGCAGAAGTGGCCTGATACAGCATGGTTTCCGTATTCTGCTGTGGGCGGCGAGAGGAAGTTGCGAAGGGTCTTGCAGGGCGATAACAATCCACAAAGTTCGAGAGTCCTGCCTCTTGCTCAAACCCTCCTACAATACTGGGTCCTCCTCTAAAACTGCAGAACACCAATTCTGAGCTCAAAGGAAATATCACAGCACCCAGCAGAAAGAGCTTTCCAAAACGCTGTGTGCTCTCTCAATGAACATTTACACTGTAAGGATGCTGGGTGATGCAGTTACTTTCAGAGACCAGGAAGTACCGGGTATTTGTAAAGTATTTTCTTTCGAATCTAAAAATTATAGCTATTTTCATTAAGCAATGCATTTGTCTAGACTATAGGTCCTTTTTGCTAATAATATACTTTATTTTCTCTTCTCTTGAGGCCTTTTTCTGAGTGAAGCTAGGTGACTTTTCATACAAGCTAGATGACTCAAGCACATCCGGGCTAGCAAAGAGTGATGAATATTTATCCTACTTCCACTCCAGAAACACTAAACTTAACAGGAATTTTTATTAAGTTAAAAATCAATTTTCTCTATTTCAAAAGCCAGAGGAACCTGATGAGTGTGACAAGTATGCATCATGCAGGATGATGATGGCATAGCTTTTGCTCAGAGACTACATGAGAAACCATTCAGAAAAGGGTTAAGAGGATCCCCCAGGCAAAGGGAAGTCCCCTTCATGACCAATATTCAACTGTAGGGGCCCTGTGAGTCCTATTTGAGGGGAACCTACTCTACACCCACTGGGAGTCACAGTGTTCTAATTTAGGCCTTTTCCACAGAGCAGTGTTTAGAGAGGCCTGTAAGAATGGGAGACGTGTAACGAGGCCCCACTTACATCTCCGTAGAACTCTTCTTTTTCCAAAGAGCTTAGCCTGCTTTCCATCCTCTTATCTCTTCAGGTGTCACTCACTGCCTTCTATGTCACTACTATGACCTCATGAGCTTTCCCATGCTGCAACAGCAGTTCGTAGCTATGCTCTTACCTGGACTGTGTTGTTCTTCCCCAAGTATCATGAAGCTTTCCCCTCTCTTTTGTTCTCCTCACCTGGAAATGCCTACCTTCTTTATCTGACCTTCTGGACTCTCCCCTGTACTCAGAATTACTCTGGGCCTCCTGTGAGCTGTCTTTTACCTGTTAGGAAAGGCACAGGAAGACTTTGCTCTGAGAAGTAGTTACCCCCTGAGCATAGCCCTCTCCCTGGTTTATAAACTTGTGGAGGCTAAGTATGCTCACGGATATATCCGCCGCCCCCCCCAGCACTTCACACGCAGTAGGCTTTTAATAACTGGTTCTTGAATTGAACTGGATCACAAAATGGTAACACCTACAGTCTGAGACATGTAACCAAGAGATTGTTATTTTACAAATTAACATTTAAAACAAAGCCTTGAAGAAATAAATAGATAAAATAGCAACAGCCACTCTAGAAGCTGGTATTTAGACTGTATTCTGTTCTATATACTTCTGTGATTTCAATCATTTAATCTCCACTCTCTGTTGACAAGTATTGCTAACCCCATTTTACAGAGAAGGAGAGCAAGGCCCAGAGGGATTAAGTAAACATGATTTGGGGCCAAATATTCTGATTCCAGAACCTGAGCTCTTTATTTTGCTTTTCTAGCATCTGGAAGGTTCCTGTACTGAGCTAACAGGGCTGGATTGTGGATACCTTGGTCATTCTCTGTCACCAGAGACAGCATGAAAGGGTTGAGGAAAACGGCTGCTTTAGATCAGGGTCAAAGGAGTTCAGATGATCAACTTTAGTAAAATGAATTTAAATTAATCTAGGAACTTGATTTCAGAATAAATTATAACAGATCGCAACTATTATTTTGATAAAATATAAATAACAATAGGAATCACCACATATGTTACGATATATCAGACTCCATGTTAAATACCTGATGTGCTTTTAACTAATTCTTTTTAAAAGGTAGGCATATAGCTCAGTGGTAGAGCACTTTGCTAGCATAGGTATTGCTTTGGGTTACACAGCCCCAGCACTGGAAAGAAAGAGAAAAAAGAAACAAAAACTCCTGTGTGGACAGTATAATTATTATCTCCATTTTACAGAAGAGGAAACTAAAGGACAGACTTTTAACATTTTGCCTTGTGTTACATAACTCGAAAGTGCTGGAACTACAATTAACACTCATTCTCTATAGCTCCAAAGTGCAAGCAGTTTATAGTGTGCAATATGTTTTTGTAGGAAAGAAAATGGAAAGCCCAGCAGGATAAAGGAGAAAAGGGAAAAAGGGGTAACCATTTGTCACAAAGCCCAGTGTAAAATACACTACTCAAAAATGATTAAATTTAACAAATCAGTTTTGTTTCAGGGAATAGGGAAACAAGGCAATTCAATAAACCTGAATATTTCAAAGAAACAATTAATGAAAGCAGTGGCAATTACCCAAGAATAAGTTTGAATTATCAATCAGTAGTCCTCCTAAATAAACCATATACAGGCAGAGTTATGAGGGCTTTTATGTAAACTTGCTGAGTGAAAAGTTCCTGGTTTCACAAAAACAAGAGAATATGGGAAAGCTAACATGCTTACTTATTCTTTAATCAATTTCCAATTCAAGTTTTTCATGGAAAGCACAGTAAAGGCCCATTCAGATATACACACAGCTCTAGTTCAAAGAAGAAAACTCATCTAATAAACCTTTTCCATCTCTAAAACTAATGAAAATTAAAGTCCAGTTACCTGAAATTCCATCTTGTATCTCCCAGAATGTAATTTTCAACTTCATGCTTAGCTAAAATCTGACCAAGTTTCCCATTAAAACAGAATTTACTGTGCCTCAGTATTGTCTTGAGTATTAATTCAACCCGACTGCAGGTATGTACAATATTCCACAGCCATCTCCAGTTATCTCTTACTGTTTATATGGAGGGGGAAAGGCTGAGGCAGTAAACTGTCAATTATGGCCATTTACTTATACTTCATTTTATAATTTACTTGGCTGTGTAGATTTTAAGAATAAATTGTAACATATCACTGACTCTTCATCTATGATTTTCAACTACAATGCAACAGCATTTCTATGAGTCTCTTTTTTCCTTAGTTATGTTTTAATTCTTTTTAATTCTAAACACTCTCGATGAAACAACTTCACACTTCCAGGTCTTAGGAATTATTTTAGAAAAAATAATGCAGTAGCTCACTTTCAGTAAATTCCACGGAGTCATATACTATGTGCTCACTGCAGAGGTCACCCCAGTCAGGAGCACATTTCAGGGACTACAACAACAATGCTCACCCATTCTCACCAAAATAAATAAAATATCTAGAACCAGTTCAACTGATTATTTTCACAGAGAGTACAATTCTAGGAGATATGAGGGAGTAAGGATTTGACATAATCAACTTAGCTGTACATCACTACTTAGATTCTGTCTTCACCATACCCCAAGGCAATAAAAACTGAACAGCAAGACCCACTTGTGCACAAGCCCGAGTCTTTACGCCTTCACTGTCACTGAACGCCACAAATTCATGTTATCTGTTTCTAAACAGATTTGTGTGAGCAGCCTATAGATGAACAGATGTTTTTAAAGCTGGTGGATGGTAAACCAACCCAGCTCTCTGCCAGAAAAGAATGGGAAGAATCAAAGAAACAAAAACACAAAGTGGGAAACCCAAGGCCAGTGGTATAAACCCATGGCATGAGTGCTGCAGCGGGCTGTTTGTATCACTGAAAGCTCTAAAAGGTTCACCATCACTTCCCTAACCCTCCACTCCCCATAAAAGCTAGCAAGGTTTTCTCCTGCACTAAACATTTTTTTCCCTTCTAACCTTCAGGCAGCAGTCCCAGAAAACACAAGTAAATCCAACTTACCTCAGCAAGGACACAACTACCTCTAGGGAAAATGTGTTTTACTAGGAAGATCAGAAAGGGAAAAGTTGGGTTTTAACCTTATTGGAAGTTTGGTATGGTGATAATTAGAATATTCATCTTTGCAACAGTGAATTATACGTATTTTATTGGTTTACTTCTATATGGTTAAAAAATCACTTAGCAACATCCAAATAGTAAAAACAATCACTTAGAACCAGAGGCAATTCTGAACACTCACTAGTTTCATTCTTAGGATGTAAAAAAGGTGAAGGATACCCCCAAAAGAGTACATTACCCCAACCTTGCTACCTGGGTTACTTCCTAGAATTATCACTAGTGGAGGGGTTGGGAGTTGAGGTGAGGACAGTGTTGCCTTAAGAATTTACTCAACAACCTATAGCCTCTGTTTATATGACACTTTCAGTCCAGTGGGGAAACAGATCAGTAACAGCAAACAAGTATGTACAACCTGTGATTAATGTTTTAAAGGAGAGAATAAACTATATGAGAGGTCAGACACTAGAATTCATAATATTTCTTCCTTTAATGTTCTCTGATGATTAACTTCCCATTTACACTCTGCTACTGTATAGCAAATTGTTTTTTGTTTTTTTGGGTACCAGGGGTTGAACTCACCACCTCACACTTGCCAGGCAGGCACTTATGCCACTGAGCTAAATCCCTGGCCTGCAAATTGTTTTAAAATACTAAAGCTCTTTGAAAAACAGAGACTTGAGAGGAAGTCGTAAGAATAAATTAAAGCATACAGTATTCCCATTGCTGTATTTTTATTTGTGTAGCTGCTAGGGTTAGGGAAGCAGCTGATCTGTGTGTCTGCTGTATATAGTTCTCCCCTAGCTCTTTAACAAAACTTCTCTTCTTTAGTATTCATTAAGGAAATGTGAGAGAGGCCACTATATGCCAGACACTGCTTGCTGCTAGAGATGACAGATATAGCCCCTACTTGTAGTGGTGTTTATAGTTTCAGGAGGACCAAACATCAAAGTAGCATTAGAAGTGTGAAGACTGGGGCAACCTGCTCAGGAACCCTTCTGTCTCTCTTCAGACAGAAGTTTTCTCTCAATAAATATATTCTGCTCTTTTTTTTTTTGACCGGGGATCGAACTCATGACCTCACACTTGCAGTGCTTATGCCACTGAGCTAAATCCCAGGCCCATATTCTACTTAAAAAAAAAAGAAGAAGTATGAAGACTATTTCCAAAGATAACATACTACATCTGAACTAAGCTGTTATGACCACTCCCATACCTCCATTCTGCATTCAAGCATCTGATGTACTCCCTAAGTCAAGGCAGACTATTAAGGAAGCATACTGAAGAAAACATGGTTCTCATTCTCACCAAATTCTGGAAGAAAAGCAATTCTGATCATTACAATGCTATCAGAAAGGTATCAATGTCTATAATAAGTCTATCTGATAATCTTACACTTAAAAAGACATAGGTAAGTGTATTTCTAGCACATAGTCGGAAATGGGCTTGCTGTGCTCCTAAAGGCGGCTGACAAGTTGACGTCTTACCTAGCCTTATGTATGCTACACTTAGGTAAATAAATATTGAAATGAAATGTTAATTTCTTTCTTTCTTCTTCTTTTTTTTTTTTTTGGTACCAGGGATCAAACTTACAACCTCACACTGAGCTAAATCCCCAGCCCATGAAATGAAATGAAATGTTAGTTTTTTAAAAACAACAAAATTTAAAATAGTTATGTATCTCTAGGTCTTATGCAGTAGAAAATACAATATTACACAACACTGGAAGTCAGAAAGGGAAACAAGATACGGATACATCTTGACTACCTAAAACTAAATGAAATAAATCAGACAATCAGACAGAAAGTTAAATATCACATGGTTTCTCTTAGATGGGAATCTGAAGTATAAATAATTCAATGAGTAAAATATAAGAAAGAAGATAGGAAATGGAAGTAGACTATGGAGATGGGAAAGGAATAGGGAATGGGAAGAGAGGAGTGAGGGAGAGAAGAAAGGGAAGGAAAAAAGAATTAAGATATGATATGTACATAAATCAATAAGCCACAATGAATATATTATGTATCACACACATATACTGGTAATGTTTTTTAAAAAAGCAAAAAGCAAAACGAATCCTTTCTATGTGGAATAGGACAAGAGAGCAGATGAACTGGTCTTAAAAAGTATTTTATTCTCACAATCGGTTTGTACTACAGGTTTTAAGCAGTTTCTTCACATCATTTCCAGAAGGCAGTATTCCTCAGGGGCCCCTACTTAGTGTACACTCTCTGCTATGCTTAGGATGTGTCCTCTAAAGGTTGAAATGTTAGAAATTTAAAACTCCAAAGCTATATGTTAATGATACTGAAGATGGGCCCTTCCAATGGTCACTGCAATTGATCATGATGCACTGCTGGCTCTCTAAGAAGATGGAGAGAGACCTGGGCTAACACCCTTGCCCTGTCTCACCACGTGATGCCCTTAGCCTTGTTGTGATGCAGTGAGAAGGCTCCCACCAGATGTTGGTGCCAGACTCTTGGACTTTTTGGCTTGCAGAGTCGCAAGTCAAATAAATTTCCACCCCCTACAAATTGCCCAGATCTATAGTATTTTGTTAGTGCAACAGAAAATGAACTAAGACATTCCTATAATCTTGCTTAATACAGCCTAAGAAAACAGAGAATAGAGATGCGTACTTTTACTCAGCTCCACTCTTCCCTCTCCTGCTCTCTGGGTGCAACTCCTATCCTGTCCTGCAGTATCCCACTGAATTGTTTCCCTCTCCTGGTTCCCTAATCCACATTTTGGATTTTGGATTTTTGGATTAGGGAACCTGAACATGTAAAGTCTATGCAAACATTCCAAAATCTAAAACCCAAAGTGCCAAACATTTCAGGTAAAGACATATTCAACCTATCTGTGATTTCTGCATGCTTTCTAAACACAAAGTTTCTCTATTTCCCTGAATGATCATTTCTTCTTTCAATTTTGAAACTCCTTCCACTGTGAATGGGTTAGCACAGTACACACTACACCACATATGCATTTCTGGTGTTTAAAATACAACAACAGCATTTAAAGGCCCACTGTATTCTATTATTAGTCTTACCCTTAACTAGGAAGGATTTATTATCTATTCACTGATGATTTCTGTGGTAAAAGGCAAGCATTACATATGGGATTGGTTACTTGAATATATTATAAGTTCCAAGTGAATGCAATACACCTACAGAATCAACCTTTAAGGGGAGACCAACGGACATCAGAGAAAGAAATCAAAGCATGAGTTCCAGTCCTACTCTGTTGATACCTCATCATATGACTTTAATACTTTTTAGCCTCAATTTTCTCACCATAATACAATTTTGAAAACTATTCCCTGTCCACTAAAAGTAACAAAATCTACAACATATACAGGAAGTGCTTTGTAAACTGTAAAATAGATTATAAATGTTTCACTAGAGGTTTTAACATAAGATAGATTTTTCTCTAATGCAGAACTGCTAGTTATTGGGTGCCATGGCTCCAAAGAATTAAGTTTATTCTGCAAAAAAGGGCTTTCCTTATATCAAAACAGCCTTACTTAAAATCCTATCTCAAATCTGTTCCTGGTGAAGGAGAAGAAGGAAGGGAGAAAGAAAGGCAAAGGGAAGGGCAGGCAATGTTTTCTTTTGAAAAGGAATTCAGGAGCACGTAGTGAGGGAAGAATCAGAACATTGATTCCTGAAATTAAATGTACAATGAGTGTTCCAAGCATACTTCTAAAATTCTAAGCTTGTTTTTGAACATGGGGAAAGGAGGGGCCATTGAAGGTAGGGGAGGGGTATAGGAAAAAAAAAGAAATAAGTTCTACATGTATGGGTACAAATGCTGTATGATGAATGTGATTATTATGATCACTATATATATCTAAAATGTACCAATAAAATTGAATTGGAGGGAAAAAAATTCTAAGCTTTCAATATAGAAACAGTGGTTAAAAGACTTAGAAAGTCTGTTTACCTTTGCCAGAGAAAGAAAGAGCTGCTGAATTTCAGATCCAGAGATAGGACAAAAAGGAGGAAGTGGTGGTGAGAAAAAGACAGTAAACAGTCTCTGTAACTCTACTGATTTACTATTTAAAAATCATATAGCTAAATGCAACGTAGTACACTGGACTGGATCTTGGAACAGAAAAAGAGTATTGTTGGGAAAATGGAAGAAATCCAAAGAATTGGAATTTACTTCATAGTAATCTGCCCATGTTAATCTAATCTCTCAGTTTAGTTTTGTTTTGCTTTTTTGAGACAGGATCTTGTGATATAGTTCACACTGGCCTTGAACTATGTAGCCTAGGCTCACCTCAAACTTGCATGATCCTTCTGCCTCAGTCTCGCAAGTGCTACAACTATAGATGTGCACCATATGCGCAGCCAATCTCTTGGTTTTGACAAACACATTAACGTTATGTAAGATGAAGGTACATGGGGATTCTGTTTATTACATAAACTAATAGTTTTGACTGTTCCTTCAGAAAGTTTATGAACCAATAATTAAAACATATCAAAGTTCAGGTTTTTCGAATTGAAATGCTGCCATCTCTTGGAGAGAAAGAAATTACTGATTAAGTTCATAAATGATTAATTATGAAGAACAGATAGTAACAGGCCTCTTAAAACATTCAAATTATAAAGTGTTCTGTGGCATAAACAAATACAACTAATGATAATTTCATGTAAACATTATAGAGGAATAGCTAATTGTATTTTTTTAAAGTCACATCCCAAAGCTATAGTAAATGAGATTTCAAATTTGACTGTGTTATTGCTATGTTCAATTATTAAAATGTTTCACAGTCCCATGAATGTTTTCCATCTCTATATACAGTATATGCACATTGGTTACATTCATTTTCCAACAGTTTTAGAAATCAGAACTAATGCCCTAAATGATAACTACATTCTATTTAATCTGACACTGTAAAAGATAAAAGGCAGAGATCTAGAGGAAGTACCCTCCTGGTTGGTAAACCTGGGCTACTTATTCACCTAGTCTGGTAACTTACAAAGGACAAACTTAAGAAAACCTAGTATAAGCTATTAAAATGTAAAAAATAAAAGATCTCTGTATAGTATAATACTTAAACATGCATGACTTTAAATTTTTACAACAAAACGATGAGGAAAATAGTATATTTTAGACAAAAAAAATTGGGATTATAGAGTTTAAACAATTTGTCTAAGATCATAGAGTAAGAAAAACTGAAATCCTGGTTTTGGGTTTTGTTTTTTTTAATGTCTTTTTGAGACAGGGTCTCACTGTGCAACTTCAGGATGGCCTTAAACTCACTTTGTAGCCCAGGCTGGCCTCAAACTCACAAGGAACCTTTTGCCTCAGCCTCCTGAGTGCTGGGATTACAGACATGTACCACCATGCCAGGCTTTCTATTTGAATTTAGAGTTGTAGTCCTTACGCACTGTCATACATTCTGCCTGTTGCCCTTTTAAAACACATCAATCATCTATGTTATAAAACAACAGTCTTATCAATATGACATGCTGGGAAAAAACCTCTATACACTAAGTGGGGGAAAATCTAGGAAATCACAGTGAAGCATATGTGACATGTAGGGTACATATCAGAACTATAGAATCTGAAAGGGCTGCTTTATTCAAATTTCAAAGGAAACAGAGACTAATAGGACGGTGGTATCCACATCTAAAGGGCAAGCAAAAGAGCTTCTTCTAGAGACAGAAAGTCTGAAGGATGCAAAGAACTTCACAGGCTTCACTTCCCATTTAGCTCTTAATGCAGGAGCATCTACTCTTAAAGGCAAAATGCACTGGCGTCCCACTACAACTTCTTTCATGTATTCTGCCACAGTTTTTTCCTGGTACTCAAGAGGTTCTTGGAACATATATATATCTGGAAACCTGTTATATATGTCAGGCACTATGCTAAGTGATAAACCAGTAAGGTGGATCTGCCCTTGCAGAGCACATTGCGGGTCAGAGGCAAGAAATATGTAAATTGCACATCATTGAAGAAAAATACAATGTGAACTAAGAATAGAGAGTAACTGAGGGGTGGTAATTTTAGGTAGAGTATATAGAGAAGGTCCTTTTGAGGTGGAAATAAATCACACACAGAAACCTACATGACTTGATAAACTGTGAAAAAGATTAGGAAAGAGTATTCTAGAGAGCAGAAATAGCAAGTGTTTTGGAAGAAAGCTAACATCTAAGAAATGAGGACTCTAATACTCCGAACGCTTACATTAAGCAGTCACTGGGTTAGATGTACTACTACAATGATTCAACCTCCAGAGCTTCTAGAGGTACGTTTTACTTCAATTTTACAGATGAAGAAATGGAGGTTCAAAAGAGGTTGAGTAACTGGTGGACAGCCAGTGAGTGACAACACCAGAGTTCAAACACAGACTGGCCTGATACCAAAGTCTGTGCTCTTTCTCCTTTTTCTTTTCTTTTTTTTTTTTTTTTTTTTTTTTTTTTTTTTGTACCAGGGATTGAACTCATGACCTCACGTTTGCCAAGCAGACATTTATACAACTGAGCTAAATCCCCAGCCCTGTACTCTTTCTATTACACAACACACTTAAAGCCAGAGTTGTAGCAAAAATATTAGTAATTACATGTACTTTTGTAAGTAGATTAAACTCCCTCCCAGTGTCAAATCTAGGGTTCATCATTTCATTTGGAGTAGCTGCTCATCTCCTTCTAGAGTTTCTTCTCTAACTGCAGAAGACAGATCTCAAACTGCCAGCTATGTCACTGTCATCAGAGGCTCTTTCCCAAGGTTTTAACATGATATTCAAACAACTCCACAACAGCAGCCAGGTGCAGGAGGCTATGGCAGAAGGACTGCTTGAACCCATTACTGTGAGGCCAGCCTGGGCCACAGAGCAAGATTTGTCTCTTAGAAACAACCAAACTGCATCACGTAAGATCTAAGCATTGTATACACTTACACCAGATGCCTAAATGGTATAGCTGTAAACTGGAAATGTGTTTAGCACATTTTGGCAGAACCATCTGAAAGAACCCTGCCAAAGTTAAAAGCACCAGGAATGGCACTTTCCCTGTGGCACTGGTTCTACATGTTTGCCCAGAAAATGTGGGCAATCTGGAATCTTAACTGCTAATCCCTGTTGCCTGACTTTGCTGACATCTGTACCCAGCTATGTGGAGGGCAAGTGACAGGTGAGCAAATTCAAAATTTGGAACAGGTTAGCCCACAGCAAGCTAGAAGAGACAAAAAGTTCTCTTCCTTAAAACTGAATTAATAGTCAGGCGTAGTTGCTCACGCCTGTAATCCCAGCACTCCGGAGGCTGAGGCAGGAGAATCGTTGTGAGTTCAAGACCAGCCTGGGCTACAAAGTGAGCTCAAGGCCAGCCTGAACTGCATAGCAAGACCCTGTCTCAAAAAGAGAAAAAAACAAAAACAAACCTGAACTAGTGCACTTCTGCTATCTGTGTCTTTATAATACAGATTTGAAAACTATACAGCACAGTAGAATAATCATGACAAGGCATAGAAATAGGCTTGTACCTCATATAAATTACACAAAAACTTGGAAAGTTAGCTTTTTCTATTAAAGTAGTTCATGTTCTCTTAATAAGTTTTTCCTATTTCACTTGACATTTCTGAAATTAACTTTTAGTGTTTTTAATAATTAATAGCATTTTGGTTGAGTGCAGTGGTACATGCCTATAATCCCAGCTACTTGGGAGGCTGAAGCAGATCACTGCTTAGCAAGACCTTGTCTCAAAATAAGAAATAAAAAAGGTTGGAAGGTATCACCCAGTGCAAAGGTTCTAGATTCATTCCCTAATACCACAAGAAAAAGACCCAAACCAACAAAATAACACATCCTTTTAAGGGGAAGAACTAAAGAACACAATAGTGATCAGAAAGTAGAAATTTTGGCATATGGTTCATATGCATATATATACACACATGTATACACATTACAAAATCTGAAAGTTCTTTAAATGTATGTACAAAGTTCTTTATTGAGGGAGGTACCAGCAGATTGAACTCATGACCTCACCCTTGCTAGGCAGGTGCTTATGCCACTGAGCTAAACCATAGCCCCATACAAAGTTCTTTATGGGCATAAAAGATAATTTCTCATCCTTAAATCCTATGTGATATAAAAATTTAAGCTACTGGAGGACTTGGGCATAGCTCAGTAGTACAGCATTTGCCTAGCATGCATGAAAAGAATTTAGCCACTTGATTTTTAATTAAAGATTTAGCTGGGGATATAGCTCAGTGGCAAAGTGCCTGCCTGGCAAGCACAAGGTCATGAGTTTGATTCCCAGTACCAATAAATAAATAAATAAATAAATAAATATTTAAAATAAAGTTGGTAAAGGCTGCAGCAAAAATTTTCTTTTCTGTTGAAGAATAAAGTCCATAAAATTAAACTTCATACAGTGTATAAG
This sequence comes from Hydrochoerus hydrochaeris, assembly GCA_004027455.1. Lineage (NCBI taxonomy): Eukaryota > Metazoa > Chordata > Mammalia > Rodentia > Hydrochaeridae > Hydrochoerus > Hydrochoerus hydrochaeris. The sequence continues at coordinate 91,286 of PVLA01001630.1, read as the reverse complement.
AGTGAAAACTGTAAGACTAGTGGCTAAAAGTAGGATTTCCCCACTTCCCAGGTGCAGGATTAGTGAAGACATCTCAAAAGCAAAGGTATGCATTACTTCACGGGAGTTCATGTTGTTAAAAGCACTTCAATTTTGCATTTCCTGAAGTTTGTGTGGTCAAATTTGCAAATGAACATTTCATTTTTGCAGGTTTCGCACAAATTTTATGAAATAAATCTGCATTTAGGTTGAAGGAGAACTGAAATCAATGCCTTTTCTGACCACTTCAAGAATGCTTTCTATATCTTTCCTATCACAGAATCTTCTTCTGTATTTGGTTTCTACAACATACACCATGGGTGGAGAGGACAAAAGCTAAAAGCAGATTGCCAAGGGATCAAATAATTACCCATTTATCACAGTTTTTTAGAGTAATTTTGAATAATGCAGAGAATGCCACACATATCAGTAGAATGTATATTTTATACTTTTATCTGGTTGGCACACTATATTTGAATAATTAACATAATCATCATCTTAAATTTTTATCATTTCTCTACGATGAGTGCATTCAAAATTTTCTAACTATTTGGAAGTATCCACTATATGACTGTTAGTTATATTTAACCAAAATGCTTATTTTTAAAATGTCCCTGATAGGAGAGCTTGAACTTACCTTCTTTTGTATTTTCAATTACCCTGGTATTAACATCCCTCTCTAAAAGCCTTACCCTAGTGGCTTTACAAAAATGAATCAGACTTGTTTGACACACCGTGTAATCCACCTCAAACCAGACCCCTTTCCTTTAGCGCTTTTGAGTCTCCTGGGCAAAACAGCCAACACTACAGCAACAGCTGGGGATCATTAAACCGACAGAAATAGCTTAGGAGATTCCAGTGTGTGTGAGTGGGGGCAGGAGAGGCTGAGTATCATATTAAAAAAAATCAAAAGGGCAACAGGAAAGTGTACATGTGGGAGAGTAAAGACCAAGGAGTGTATCGCACCTACATTTCCTTTGTGGAGCTAACAGAGTGCACCAAGCAAATGGAGAATCGGTACTGCAGCCTAACATTTAGCCCCACACCTATTCTTGGATGAAAGGCTTAGTCAAGCCTAAGAATGTGAATCTTAAATGAAGACAGGTTAGAGTGGGAGAGGAGAAAAGTTATGGAACCTCCAAGGGTTAACCAACCCCAGATCATCCCTGGTCTGGAGGAAACAGACAGCTGAGTCAGTTACAGAGATGCACTGACAGTAAAAAACCAGCTGCATTATGGCACTGGAGCAAGGGTTGTGAAAATATATGCCAACCCCTAAGTGGACTCAGAGACCAGCCCAAGCCCAGGGCACCCAGTCAGTGGGAAGGACCAAACAGTACATGAAATGCAGGCACCGAGGCTGTTCTTGCCAGGACCCAGCCACATCTCTCCTCAGTGCTAGCAAACCTGGCAGGTCTTAGAAGATCGGTACAGGAATGTGCCATCTGACTGGCCCACTGCCTGTGTGTTCAGCACATACCTGAATGCCCTAGAGAAGCTTTAGTCAGATCACCCCGAAGAAGTGGGCCTGCATATCCTGACCTGTGCCTTTAAGTCCAATTAGTTTCTAGGAGCCCAGGGTGCCTTCTTCATCCTCACACTAGTTAGGGTCGTCTGTTCAGTATCATCAAGGCCTTTCCTACCACAGCATTTCTTTGTAACTAATCTTACAGCACTACAGTTTCAGATGGTTCCCCAACCTGACCAGGAAATGATTCGATTGCAGATATCATGACTGCAATTCTCTTTGGTAAGAGTTTTGTAACTGTGAGATTGCATGAACTTCAGTTGAATATTTTATTCGATCAAATTAGTGATTTACTGAGAAGGCTCCAGGCTGATAAGTGGTCTTAACGAAAGGTAACCACCACACTACCCTCTTCTAGAATAGCTCACTTCTTTTCTAACCACAAATCTGGCAGAAACATGTCCATGTGTATTTTCAAACTATACCAGTTTTGTCTAAATAACTATACTTGAACTTGATTTCCCATGAACCCAAATACTTCATAAGAATTGGCTGATATTGTATATTTGAAATTAGTGTTTAAGGAAAATAGAGAACATATAAAAATAAATCCATCAGATCTTAGGTTAAATAGTTTAGACCAGGGATTTAGCTCAGTGGCATAAGTGCCTGCCTGGCAAGCATGAGACTGTGAGTTCAATCCCCAGTACCATGGGGGGGGGGTTGCTAGGTTCTACAGACATTCCTAAATAGTTTAGACTTACATATCACATTTTAAGGCTGAATAACATCAAAGGCTATATGTTAATTAAATTATTGTGACTATAATCACTTCTCAGTGTGTGCAGCCTAAGTGGGTACAACTGTATCACTGTATCTTTCATCAACCTTTAACAGAGCATAATCTTTACCTAAATTTTAAAAATAAATGTCATAAATATTTATAGTTAATCACTTATTGTGTGCATACCTTGGTACCAAGTCAGAAACTGAATAGAAAAATAATTCTGTATTTATGTAATATTTTACAAAGCTACTTTCACACATAAAATCTCATTTGGCTTCCTGAATTCAAATGTTGACATTATACTCATGCTATAATGAGGGAAACTAGTTTGCCTAGCTTAAAGCAAGTTGGTCAAGTTTACTATTGGCAAGATCAAACGAAGAACTTTAGGGTTTGCCTGTCTTCTCAGTGCTAGGACACAAACTGCCCACCATAAAAAGCCTCTGCCCTCAAGGAATTAATCTCTGACACCTAATGCTTCAGTCAGTGCTTCTCAGATCCAACAATTAAAGAACCTGGTCCAGCATCATATTCTGAAGCAAATGAATCTAATGCAAAATAATTTCAGAAAAGATTATTTATTATTATCACTCAAAGTTAGCAGATGTAAGCTCCTTCTGAAGGCTAGAATTATTTATATGAGACTGAATTGAACTGAATTACAGCAATACTCAAAATCTGTCACTTTGGGATAAACACAATTTGCTTATGGACATCACACTGCCCTCTAGTGCCGGGGCTTGCAGTAGGCATCAGCAATTTCAGCAATCTACTATAACAGTCAATACACATGACCCACCTCTCACATATGAAAAGAATTTGCTATGAGCTGGACATGATGGCACACATTCAGGTAGTCCCTGCTACTTGAGACACTCAGATAGGAGGATCTCAAATTTAAGGCCACGTTGGGCACTTAAGACTCTGGCTCAAAATAAAAATTTTAAAAAGAGCTGGGCCTGTAATGCTAGCACTCTGGGAGATGGGACAGGAGGATCGTAAGTTTGAGCACAGCCTATGCAACTCAGAGACTTTGCCAGACCCTGGTTCAATCTGCTGTGTGTGTGTGTGTGTCTGTGTGTGTGTGTGTGTGTGTGTGTGTACATGTGCAAGACCTTGGATTTAAACTCCAGCACTAGGGTGTAGGGGAGTAGGATGACTTTGCTACACATTTGGGAGCGAAAGACAGAAGAGGTTGACTCTATTTTGCACACACACATAAACAGAATATACAAAAACTATGTGAGACCTTGAAGAAATTTATAAATATAATGGAGAAGATAAAAAAATGTAAAACAAATCGTAATCAGAGTGTTCTGAGTACTTTAAAAGTTTGCAGATAATAAATTAGTAAAGCGCAAAAGGACTAAGTAAGCTTCATGGGGGCAGCAGTGTATCAGCACTTTGGAGCACTTTATAAAGCAGAGGTAAGCAGCAAGAGCCAAGGCCTGAGATGGGAAATACTATATGGTTAAGAACATATCCAACCCTCTCTAATTTAGCTGGGGCATTAAGTTGGTGAAGAGAAGTAACGGAAGGCTGGCTAAGTTCAGATTGTGACGGGTTTAGAACTGTGCTATCCAATAAGGTAGTCACTGGCCACGTTAAAAATCAAATAAAATTCCATTTCTTTGTTAGCCATATTTCAAGCCTCAATAGCCACAACTGGCTAGTGGCTACTATACAGTATAGAAAGACACAGTTCTGAGTGGGGCTGTATCAGAAAGTACAGACATTCTTTGTTTAACAACCAAGATCCGTTCCTTTGATTAGGTCATAACAGGAACTGGTTACTAAATGAGGAATTGTACATAGTATGTATAATGCTCAGAACAAGGCAACTCCAACTTTACTTTTATTTGCATAACTCTTACATGCAGTACTGTAATGTATGACAGAACATAACACTACAGTAATATACTGCACAGTACAATCAGCAAACAAGATGTACCATACAAAAATACATTGATCCTTGCTATAAGCTACTTTGACGATGCTAATTATATAAAGCATTACTGGAAATTTAATTTTAAAAACTTATTTTAAAACTTCTTTAAATTGTTTAAAAATACATTGAGATTCTATAAACAAGTACAGAATTGTATTAAAAAAAAAAAAAAGGATGGGTCAGAAGTCTGACCAGTTGTTAAATAAATGGGCTGTGAAACAAGGAATACTTATATAATAAAACACAAAACATTCATCTTTTAAGACAGCTTTGCTCTTTCTTAAAAAAATATGCAGATCTTAACCTTGCCAAAGTCTATAATAAAGACAATCTAAAAATAAAACTTTGAAAGAAAAAGATTGTTATTAGGAATGTATCTATAAGAATAAAACACAAGGCCAGGGATTTAGCTCAGTGGCATAAGTGTCTGCCTGGCAAGCGCAAGGTCGTGGGTTTGATCCTTGGTACCACCAAAAAAAAAAAAAAAAAAAAGAATAAAACACAAGATTAGTAAGAGTTTTCACTGGATATCTTTGGGTATTTCAGGGAGAACCATCTGTGACCCTCAAATACCTACTTCAACCCTAAGTGATAAAGACATCCTTTATATATGTATCCTCCCATAGACAATCTATTTCCCTGTATAGCTTACAAAATGACAGTGGTTTTCAAATTTTAAAATTTGAAGTTACAAGACTGTTACAAGGATATATACGTATCCTCCCATAGACAATCTATTTCCCTGTATAGCTTACAAAATGACAGTAGTTTTCAAATTTTAAAATTTGAAGTTACAAGACTGTAACTTCAGCATTTAGAAAGCTGAGGCAGAAAGATTGCTATGAGTTTGAGGTCAGCCTACACTACACAATGAGATCAAGGTCAGCCAGAACTACAGAGCAAGATATCTCAAAATAACAAAAAGATATTTTCCTTATGAACAGATTGGAAAAGTGAAATACTATAACTCCTTGGTTATAAAAAGTCAAAAGCCAAAGACTTTAGTCCTAAGCCTTACTCCTACTGTTCCCTGGGCCTCTCCAAGAATCTTCCTTTTATGTTGCCACAGTGTTTGTTTCACATTAGTTCAGAACACTTCTAGACAGTTAAGCAAAAGCAGCTGTCTCTCAGTCAGTTGTTAAAACTATTCTCTGTGCACACCGGGCACTGGTAATCATCCCTGCAGCAGATCATTCATTGCAGACTTCACATGCACAAGCCATCCATGTCAGAAATATCCTATGGTGCTCTCACAAGCTTAGAAGAAATTTCTGTGTAGAAAGCAGCATTTATGCATTCAATATTAAGAATATATATAAATATATATTATATATATCATGATAGTGCATAATAAGGGTTTCCAAGCTAACAGAAGAAAATATTGATAATTCTCTTCCATTCTCCTTGGTTAAAGTCACTTTTTTTAAAAAAAAAAATAACCTAGAGCTCTTCTAAAAGAACTTTCATTGATTTGGATTGACAAGGCCAGTGCAAACTGTTTGCCCATATCAAACTAAGATGCAGAACAAGTTGAATGCTTCCTGGTGTTTCTTTAAAGTATGATGGCATAGCACTATGAGAACTTGTTGGTATCTACTCACTTGCAATATTTAGGAGACAGAAGAAACTGGTCATCATCATCAATAGTTTCCTGTATATTTCTATAGTAGCCACAGCCAATGTATGTTTTATTAATAAAACACAGCATGTAAGCTACATAAAAAGAAAACTTGCACCTTATTATGGAAGTTTTTTCTTCCCTTCTTCCACAACCTAGACTTGGCTAAATGACCTCTGCATGGGGAAAGGAAAGGAATGAGAAAGTGAAACATCCGAATCACTGCCCCATCAGTTATGAATGTTCCTTACAGTTCCAAGCCCAGGTAAATGCTAGGTTTTCAAAAAGGTTTAATACAAACTCTGAGAATAAACCATCTAAAATCAAAGCTTCAGTAGCTACAGAGAAACAAGAAGGTAATAAAAACAAGTGTAGGAAGAAAGAAAAGCATGCAAATCCCAAAGGGATCAATACTCTAACCTTCCCGCAAGCTGTGATAAGGGGCCAGGCACACTGCTGAGCAGCTGTCCTTCCCCGACTTCAGGACAATCCATGAAAGTGGCAGAATCCTGCAGGAGGACTGATGAATCTTGGTCTTATCCTCCAGCATGCTGGAGATGTGCGACTCCAGAGACCAGTGTTGCAAGAGGCCAGTATTCCTTCCCTCACTGCTTAGAGAGGCCATTAATTATTTGCTGAAGACTGGTTAGCATTGCTCTTTCAGTTAAAATGGGCACTTCATTTCTGCAGCGCAAAGGGCTGCAAGAACAGATAGATCCCAAGTTTACTTAGGGAGTAGGGCATTAAAAAGCAGAGACAGCAGAAGGTCAGAATCACTAAGTCTCCTGGCAAAACATTTCTTCCTGTCAGCACTGGATCTTGACACAGACACCTCTCTCCTCTACTCAAATGCCAGAAAGCAGGACCAGGATGATTTCAATGTGTAGGGCTGGAAGAGTAGAGGGTTTCCTCAGAGAAAATGCTCATAGCAACCAACCAACCTCATTCACCCAAAATAGTAAACAGTTGGTTTCTCTGCTCAGAACCACAAGCTTCTGCCAGACAAGCAGTAAGTATCACATGACCAAGTTCCCTCTTCTTCCCTCTGCCTCCCCCCTTGCTGTGTGAAGCCTACACAGAAGTCGACAAGGAGCTGAAACACAGCACTTTATTTTACTTGACATTTTTACTTTAAATGTTTATAGACAAAACATACCAAAAATTGAGGGTGGAGAGGGAACTCAGGAAGAAATGACTTTGAAAAAAAACGTATCAAAGCACTGAGGTGGGAACCATAAACATAACAGTTAAATGGCAAATGTGCTCAATGAATGAAATGAATGAACACCTAACAGTTTGCAACCACTTTATTCATGAGGTCTCGAGAAGAAAACATAGTTCACCATATATTTGACATTTTTGTTTCAAAAGAAAATAAAGGCTTGTAAGATGCTGGTCAGTGTCAGACACAGTATACTGGGACAACTGTGGCAGCCCAAGAACAATTTGAGATTCATACCCTTATGCTGTCAACCTTAACTTCCTTCATCATTTGATTTTACTCCTTAGTAAAATCACTGGGTCAGCAATCAGGACAGCTATCCCAATAGACACAAATGAAAAATATATCCACCAGCCACCATGACACTCACTGTCATATCTACCGAAGGGGAGAGGTCAGACAATAGGGTGGGCAGAACAGCTGGAGTCAGATGTGCCTCTATACCCTCCCAGTAAAGATCATCAGGATCCAAAACCTGAGTAAGGTGTGCAGTGTACAGGCATGGAAGTGGAAACCTCTATGCTGAGCAATTTGTTCCAGTGGAAAATGAAGTTTATGAATCAAGTGTGTCACCATCATCTTTTATGGCCTCAACTCACAGGGCCAGTCATAAGGGTCTGACAGTGGAGTTAGTGTCCCCACCCCCCATAAATTGATAGGTATTTATAAAATGAAGAAGAAAAAAATACAAAAGAAAAAAACTTACATCCAAAAGCCCTTAATTAAAGCAACATCTTTAAACAAGAACATGTAGAGACAATTATCTGGCTAGTGTTAGAACACAAATATTACCTCTAAATAATCTGGTGCCAAGGATGAGAACAATTAGAATTCTTAGGACATTATGGGGGAGAAAAGCGTACACACACACACACACACAGGAAAAAAAAAAAAAGAATAATGCTCCTTTGGAAACTAGTTTGCAAATTTTTTATAAATCTCAACTTACTATACAAGTCAGTGATCCTATTCCTGATATGTATCCAGTAAAAATAAAAACACAAATCAGCTATATTTGTAACTGCTCAAAACTAGAAACAAACTAAATGTCCCTTAACTTGTAAAAGGAATTTTTTAAACATGCTATATCTGTACATCAATATATGGAAATACCACTTCAGCAATTAAAAAGCAATCCAGACTACTGCTACAGGCAGTAACACTGGTAAATCTCAAAAAGCATTATTCAAAGTAAAATAAGCCATGTATAAAAAGGTACTATATGATGGCAGAATATAAAGGTTAGGAAAAGAAAAACTGTAGAGACAGAAATCAGAGCAGTGGCTTCCAAAGATTGGAAACGGGAAAGGATACTGTCCCCAAAGAAGCATATGGGACTTTTTGGGGTGATGGGAATATTCTATGTATCTTACCTGTTGTGGTAGCTTACCTTTTATCACTGAACTTCACCTCTATAAAAAGGGTGACCATTGCTACATATATAACTTCAATTTTTAAAAAATACTACCGAGCCAGGTGTGGTGGTACACATCTATAATCTCAATGCTTGGAAGGCTAAAGCAGGAGGATCACCACAAGTTTGAGGCCAGCCTGGGTTACAATGGTGAGTTCAAGCCCATTCTGGACTACACAGTGAGACCCTATCTCAACAAACAAAAACAAAACACACACATACAACACACTACAAAATCTTGTGCATCAAAACAGTAGTTAAGAACATAGGTTCTCATATTACAGTGATACATGCACCCTCATGTTTATAGTGGCACAGTTTGTAATAGCCAAATCTTGGAAACAGCCCAAATGCCCATTAGCTAGTGAATGGATAAAGATGATGTGGTTGGTTTTTTTTTTACAATGGAGTACTACTCTGCCATAAAGAAGAAAAAGCTTGAAACATTTCTACCTAAACAGATGTACCTTAAAACCATACTCTTCGCTGGACATGGTGGCTCACACCTGTAATCCCAGCACTTGGGAGGCTGAGGAAGGAGGGTAGTTGCAAGTCTGAGATCAGCCTGGGCTATGAAGTGCGCTCAAGACTTGCCTGAACTACACAGTGAGACCCTGTCACAAAAAGAAAAAGAAAAAAGGACCGCTCTTAAGAGAAATACACTGGAAACATGCAAATACCGCATTGTTTCTCTGGCATGAGAAACCAAAAGTGTAAATAAGGACCAAAATGCATAAGTATTGTGAAATAGGAAGAAAATATTCCAGTGGGGAGGGGCACAAAGGAGGGGTGAGAGGGAAAGAAAAGAAGGAAAAAGTAAAAACGAGAGAAAAGGAAAACAAGGAAACAAAATTTTTGTAAATGGAAGAAGAGAAGACAGTGGAAGGGAGAATAGAGGAATAGGGAAAAAAAGAAGCAAGTTATATCATGCACAGGTGCAAATTCTTTATGCATATCATTATGCATATCTAAAATGTACTAATAAAACCTGATTTTAAAAAATTAATGTAGATTCTGAAGCTAGGCTGCTTGGGTTTAAAAGTAGGTTTTATCACTTCCTAGCAGAGTGACCCTGAGATACTTAGCATCTTCATTTTCTCAACCTAAAAGTAGGTAACAGTAGTCCCTGCATTATCATAACATTATAAGTGATGAATTCATAAACGTGAAGCACTATGGACAGCGCCTGCATTCAGTAAACTTGAACTGGTGTCACATATAGTTGTGTAACACATACGTACACAGGTCTCTACACACACGAACAGAGCAGAAGGACAGTCTCCATCTCCTCGATAGAAATGCAGAGATTTTCTCTCTTTCTCCTTGTTTATACCTATCTTTTACATTCTGTATATGAAAGACATATCTCCTTATAATAAGCAAAAGAGGTTTTTTGTCAAAAAGACAATGAAAAAAAGGACACTGGGAAATCAGCAGCCCTTGTTTTCAGCTTCACTATTAATTACTGAGATGTGTGACCTCAGGGCATTACCTTCATCTCCAAAAGCAGGTGAGTGTAACAGGGCATTCCCCATCTGTGAAATGGAATATTCTCTAAGACTTACAGTAGCATTAGACAAGCTATACATCCTTTATTTTGTTTCACTTTTATTTTGATAGTTACTTTCAGCCTTGGAAGCACAAGGGGCCGTGGACACAGAGATGAAAGACCTGTCTGCCCTGGGGGAGTTTACAATATAGTCTGCTCAGAGAAACAGAGCAAGACTTGTACCCACTCACACACCTTCAGTCTGGTTGAGTGTTCTGACCCGTTTACAGAAGCAGGGGCCTGGCTGGTTGGGGGAAGTCAGGGACCCCACGAGGAGAAGATGACACCTTAGCTGAGACCAGAATGCTTTAAAAAAAAAAAAAAAAAAGTGGAGCCAACAAGATCAAAGAGCATTCCAAACAAAGGTGGAGAAATCGTGAAATAATAATTCAGGAGTGGAGGAGGGAGTGAAAGAGAAGTAGAGAAAGGTCATTTTGCTGGCAGTGTGGAAGGGAAGAGGGACAAGACCAGTAACAGAGGGGCTGGTTAGGAAGACAGAAGCAAGCACTCAAACTATTGATCATCTTCAAAACTAGGAGGGAAGGAAGTGTTTTATTTTTATGTAAGAGTATGTATGCCACAAATAAACCTGGTGAGTGTTAGTTTAAGATGTGCTTTTTATATTTACAAAAATAACAGTTCTATTTTCCATCATTAACTATATACATTTGTTCACTGAATAGGTATTTACAGAATGTGTTACAGATATGGTAGATACAGAGGTAGAAAAGGGACAAAGGCAGTAAAGAAACCACCAGAGCAACCCCAAAAAAACCAGATCACTTTTTTATCTGCATAAAATCTACCCATCCACCCACAGAGGCAGGACAAAGGCAGTAAGATCTTGAGGCTGAAAATATTCACCTGGAGGGAGCCTTTCATTCAAATTCTGACTCTGACCACCTACCACCTGTCTCATCCTAATTAAGTTATTTAACTTTTCCACACCACCATTTTCCTATTCAAAATGGAGATAACATCACCAAATTCACAGAGGTTTGGAATAAACTTGAGACAACGATCAATGTGTCAGCTACACAGAAAATGTTCAGCAAGTTGTCTGTTTTATTATTTAATTTTAATTTTCCATATTCAGGACAGCTCACCATCTCCCACTACACAAGCGAAAGTAGTCACAGGGTAGAAAAGGGAGAGAAAGGTATAAAAAAGATCTGTTTAACATTATTAAATTCATGTTTTACTGAATTCATAATCATTTTCTCATAAAGATATCATGCTTGGAACTTACATTCCTTTAGAACTTCTGTTAATGTGTGCCTACATTACATGACCTAAAATAAAAACTACCATCCAAAATAGGGAGTGGGTCACAATCTTTCCCAAGATTCCTTGCTCTGATTCTCTGACTAATACTGAGTCATTTAAAGAGCAAAGACAACATAGAGTACTGACAAGTAATCTTAACACGAAACTGTAGAATGAGTTGCCAGAGCACACTGTGGACTAACCATCTACTGCAATTAGAACTTTCTGAAACAAAACCCCAAGATAAAAGGAGTTTTCTAACTGGCTGTACCCTTGAGTAACCATGTCTTCAGGAAGAGAAAAATGGCATCACATTTAATATTTTTCAAGCCAAACAATTCTGAAAAATTAGAGTATAATCTTCTCATCATATCCTCAAAAATATTTTTCTTTCCAAAACATTTCTTACAAGTGAAATTTGAAAGCAAGATCAGTCAATATAGAATCTGAAAGCAAACTCTGTAATACCAAAAGAAAATGCCTTCTCTGTGGCTCCAGGCAGTAAGGGCTGCTGCTGCAATCTGCATGCAGGCTGATTACATGTTTAGAGTCTTGGTCTGCACTGTAGGAATACAGCAATGGTGGAACTTTAAGAGGCAGGGCCTGTGGGAAGTGGTTAAGATGGGAAAGTGGTGCTGTCCTTGATATTAATGTAGATTTCATGGGTCCCTGGCTACATCCCACAAGAGTAGATTGGCGTCTGTGAGTGCACCTGGCTTCTAAATTTCTCTGGCTCCCTTATTAGCATGTGACCTTCCTCTTGCACATATGCTGCCTCCATAATGCCACGTTGTGTAGTCCAGAAGGCCCTCACCAGAGCCAAACAGAAGTTAGTGGTGATCTCACAAACTGTGAGCTGCACCAACCTCTTTTCTTTACAAATTATATAGCCCCAGGTATTTCATTATAGAAACAGAAAATGAACTAAGTCAAGGGCCAAACATTTTAAATTTCCCCCCCATAAATTCCCCTTTGAATTGAAACCAGGCATATGATACTTTAACTTAATCCTAAAAATTTAAGAAGCAAAGGAAATCTGGACAGGCTTTTCAAGTACAGACTATAATTTGTTATACTCTAATAAAGTAAGAGACTACAGCCAGGCATGACCAACTTGTGAGACATAGATTGTACACACACACCTGGTTTGCCTAAGCCACATCAAGTGAAGAGGAATTGTCTTGGGACACAACATATACTATATTAATGTGTATCAATTACAAAATGTCCTTTAAAAATACTTCTATAACGACTGATCTTGCTTTCAAATTTCACTTATGTCCAATGCATGGGCTGCAGGTCACATACCTGAACCATACCTTTCTTTTTCTTATTTGTGACTTACAATCTCCTTTATGATGACAGTCCTTTGCAGATTAATTACTATATTTTTAGCCCTCAGGATCTTTTTTCCTATCTAGTACCACAGATTCCTCAAAGAGAAGATACCTGTTTGCTACCCTCCTCCACCACCTCTACCCACCTCACCAATGCAAATGGAAGCCAGCTAGTCAAGATCTAAACTGTGAATCCCTGCTCAGACCCATCCTGCTAAAAGACCTCAGACTGGACTGTGTATTAGCAAGAGCCAGAAGAAATCCCACGGCATTCTTTCCACTAGGTGCAGGACAGCAGGATTACTGAGGCTAGAAATCCTGCCCACTTGTGCTGCACCACAACTGCTTTGACTGCCCCAAACACTACAATTTGCTGATGAGTCCAACATCATCAGCCATTTAGCATCTCCAAATTATGAACAGTCAACAAAATCAGAAGAATAGAGTCTTGGGAAGCTATCAGACCATGTCAAACTACATTTTGTTGGTTCTCTCATTACTTTATTGTTTGGTTCTTCACATCTTTCAAAGTCCAAAGCTACTAGAGCTCCTCTGTCACAAGGTCACCTCCCTTCACTTCACCTCTTAAGCAAGATACTGCAATCTACTTGTTCTGCAAATCCATACATTTCCCCAGAAGTCAGAGATCCTAGACATCACACTTATTAGGATGATATGCTTTGTTCACAGGTATCAATGTCCAGTTCACATAATACACACGAAGAGAGGACTGCCATTAAACCAACTCCCTGCTGTCTGTAATCTACAAATCTGAAAGTTGCAGCCCTTTGGATAGTGAGTTGAATGAATTCCCTCAAAGGTACTACACTCAGTTAGTTCCAATTTAGAATGCTCCAGAGTATACTGTCCTTTATCACACATGTTAACTTGGGATTCTGATACTATTCAACATCATAAAACCTTTTTGTGAGGGAGGATGGGATGGAACCCAGGCCTGTGTTCATGCCACTCAAGGAAACATCATAAAATCCTTATCAAAACTATTCCGCAACAATGGTATCAACATTTTCCAGGATTTAAACAACAAAAACTAAATTTATCAAGTTTAGATGAGAATTGTCACAGATTTAAATGTAAATCATAACATTAAAATAGTTCAAAACTGGATTACAGATCATGAGGTTTAAGAAAAATATAATTAAAATTGCTCTTAGAAATTAAAAGTGGACCGGATGGTTCTGAGGACAGCCTGAGTTGACAGCAACTAAGGCACATAAGGCGATTAAATGCTTGTATTGTTCGGTTGATTATGCAGGCCGGGGGCCAGCAGTCTGAGCATCTCTCTGGAGGATGACAGTGTGTAATACAGCAAATATGGGGGATTTCCTTCTATCTTGTCTTTGAAGTCCAATACTATTTTTATAGTTTTGCTTTCTTCTGATTAACTGCTTTGCTTTATTCAATATTCTGTTTTGATTGGTTTCTTGTGTTTTGTTTTTGGTTTGATTTTGCTATATCTGATGGAATGGACAACTACTGTGAAGATCACAAGATATTCTATGGTAGTTTTTATTGTTTTCTTGGTATCCTGCTCTGAAGTCCTGTACCAATTTAGCTGCATTGTCTTGACTGGCTTTTGTTCTGTCTTTTACTATCTTTAAAATTTAAAAAAAAGGCAAGAAATTAAAATCTGACCATCTAAACTGCTTTGTTTAGAAATACTGTACCCAGATTTCTCAAATTCCTTTAACCTCAATTTCTCAGATAATTTTAAAATAAATTCAGCATCTGGTCAGAATGCAGGCCATGGCTGGTTTTGAATGTATCGATATACTGGACTTGCTATGAAACAGTAACTTTTTTGATTAATAAAAGCAGGTTGAATGGTACAGAGCACCTTAAAATTACCTCTAATACTTATATTTTTATGAAAAATACCTGGCAACTGAACACTACTCTTTGAACCCAAATCTAGTATTTAAATGTCACCCCTATAAATGCAAACATGATTAGGGGAAGCAATGGAAAGCAATCACATAAGTGAGAGCCTAGAAAATGGTTTGAGGAAATGATCTTCAACTTAAAAATCTCAAGTTAAAATTTGTGACAGGTCATTCTACTCTTTATTTTTTATTTTTATTTTTATTTTTTTGTCATTTTTGAGATAAGGTCTAACTATGCAGTTCAGCTGGCCTTGAGCTCACTTTGTAGCCCAGGCTGATCTCAAACTCTCAGTGATCCTCCTGCCTCGGCCTCCCGAGTGCTGGAATTACAGATGTGTGCCACCATGCCTGGCTCCACTCTTTAAAATTTAAGCCTGTAATTCTTGCTACTCAAGATGCTGAAACAGGAAGATCTACTGGAGCCCAGAAGTTCAAGGCCAGTCTGGGCAACATAACAAGACTTCATCTCAAAACAGTTAGCTAACTAAAATCACAGAACATTCTAATTTGGAATGAATTGTTTGAGTATAGAACCTTTTAGGAAACTTAGTCCTGCCACCTGTTCATTATCCACTAGCTCACAAATCTGGCTCAAAACAGAAAGATCTTCCCTGACTAACCTAAAAAACTGGTCACTGTAACCAGTACCTGCAGCATAAAATTTCATCTCACTTTGTAGCATAATGACATCTATCTGCAGCTGAATGTTAAACTGTTTGAAGAAAAGGATTATCACCTTAATTCTGCCTCAAAATAAAATGGGTCTTATCCAATGGATACTCAATAAATGATCAGATACCCACAACCCAGCAGGTGTTTAATGATTCCCAGCCCTTAGTAATGTTATTTATCATCATTGCCAAACCCCAGACCAAGGGAAGTGTAAAAGACAAAACTAAAATCAGCAGCTGGCACATACTGGTCAGGCCTACATTTATGTCAAAATAAAGTTTCAGTTCTATCTGAGTCTTATCCATCCTCTTTCACAAAGCATCTATTCAAGAGATTGCATGACGTAGGTCAAGTGTTTGAGTGTCAAAGGTCTTAATCCAACCTCAGCATTTACTAGCTTATATTCAACTGCTCTCAAAAGTAAACCTTTACTTAACTTGAAGGACTGGTTAGTCCAGTGATGGAGAACCTTTTAGAGACAAGTGTCCAAACTGCAACCCCTAACTCACTTATTTATCTCAAAGTATTAACATTGCAATTAAATAAAATATATTAACATCTTTTGTCTTAAAAGAAAAACAAATAACATGCATGCTAGGCTCTGCATTGCTAGTTGAGTCTTGAGGAACCGTCACACTGACACCCATGGTGACAGCACTTGTTTTCATTCCCACCAGCAATGTAGAAGAGGTTAAATTTTCTTTTCTTTTTTTTGCTTTTTGAAGACAGCACCTTGCTATGTAGTCCAGGGCAGTCTTCAACTTGCAATCATCCTTCTTCAGCTTCCCAAATGCTGGGATTACAGGCATGTTGCTACCATGTTTGGCAGAAGAGATTAAATTTTCTCTCTTCTTTCTTTCTTTCTTTCTTTCTTTCTTTCTTTCTTTCTTTCTTTTGTTGTTGTTGTTGTTGTTGTTGTTGTTGTTGTTGTTGTTGTTCCGGGAATCAAACTTAGTACCTCACACTTGCCAGTCAGCCACTGCACCACTGAGCTACATCCCCAGAAAGATTAAATTTTCTTATGGCTTATTCCTATTAAGAATCTAATCCACAGTCCTGATTGGAAGGATAATAAAATAACAATGAGCTATTACTTCACAACTATTAGACCAGTAGAAAATGTACAAGATCTTACAACAAATGTATCTAGCAGTGAAATGGGAAAAAAGTATTCTCATACACAGCTGGGGGAAAGGTAATGTCTTTTAAAAAACAATTTGGCAGCAACATTTTCTTAAAAATATTTAGTCCTTTTAACTTATCAGTTATATTGCTAGGAATACACTTCCCTGGTGTGAGAAACTGATAGAGTAAGTAAGGTCCAAAATGTACAATAAATATTGTGAAATATTGTGAAACTATTCAAAAGGAACTAGGATGGGGAAAAGGAAAAAAACAAAATAGTTACACTACTAGTTTCTGTTAGTTCACTGAAAAGAAAGCTCTGTGCTAATATCATTTGCAGAATTTTTTATGCCCTATCTTGTAACTCTGAATAACTACTTTATGTTTGTTTTTGTTGTTTTTGTTTTGTTTTGGTACCGGGGATCAAACTCATCACCTTGCGCTTACCAAGCAAGTGCTTGAACCGCTGAGCTAAATCCTGGATGAGTAACTACTTTAAAGATAACAATACGCAAAGTATTAACTCTTATTATCCTATTATTTTGTTATGAAATTTTGTTTTACTTTTTTCCCATAAAATAAAAAAAAATCTAGTCCTCAACTCATCAGTTACATTCCTAGGAATACACTTCACAGCAATATACACATCAATACAAAAAAAACCTATGTAAAAATGATGTTGTACAGCAAAGAGAAGAAAGGAGACACATACCAGCCAACAGAGGGATGTGCGAATTACAGTACATACAATTCATGACACAGTATGCAGCCATTAAAAAGAATTAATGTGAACTGTGGCAGGTGATGTAGAGGTATTCCATTTAAATATTGCTGAATGTTCTAGATGCAGTGGCCCATGTCTGTAATCCCAGCTATTCAGGGGGCTGAGATAGGAGAATCTCAAACTTGAAGCTCTCCTGAGCAACAGTCTTACCCTGTTGCTCCCTCCCTAAATATTGATTGAGAAAAGCAAAAAGTAAACCATGAAGAAATACGAGTGCATTTAAAAATCCAGTGGCAAAAGAAAAATACTGTTTGCATATATGCAACTTAATGCAAATATGCAAGTGAGCAGAGCAAACTGTGGAGGGATATACATTGAGTTATTTATGTAGAGGTAAAAATTTGTACAGCAATATGGTGGGGGTGAGGAAAAAGGAAGGGAAAGAATAGAAGGGAAAAAATAAGCTGAGGGGGGTGTGGTGGCAGGTGCTGCGGAGCTGGGGCATCATCCCTGCTCTTGCCTCAGCACTCTGCTTTTGCCCAGGACCATGTCAGGACACTGTGCAGCAGCCGTGGCTTTTAGAGACTGGAAAGACACCCACAGAACCAGTAGTAGTGATTCGCTGGCTTGGAATTACCCTAAGCAGCTGCAATGTAAAATACCTGGTAAAGGTGAATGTCGACTTGATCAGAATCTCAAAGTGAGGGGATCAATTTGGATGCCTACAAATTTTGAGTATCACTGCACAAGAAAAACACCTTGTGAGGAAAGTTCTAAGACACAGCATCATTTGTAGATGAGATCTCACAAGCAACTTCTTAACTTGCACATGACACTGAGCTACAGGTTGTGGCCAAAATCACTGGTGCAGATGCCTAAATCAACTATTTCCATAAATTATCAGTTGTTTTATAAAGAATGTAAATTGTCAGATTTGTACATATAATGTAAGATTATGGAAATAAAGTTTAAAAACAAAGACTTCTGAAGCTACTTATTTACTTATTTTTGTAATGCTAGTATATTTACACAGAGCCACATCTCCAGCCCCTTTTTAATTTTCTGAGTTAAGGCCTTGCTAACTCGTTAAATTGCCTAAACTGGGCTTGAAATTATGATCCTTTTGTCTCAGTCTCCCACAGTGCTAGGATCATAGGTGTGTACCACCACACCCAGCTGCAAAATTTTAAAAAGCTAACAATCCCCTATGTGGGGAAGTGTTAAAAAATGATTTTTTTATTTATCTCATTACCCTATGAGATAGGAACTACTGTTCTCATTTTTCAGGAAAAGAAACTGAGGCACAATGAAGATGTAAGCAGCTCGCCTAAGGTCACACACGCAGCAAATGGCAAAGCCAGGATGTGGGTCTATCAGTTTAGTTCCAGTGTCCATCCTATTGAGTGCTAATAAGTAAAAAAAATGCTAGTTGAAAAACTTAGTCATAATCTTCTCCATAGAATTTTCCTGTTCTCTGTCCTTGCTAGATTCCGGACTTGGGAAAAATGAATCATGTGTTTGCTCCTTTTTTTTCCCCCTACGGCATAGATGAATCTTTTAAAATCAGATTTTATTGGTACATTTTAGATACACATAATGATCACACTCATTATAAAGAATTAGTACCTGTACATGACTTAACTAACTTGTTTTCCTCCCATTCCCCTGTCTTCCTTTCAACACTTCCTCCCCTCCCCACTTAGGAAAGCTCTGTTTTCATTTTTCCTTCTTTTCTTTTTCTTTCTTTTTTCTTTTACATTTTCCCTTCTTTCCTTTCCTGCCTCTCTTGTTCATTCATTTAAAAATCTGTCTGCCCATTCAAGGATTCACTAAGCATCAACTATGTGCCAGCAACTGCTCAAGGCAACTCTAGGTGAACAAGATAGACAAGATCTCAGTCCTTGTGGCTCCCACATTCTCATTTATACCTGCCATCCTTATCAGCCCTTGGCTACACTAACTGCTCAGATCTCTGCCCACAAGTTTTCCCTCAGAAACACATGAGCGGGTCTCAGCTCAAATGTCACTTTCTCAGAAAGGTCTTCCTTTACTACCCTTTCTAAATTACACTCTTCCGATCTATTTCTTTCCCTTACTTGATTTTCCTTAATAGTACTTAATATTATGCTGTTCTTCACCATCACGTAAGCTCCATGGGAGGTTCAGATATACCATCAAGAAATATACCTGGCTCTGAGTAAGCATTCAACAAATGTTTGTTGAATAAATGGATTAACAAAGTTTTTTAACATCTATTTTCTTGTGACTACCTTCTCTCACTGTATCTGCAACTGCCTCCTCTTTGGTACCTATCACCTTTCTTAGACTCCCTTAATCTATGTTCTACAAGGAAACTGGACTAATCATTCTAAAATGCAAATCTAACGTCAACCTTCCACTGAAGACCCTTCAGTAGTCTCGCTGCACCTAGGCTGAAGCCTAAACTCCTAACAGGTGCTCCTGCATTCCCTTAGGCTCGTCTGCTTACACTCAATATCACAGGGGTAGCATTAAGCATTTACCATTAACCTGTACTAAGCACTTGGTATGTGCCAAGCACTAGCCTAAAGGGCATTATGTGCCTTAAATCATTTAATCCTAATCTACAAGGGAGAAATTATGGTTATACTTATGTCCATATGGGGAAACTGAGGCACAAAGAAGTATCCAAGAGTAAGTAGTAGGTGGTAAGGCAAAAATACACACTTAGTTAGGCTTTGGGGGCTTCCCACGCTATGCTGCATTGTCACTCTACTACCAACTGAAACAATGCCCACCAGTTCCTCCAATATGCTATTTTCTTCTCCCGCTCTGTACGTTGCTCTCTCTGCTAGAACACCCCTCACGTCATAGCATAAACAGCCTTCCTCTGCAAGGCCTTCCTGCTGTGTTCCATAAACTGCCCTCCGCTAACCTTCATGGCCGTCTGAATATCCCATTATACTTCCATTCTATTCCAATCACTTTGTTTATCTTCATCATAAATTTCAGGCCACACAAGGACATAAGCCACATCCATCTTATTGACCACTGTAGTCCCAACACCTAGTGCAGGCTCTGGGGTATATTAAGTGCCAAGTAATTTTACATGGCACCAGCAACTTAGCCTCTCCCAAAAGTAATTCATTGTTTCTCTAAGCACCCTGCTCATATGCTACATATTTTAGCTAAACTTCGGATTTTGTTAATTATAAACTATTTTAAGGACTGTGTCTTTTTCCTGTATGCATGCAAAAAGAAGGTACAATGTTATATGCATCTATACAATTTTTGAAATGACTTTCATAAACTTAACACTTAAATGTAATTAATTACTGGGGCTCTCTCTGGCTTCTTGTGTCACCACAATGTCAAATACCCAAAGGAGCCCTCACCAGAAGCCATTGGACCTCCTAATGCTGGGCTTTCAATCTCCAAAACTATTAACTAAATAAACTTCTTTAAAAAATAAAATTCTTAATAAAAATTTTAAACAATTATTGTGTAGTAGGTATCCCTTTGCACTATTTCTTATAACTGCATGGAAAGCTACAACTACTGTAATTAAAATTATAATTGAAAGTAATTACTGAAAGAAATGTATTGATAAATAGTTACTCAAGAGCTTAAAATGACTCTCCCATTTCTGCTGAAGGACAAACTTAACATTCAGGCTCCCGAGTAATCTGGCTCTTATCACACATTCAGCTCAATCTTCTAATAACCTAACACTTCCTATCCTCCCCACCAACCCTTTCGGTTTTTTGAGACAGCGTTTCGCTATGCAGTTCAGGCTGGCTTAAATGCACTTTGTAGCCCAAGCTGGCCTGGAACTTGTAGGGGTCCTCCTGCCTCAGCCTCCAGGGTGCTGGGATTATAGATGCATGCCAATCATGTCCAACAACACTTCCTATTCTAATCAAGGTGAAAATCTTATTCTTCCTCACATACTGATGGGCTTTGTTCCTGTGGTTTCCAGATCTTTCCTTAGGATGCTTTTCCTACCAAAATACCATTGAATTCATCCTTCCTTCCTCTGACTCCTCTAACTGATTCAAATTCTACTTCTAGGTCCAGTTCTAAACTCACCCTCATAAAATTTTCCTGACATCATTTTTCTTTCCCAGGATTTTGGAACCCTCCATACTTATTGCTTCTCCAACAAGAATACACATTTTTGGGTCTCAGAATCATTCCTGTTACTTCTCAAGATTACCCTCAAAAAAGTGTCAAGGATGTACTCAATAATAAGCATTTGCTGCCTAAAGGAGTCTCATGTTAGCTGTGAATATTATCAGCTGTTAATCCTCTATGATAACAACCGAAAACACTGCTCAGAAACAAAACAAAACACAGACTGGGCAAGAATTTTTTTTATTTGTATTAACCATTGTGTAGTTGTATCCAATTTCCTAGGAAGTCACAAAGCTGTCATAGTAGTTTAGCCACACAATTCCTTCCTTGTCAGGGCCCAGTGCCTGCTTAGTTTATCATTCCATACTGGCAAACAACTGTACAACTTTCCCTAATCTGTGACACAAAGATAAAAATAAACAGAAGTAGTCATATTCTAAACATCTGCTGTTTCACACCTTCCCCTAATAGGGAGATCATCCGGCACAAAGACCATCCATTCTAACTTACTAGGCAAATTTTTTATTTGTGTCAATGAAGTACTTTTATAAATAAATTTAATGGCAACATCAACAAGAATTTGGAAAAAAGATTTGTCCCCTCCAAAAATTCCTGTTACGATTTACTCTTAGGATAATTCAGAGTTGATAAAAAGCCAAATTCCTCCCACAGTCCTTAGAGATTTGCCTCGGCCTGAAGTTATTTTCCCTAAGGGAAAGGTTCTTAACTCCTTAAACTCTCTCTGGTTAGCTTCTTTTTCATCAAAAGGTCAAACAACTGAAAAGCTAAGTTTCTAGGTCTGCATTTTGTTTATACCTGACAGAAGCTAAACTTTTTCTTAAAAGAATTCAAAATGCTCATACTTATCTCCAGAAACCTCTTCAAATACTTTCAGGAACCTAATGGCAACAGCTTTGCCACTGCAAAATTTCCCAGCATCTTCCTGTTTTGGCAGGTCCTGCTGAAATCCCCCTCCCCATAAGGGGGAATCTGAGTAAAAACACTGCCAGCCTCAAGTTCCCTTAGGCAAATTTCCAGCCCCAGTGCAAGGCCATGAGGTTAAACATTTCTCAATGACGTAGGCTCTTTCAGAGGGAGGAACAAGAAAAAAAGGAAAAATTAAAATCAAACTTTATTCTTCCCAGTGCAATAAATCAAGAGATAGTCCTTTTTTAAAAAATTAAAACCAGTGAAGTTAAATTCTATACTGTTTGCTCTGTCAAAGGTCCCTGTGGGAGTACAAACCTTGAGTAAGAGCTGTGGGAAGGAGGGACAGGCAAGCCAGCACTCCAGTTGAATGGACAGATGTATCTCGGGATTCTCTAGGTAATCCCCAGAACATTAACATAGCATATGTTTCTAGCCACTGTGTAATTTATGGCTAAAAAAGCAACTATAGCAAAGTCACTCAAGTCGTGGTTGTGGGATGTGGAATGGAGTCATACATGAAGCAAATCATTATTTCAGATTAAAATATACAAGTTAGGAAAACTAAAGGAGACTATATATAATCTACTTCCTAGGGAAAGAATACAAGGCTGATCACAGAGAAGGCAAAATCTGTTGGGCTGACAAAGTTCTTGGACCTCTAGCTACCAGCAGAACAAAACAAAATCAGAATCGCTTCCAGGTACAGATTATAAAACTTTAGAGTTAGAAGGAGCTTAATGCTTATAAGAGTATGTCACTGATAAGAATACCATTACTTCTCTTTTATTCATTTAGTCCTTAAATAACAATTATTACATACCCCTATGTGCTTTAAGAACTAAGGATACAGCAACAATATACCAATTCTGCTTTCAAGGAACTTATAATGAGACCTGTCAGGAACAATAATGCACTAAAACAATCACTCAGTGATGATATGTGCTGAATATAAGATCAGAGGAGACAGAGCACCTAAGTCTCCAGGAGAATCAAAGACAAATTGTATCTCAGAAGAGGCTGCCTTTGAACCAGGACTCAAAGGATAAACAAGACAGAACAGGCTGACAACATAAAGAGGAATGAAAGAGCAGCAAGGCAGCCGGAGGGTTATAGGTGAAGAGGAACTGGGGGTGTAGCTCAGTGCTAGAGCTTGGGTTTAGCATTCCCGAGGCCCTGGGTTCAATCAGCACCCCTCCAGGGGGAAAAAAAAAACCTGATTGTATGTAAAGGAATGGAAAAATAAAAGGGGGGGGGAGTCGACAGTTCTGGAAACCAAAAGTTTATCAGTATCACTAGAGACTGTGATGTTGGAAGTTGCAAGAGATAACAAAATAAAGAATAAACACAAATACAACAGTTTAAGTTTTATCCCACAAGAAAGTGAAGCATTCCGAAGAGAATAAAAAGATTAGAATCAATGCTCAGAAAGAGTATCCTGGCAGCTGAATGAAGGACAGTTGGGAGGAGAGTTAGGCTCTAAGCAGAGAAACCATTTAGAAAGCTAGTAGGTAAAAAGCAAAAGACAGAAATGATGCAAATGTCATCTAGGGCAATGAGACAAAATGGCAGAGGTCAAAGAAGAGGAAGTCAGGTAGATGTGAAGAAGTACAGGAAAGAGCAACCCCTGCTCTTCTGAGTAGTGCAACTGGTGCCAGGATGGGAATGCAGGCCTAAGGTAGTCACTGAGAATGGTGACACTGGTTTTAAAGGCATGTGAGTCATCCACATATTCAGGCGGGAAGATCAGCAGATTAACTGACTCTAAAACACAGTAACTAAGCCATGGCTGTATGTGTAGACAGATACAGCCATAGTATGCGATGAGACTGTTAGGGAGAACTTGTAGACTAGAGAGGAAAAGGTCAAGAACTTAGTTAAGGACATATTGTAAGAGAGAGTGAACAGTGATCAGAGAGGCAGAAGACAGGCTATAGAAATTGCTGTCTATAATTTAGGGGTCCTGTAGGTGAACACTTTTCCTACAGGAGGAAATTCCGAGACAGGGGAAGGCTGGCCCCTCTGCCTACTACAGAATCTGGAATAATAGATACTCTATCTCTCAGCTCCCTGGTCTCTAGCTGCAAATACATAACCCAAGTCCAGCTGATTAGATCTTCCCATCTAGGACTTGGAATACTGAGGAAATGAAATAAAGGTAGAAAACATAATTAGAAATTATTCCTGGCATTGTAGCAAGTGTCAGCTGGTCACAAAGCCAACAATGGGTATTCACTAGAGACCAAATGAGCAGCAGCGAGATACAGGGTCCAGTGAATGCCGCTAGTCAGAGTCCTTAGCAGCCTGGTCCCATTATTAGGGCTTCACTAGGCCAAGTCTCACTCAGTTTCTGCTTTTTATCCAGTTTTCCTATTAAAGCTGTGAATTATCCAATATTCTTCCAATAAATTTATTTTACATTTAGTTTTTATGCATGGAATTGTGAGGAGTATAGAATCAGGAGAGAGCAAAAAATAGAGTCTACTGGTTTAAAAAAAAAACAGCTAACATGAGACCAAAAACAGGCTGGGCTCACTACACAGGGTGACTAGTAGGTAGGTCAGTAGTGATCTTGGTGAAGTTGTTCACAACATATCTCACTCCATCCATGTAATGCTTTTTGAGGAAATAAGGGAAAACAGAAAAACCAAGACTAAAAGAGATGAAAAGAACTGCTCAGCAGGCATGATAGCACACATTTGAAATCCTAGCTGCTCAGGAGTCTGAGGCAGGAGCATTCACAGTGTTGAGGCCAGCCTCGACTAATTAGTGAGATCTTGTATCAAAATTTAAAAAATGTAAAGGGCTAGGGGTATAGCTTAGTGATAAGGAGGCTTACCTAGCATGTGTGAGGCCCTGGGTTCAATCTCCAGCAATACACACTATTTTTTTCCTTAAGGTTATATGGTTGTTTTTACTATCCAAGACTGTCCAAAGTTATTTTATATATGCTCATTAAAGGAGATGTTAAATAATTATATGATTCTTCATTTATACTAAATGTCAATTGACAGATGATGACCACATAAATAGACCACATAAGGATTCTGGTCTTCCAGCATCTTCAAATCTTGACATTATAAAGAAGATTCTATAAGAAAAGCACTAGCTTTCTTATAGACAATCAGCCAAAAACAAACTATCACTTTTTCCCTGGCCACTAAAAGAATACATCATCATCTACAAGGGACTCCTCAAGTAGAAGCAATCTTCTATCCCTTTTCATGAGAACCACTGTGGGAATGAGAGGTTGAGAGCTTTCAAAAGATGATGATGATTTCTCAACTTCATTCCTTTGGGATATGTCACAGCCAGGAAGAGAGAAATTGGAACAAGCAGCTTTCACAAGCTGCCAAATCTATGTCCTAGTCTCAAGGGATAATTAGCCAATGAGGTTTTGTGGAGCTGATGTAATGCTGGCAGAGGCTAACATTTTACCGTTGAACATGTAGCCTCTTGATGTTCAGCTTCAGGGCTAAAAAGGATGACATCCTGAAAAGCCAATAGACTCATACCCATAACACCACCACTTAGCAATCTGCATTTAAGAATAATTTATAAACGTTAACTAATCCACCTTTTTCATGAATACAAGAGTATCTATTCATAGTTTAACTCTTCTGCTATGAAAAGAAATTTCTAAGTCCTTTAAAGAACAAAGACAATTTAGAAAGTCTGAGAGTAACAAAAGAAAAAATTAGAAGAAAGGAAAGTTTTCCAAGGAGTTAAGTAATTCTGTTTGTGGCACCATAATCCTCCTCTTGGTCACCAAGTTTAAAGCTGTCTGACATCCTAATAAAAACAATTTTTAGGTGGAGTATGCGAAGCCAAAAGCTTTCAGGAGCACCACATAGCTCACAAAAATTGTCAATCTTAACCTCAGAATAACTCTGAGGTGCAGGAGGAACTAATGATCAATGGACAAGGAAGAGAAGTACTAAGACATTAAATACTCTTGGTTTGACTGTGAGCTGTTAAACTTCAAAAAGAATATTTGCTATTTAAAAATTGCTAAGTTGTTTGTCTTAAATATGCTACGGTGGTTCCCCAAAGCCAGGACAAATGTAGGGATACATCAAAAGAAAAAAAATTAAAGCCCAAATCAATAAACCAAAACACACAGTACTTCCAAGTAAGTGCTAGCTCCTTATTTGAAATAAGAGACAAATCATGGTTAAACCCTGAGCAGATACAGATCTAGCGATACAAATACTTCGTAGTTTATATACCTGGACAACTTCACAAAAGTTAGAATCATGCTTCTCAAGTGAGGGGAAGTTAGAGATGGTTTTAAAAAGCAATTTTCTAAATTTTATAAAGGAACAGCAGGATAGTCTGTACTTGCTCTTCTGGGAAAAACCACTCAGAAGAAATTGTTGGCTTGGGGATCCAGAAACCGCACGGAACAACAGTCTTCCCAATTTCTCCAAGATTACATGCTCTTCATTCATTAACATGCATTTATGTAGCACTTACATATGAAGTACCCTCATAGATGGCAGATGAGAACAGGCAAAATAATTATAATAACAGATGAAAGATACCTGCCTCTGTAGAGTTTGTAATCTAGTGCAGGAAATACATAATAGACAAAATTCCATAAACAAATACATAATATCAAAGCATAAAATAAAATGAAGATAGAATTTTAAAATGTATGAAAATAAAGTGGTCATTGGGTGTATATGCCTGTAACTACAGGATTTGGGGAGGCTGAGGCAGGAGGTCCACAAGTTCAAACCCAGCCTGAACAACCTAGCAATTTTTTGTCTCAAAATTAAAAGGGTAGGGGATGTTGCTCAGTGTGGAAGCCTGGGTTCAATTACCAGTAAGAGAGAAAAAAAAAAGTATGAAAATAACTAAGTAACTGGAGTGGAAAGTCATTCTCTGAGACCCAGGTAGGAATAAAATAGCTGGAAACTAAGAGAAAAGAAAGGAAAGGAGAGGGAGATAGAACCTAGATAGCAAAAGGGAATCAAGCAGGAGGTAAAGTTGAAGAGATGGGCAAGATAATAGAGGAGCAATGGACAGCAGGAAACTCGTCAGCTCTTCTGGGAGCACAAATACTGACTCCCACACTAGCTATTAAACTCTTATCCTAAATTACCTTATTCAGAATATGATCCCCATGCTTTACGAACCACGTTTCTTGCTAGTGTCTCAAATATTTTTCATATAATATCCAACCTGCATCAAACTATGAATATAAGGCTAGGTGTGGTAGCACATGCCTGTAATCCTAGCACTCAGGAGGCTAGGCAGAAGGATTACTGAATGATTGAGTCCAGTCTGGGCTACAAAGTGAGTTCAAGACCAGCCTGAACTGCACAGTGAAACCCTGTCTGAAAAAGATAACAAAACACCTTGTATGAGTACAAAAATCATTTTTCCTCAAATGTATAAAGATTTTCCTAAAAGCATTCATATTAACTACTTTAGGTCAAGATTAATGACAAAGTTGATACCTGATCAAAAGCCTAAATGAGGCTGAGCACGGTGGCACAGGCCTGTAATTCCAGTACTCAAGGGGCTGAGTCAGGAGGATTGTCTCCATTTCGAGGCCAGCCTAGGCTATATAGGTAGTTCAAGGCAAGCTTGGGCTCTGTAGGGAGACCCTGTCTCAAAAAGATTTCCCTTCCCCACAAAAAAAGCCTGAACGAAAGGATCTGCAGGATAAAACTAAAGGAAAATTGCTGGGTTCACTTGGCAAACATAAAACTCAACCATTAGTAAGTTTCTCAGGCCTGGGGATATAGCTCAGCAGCACAGCACCTATCTAGCAAGTGTGAGGTTTTGAGCTCAATTCCTGGTACCCTCGCAGGAAAAAAAAAAAGTTTCTTCTCAGAAGAAAAGGGAGAGGCAGCAAGAAACTTTTTTTTCTAACCAGAGCCAAGAAAGACCTTCACACAGCACAAGTTCTTACTCTAAAGATACACAGGTTTAAATTTAATTCCAACCCACAAAAACTATGTGCTACATCGGAAAAAATTTCTAATGTTCGTTTATGGCAAGACACTCAAGAGGTTTTGCTTAGTTTCAAACACATGACACTAGTTTTGGCCATGGGTATAATCAGAAATCTTACTACACTGTAATTCAAAATAGCATTCCTTATAATCCTTGTCAACAGGTACAAAACTCACTGTGTAAAACAAGGAAACTTTTGGGCAAATGTTAGGGCTTGTCACATACAGGCTTATTTCTAAGTAGGTTCAAACAAACAAAAAAGGCCATCCCTATACATAAAGGAAGTCCATAACAATAGAATATAATACAGGCATCTAAAAGAAAGAAAGGTTAGAGAGTTTTTCTGTTTCTGTTTTTTAATGGTTGTAGTGTCCTATAAGAGGGGTAAGATACTGAGTAGAGGAAACCACAAAATATACATAGGCTCTGTTAGGCTGACTTAAGGTCCAGAGATGATCAACTAAGGCAGAAAGATTAATTAACATGACGAGTATGGGCAACACATCAGCAGTCTGAAGCAGGCACTTCGCGTGCCCCCCAGAGGCAGGGTAGCAGCTTTTAACCTTTGGGTAGTACCAGTCAGAATCGTTGATCTAGAGCTACTACATAATTATTATGAGGTAAATGGTTTGAAGTTGACATAAGGAAATACAGTAAAGAATGGGGATTCTGAAGCCAGACCACCCGGGTACAATCTTAGCTCTACCACTTACCAATATGTGGCACTGGACAGTTTTCCTATCCACTTTGTCCCTCAAGTTCCTCTTCTGGGAATGATATAAAAGCATCCACCTCACATAGTTGTGAGAATAAAGAGAAGTAAGGAGCTTGTCACACTGTGATACTGTTTATAATAAGAAATACATGTCTGGTCCTTGTTCCCTTTCTTGGCACAGAGCTCCTAATAACTGGAGTTTAGAATTTCCTCAGTGATAAGAGCAATTACACTGAAAGGAGCACCTTTCCCTATTTGTAACTAGCTTGTACCTTCCACATCTGAGTTAATGCAGTAACTTTGGGTCACTCTGGAAAGTCCTAAAATGGGAGGCTGGCTATAAGAGGAGCCGACTGTGTGATCAGAGGACCCGAACTGTCAGTTCCACTCCCGACTTCCTGGTAGGGCTGAAGAGAGAGGGGTTTGAGACTGACTTAACCACCAATAGCCAATGATTTATTCAATAAAGCACTCATTCAGAAGGCTCCCCAGAAATGCAGAAAGGCAATGTTCCCCGAGCTTCCAGGCTAGTAAACACATAGAGGTGCTGGGAGGGCAGCATGCCCAAGAGAGTGAGAAAGCTCCACAACCCCATTCATGCACTGCTCTGCTTATCTCCCCAGTGTATCTGTTCCTGAGTTCCATACTTCGTAAGGAGCATAAGTCCCCTGGCTTTGTTCTGTGAGTCATTCTACCAAATGATCCACCTGAGCAAGGGATTGTGGGAAACAAATCAAACAGTAATCTGGGGAAGCACCACTAGTGGGTCCAAGCAACTAGCATCAAAACTGAGTTAAACTGCAGGACGTTCAGTTGGTGCCCAGAAAGTTGGATAATTGCTTATGAGGAAAAACCCACACATCTGATGTTGAAGTATTAATAGCAGTAGTACTGTAAAGAAATAAGGGGTTTTTCTTCACACCTGATTAACCCAGTTTAAGTGGTAGCTATTACTATTTTAAATAGTTTTTATACTTTTCCTGGAGCTTTTAGAAAATCCACTTAAAACTATAAATTTCAGAAACCTGTCTCTCTTATGTTCTTTGCAGGGAATGTTAAATCTTTGTATGTGTGTTTTTAATTTTCCTATTTGGTTTCTTTAAGTGTCTTAAGTAAAGTTTGTTTTTTAAAATATAAGATCACCTCATCTCCACATAAAGGAAACAATAAAAACAAGATGTGTATACCTGGGTTGAGACATAGCAGGATGCATGCAATGAATGAAGAAGGTAGGCAGATGAGGGAGAAGTAAACCTCTGGGAGAAAATTCAGGGGCCACCTTAGACAGCTGGTCCTTCTCACTCAGAGCTTGCCTTTTAAAACTCTTCTCAAAGCTGGGAGGGGTGAGTGCAACATTTTGTTGAGACAGCCTGCTTGGCAAGAAATCAGGGTTGGCAAACAGGTGGGAAAGAAGTTCACACTTCTTTGGGGTTTTTCTTTGTTTGTTTGCCCTTACCTAGCTGTGCTACTTCTCCTCCTGCTTCTTTCCTTTCTTCAAGAGTCATTCTAACACCAACCTCCTGGTGCCCAAATTAGCTTAGCAGAATCCAAAGTGGTGATGAAAGGCAATCACCCTCACTTCTTATGCCCAATGGGACACTTTTCAGTTATACATAAAAGGAGAAAAGCAGTAAGAGCAATGGAATGTTTTATAAACTTAAAAAAAAAAATTAGAGTAATCACACCCCCTCATGTTTTGCAAAGCAGGGCAGCAGAACATGCTCATTCAAAGGCACAAGGGTACAGTCTGACTGAAATGAATCAATTTAGTTTCACTTTAGAAACCGGACAAAAAGGATAGAAATTAGCAATGGAAATCAGAGTCCTGAAATTAATATTTGTTGTTCAGCTTGTATTAGTAATACAATATTAGAGTATTTTAGCCTGACGGTCCACTTGGGTTTTTTTGGGTTTTTTTTTTTTGCAATGGGGATCAAACTCACGACCTCATGCTTGGCAACCAGGTGCTGTGCCACTGAGCTATATCCCCAACCCTGAAGGTCACTTTATACTTACACCAATTAGAGATAACTTTATAGGTTTTAAAAATTAACTTTATTGAATTTTAATTCAGATACAACAACTTCACACAAATATAGTTCAGTGCATTTTGACAAGTGAATATATGTGTGTAACCTACCAGGTCAATCAAGAGGTACATGTCTAGCCCCTCAAGTTCCTTTATGCTGCTCTGTAACCAGTTTCTCTTTCTACTTCCCATTTGTTGCCTGTCATTCAGAAAAACTTGCATTTTTTTCCATACAATTTTTAAAAATTGAGATACAATTCACAAACCATACAATTCAACAAAACTGCATAACTCAGTAATCATAGTAATTTATAAAGCTGTGCAACCATCATCACTCTAAATTCCAGAACATTTTCATTATCCCCAAAAGAACCCCTGTATCCACCAGTAGCTATTCCTCAGCCCTAGCCAACCACAGACCCCATGGGCCCTGGCAATCACTAATCTACTCCCCCTCTCCCCCAACAGAGACTGAACTTGTGCTTGAGCTAAATCCCCAGCCCCTCTAATCTACTTTCTGCCTCTACAGATTTGTCTATTCTGGATATTTCATATAAATGGAATGCTTTTCTATCTTTTTTCTCTTGGCACAGTATTTTAAGGTTTATGTACTTCACAGCATATTCCTTTGTCTACCTGAATAATGGTAGTATTCTCTGATTATACTACACTTCATCCACTTATCAACTGATAGGCATCTGAATTGTTTCCACTTCAGGCCACTATGATGAATAATGCTACTTGCTATCGACATTGTATTTGTACACAAGTTTTTGTACAGACAAATGTTTTCTTTTTTTCTTGAGTATGCACCTAGGAGTGGAATTGCTAGGTCATATGATCTGTGTTTAACTTTTTGAAAAGCTTCTATCAAACTACGTTTTTAAACTTTTTATTCTGAAATAATCACAGATTCACATGCAGCTAATGGAAAAACAGAGGTTCCATGTACCCTTTACCCAGTCCCCTCCCTGTAACATACTGAAAAGCTATGGAGTAACACTGCAATCGGGGTTCCACCATTGTCAAGACACAAACATTTCCACTATGACACAGACCTTCACTGCTGATCCTTCACAGTCACAACTCTTCCCCTCCCAGCCCCACATCATCTTCAACTCCTGACAACCACCAATCTGTTTTTCATATTTATAATTTTGTCCTTTCAAGAATGTTATACAGCAGGAATCACACAGCATGTAACCTTTTTGGGACTGGCATTTTTTACTTGGCATAATTCTCTTAAAGAGTCATCTCCTTTTATTTATCAATAGGTGATTCCTATTTTAAAGTTGCTGAATAGCATTCCACAGCCTGCATTTTTATGACTATCACATAAAAGGCACCATCCAATGTGTGTATGCATTTGAGTCTATCTTCTTGCATTCAGCATGCTTTTGAAATTTATCAAAACAGCATTGCTAGTAGTATTCCCATTTATGGATATACCACAATTTATCCAGTTATCTACTGATGGACATCTGGGTTGTTTCCAGTTTAGGGTCATTAAATAATAAAGTTGCTATAAACTTGCAGTACAAATGGGAAAATATTTTCTATTACTCTCAAATGAGTACCTGGGGACACAATTGCTGGGTCATATTAAATATGTTTAACTTTATTAAAAACTGCCAAATATTTTCCAAAGTGGTTATGTACCATTTTATATTCCACCAGTTGAATCTGAGCTCCTGTTGCTCCACATTTTTGCCAATGCTTGGCATTATCAGTCTTTTTAGTTTTAACTAATCCAGTAGGTGTGCAGTGGTGTGCACTGTGATTTTTACCGAACACTTCTTGGTCAATCAATTGCATTATGTGTTTAATGGCCATACATATATATTTTTTTAAGTCTCTGGTCAAGTCTTTTGCCCATTTTTAATTGGGTAATCTTCTGAGTTTTAAGAGTTCTTTGTAGATTCTAAAGTATAAACCCTTTGCCACATACAGTATATGTAAGCACTGTAAATATTTTCTCATTCTATGGCTTGCCTTTCGTATCTTAAAAGTGTCTTTCATTTTTTCAGCAATGTACAAAAAAGAAAAACAGGCTTAAAGTTAATAAAGTTCTACTTAACTGAATCTCATAGTTTATGCTTTCATGTCCTTTAGCTTATACATTTAGATCTAAAATATAAAATGAATTTTTGAGTTTGGTGTGATATAAAATCAGTGTTCTTTTGGGGGAGAAAGGGGAGCATATAGATAGCATATGCTTCCTTGATTTATAAACTTTTATTTAAACCAGAGTTAAAAAGAAAAATCAAATCACTCTACTTACTAACATGCAAAACCACTGCCACAACACAATCCTGTCATTTCAGTAGAAGAGAAAATCCTTTCCTCTCCCTCTTGCCACCTCCAAGAGCACAGGACCAAGCAGCCAGCTCTGTTGCTTCCCAGCAGCGATAGTTCAATTCCAGACTGAAAGTCAATGTCTGTGAGTTAATCTTGACTGCCAACTTGCCTAGATTGAGGCTCATGTAGGAGATTAGTAAACTACACTTCTGGGTGTGTCTATAGTACACAAGTTTCCAGAGATCACTGGCACATGGACCAGCGAAGACCTGCCTGCCTTAACTGTGGCTTTCCCAGGTGCAATGAAAAGGGAAAGGTGGAGGAAGATGGCCTGTGCTTGCAAGCTTGCTTCTGCTTGAGCAGATGCATCTTTTTCTCCTATCAACACCTATGGACATCAGACTCCAGCTTTTTCAACTTTCAACAGACTCATACCAGCAACTCTGCCTTCAGCCTTGGACTGGGGCTGCATCCTCAGTCCCCTTTGTTCTGAGGCTTCTAGCGTCTTTGACTGAGCAGCTACTGGATCCTCTATCTATTCTGTATGCAGACTAGCCAGTTTCTGATACAGGAAGCCAATGCAATATATCCCCATATATCTAAATTGGTTCTTTTCCTCTAGAGAACTCAAACCAATATGATGTCTTCTCCTGACTCTATTTCATAAACTTACACAGAAGGGAGTAAGCCTTAGCATTTCCCCAAGATGCTATGAGATACGCTGGATTTATTCTCACTCATAACTGTTCAGTAGAGTTTGAACAATACCAAAAGAAGCAACTAGCAATGCTCAGTCTTTGCAAACACAGAGAGATAAGCACATGTGATAGGAGGATCAGCAGCTTGAAAACTTGGTCATGAAAGCCATGCTCCGTGATCTTGGGCAAGTCACTTAACAAATCATTTAACATTCTTAGTTCTCTGTTCCTTTTTTTTTTTTTTTTTTTTTTATCTTGTCCTTTTGAGACATGGTCTCTGTGCAGTTCAGGCTGGCTTTGAGCTCACTTTGTAGCCTAGGCTAGTCTCAAACAATCTTCCTGCCTCAGCTTCCAGAGTGCTGAGATTATGGGCAAGTGCTGGGATTACAGGCATGACCCACCAAGCCTGGCTTTGTTTTTGTTTTTAAACAGGACCATTCTCAGGTAAACACTCTAGAATGGCAAGGATACACATTCACTGAAAAGTCAAGGCAAATAGCCCAAAAAAGTGAGCATTTATCTAATGTAGAGCACTGTACTAGGAGGTCTGCTTTGTCTCTTTGTTTTATCCTAGTTTGCATACTAACTAGGCAGCATATAATCTAATTAACCACTGTATTCCTATTCCAGATTTTTATCATTTTGAGCAATATTTACTAACAAATATATCAACAAATCATCTTTACTTGTTCACCTCAAAAACAAAGCCAATAAATGTATCTGTTCAGACACTATTTGTCTTAGTTACTTTCTCACTGGTAAGACAAAATACCCAACAGTTAATGTTAAAGAGGGAAAGAGGTTATTTTGGCTCATAGTTCATAGAGGTTTCAATTCATAGTTGGCTGGTTCCAAGACAGGGCGGTATGGGACAGGGGCATGGCAGAGATACAATCCATGGCAAAGCAGGGCAAACAGACGGCAGCCAACAGTGAAGTAGCAAGCAGCAAGCATCTAGCGACTGCAGCAGTCCTCTTTCTATTCCTTATATCCTATCCAGGCTACATGGGCCTTCCCTTTATCCATATCCAGAACTGTGCCAAATCAATCAGTGGGACTAATTTAGTAATCACACACCCTTGACACCAGTATCACATACTCTAGATCCAGCACTTCTGAAAGCCCTACCTATGACAGCATGAGGCTTTGAGGGAACATCTAGACACAAATTACAACACGAGTTTTCAACTTTAGCATGAAAGTGAGAATCTTGTTAAACTGTAGGTTCTGATCCTGTATGTGTGGGCTGGTCTCTGAGACTCCCAGGTAATGCAGATACCCCTGGTTCTTGGAACACATTTTGAATAACAAAGTCTTAGAAGACTGAGGCCATAGTATCTGTTGGGTAGCTGAATGAATGTTTATACTGTAGCTTTTCACTATCTTCTAAAGTCAACTATTTCACAAATTTGTTTTATGGCACTGACTTGAGTATAATCAAACTGATTCTCAGATAATGGTTCAGAAAATCAAGGGTAATTTAATTAACATTTTAATTCTTTAACACCAGTGTTCAAGATTCTATTTACAAAGCAAAGATCCTATTTAAAATATGAATTTTAGCTTTCTGACAAAAAGTACATGGATAATTAAGATTCTCACGCTTACCTTAGGGTCAAAGAACAAAAGTACAGAAATGTACTCTTGAAACACTGTACTAGGTGCCACCATTTTATGCCAAAAATAGATTATACTTAACCCATCAAAAACAACACTTGTTATGTTTTTAGCTCACAAAAACTTCTGAAGATTGAGCAAAATGAGAGTGAGCCATTGTACATAGGAAGCTTTCACAGCTCTGCCAAGAATATAATCTAACAAAAACATTGCAGAGATAAATTTTAATAAATCTTACAAAAAGAAACAAAGGCAAAAAATGTAAAAGAGATTTATACAAACTAGTCAGAGTTTAATGCAACAGTGTCTCTTTGGTGTGCACTGTTTGGTCAGTGGACCAAACCATTAACTGCAATTACAATTCTAGTTCCTAACTCAGCATACCACACTTCCAGCTCTTTTCTCCTTCTTTTAACCAAACCTAGTACATGTGTGTACGTAATTAAATGTGAGTCTTATTTGAAGCAACAGAAATGTATGCTCATAAAAATCAGAAAAATGTAGGAAAACTGAAAGAATTAAAATTCCCCATGAAATCCTACTACCCAGAGACAGCTACCAATATCCTGGTACAGAGCCTCACAGTCATGCTTCATGTGTGGATGAATGGAGAGCATTTTCTCCACATCTTAAGAAAAAAATCTATTGCTACATTAGTATTCAATCATATAAAAGTACCACAGCTATTTAGCCAATCTCTTGATAAAATTTAAGTTTCTAGATATCTGTTTGTGTTTTATTACAAATAATGCTGCTTTGAACATTTTTATGAAAAGTAAATTTTCCCTACAACAAATTCTCAAAAGTATTTCGAAGTGAAAGACAAAACATTTAAAAATATTTGTAAGAGGTGCCAAGCATCATGTGTTATGACAAACTGTCAGATATCCAGGAAAATATATCTGTTATCTAACAGTACCCAAAATCCCTCAAATAACAAAAACTAGCTACCATACATTTTAAAAAGGGGGTGGCACTTACTATGTGCTAAGAACTATTAAAAGTATTTGGGTAGGTTAACTCATTCAATACTTCAATTCCTGAGGTAGGTATTACTTGTATTATTAGTTTTATGGATTAAGAAACTGACATAAAGAGGCTAGGTTGACCACGGTCACACAGCTAATCAGAGGCAGGAGTGGTCAGGGCAGGCCCAATTGCAAAAGCAGCACTTGAAACAAACAGCTGAAGAGGGTGAGGAGCAAGCCATGGAGCTACTCAGGGAAAAGAGTTGCAAGTGGATAAAATAAGCACAAAAGCTGCAAAATGGCAGCTAAGGTTTTCCGGGGCAGCAAAAAAGCCAGTGCAGCTGGGGTAAAACAAGAGAGGAAATAAGGATAGAAGAGAAAAGACCAAAGGTTCGGGGCTTGGGGCCAACTGCACAGGACCTGGCAGAGTGCTCTAAGGGCTTTGCCGGCCTGTTCTGTGAATGACAGCCACTCACAGGTTCTGAGTGAAGAGAGTTATAACCTCACTTTAATTTTCAATGAATCATATAAGTAGTATTTAAAATATCTGAATTCCCACACCTGTTCCATCTCTGTGTCTTTAAGCTTTGGAGTCTCAGCTTTCTCTGCAAAATGTGAACCTACAAATAGCAAGGTTGTTATAAAGCTCAAATAAGACAGTAGACATAAAAATGTTAAATACAGCATACCATTAAAATTTTACTGAGTTGATCTTCACTAATTTATTAATTTCCTCTTTTCTTTTTGTTTTCTGAGACAGGGTCTGCTTTGTAGTGCAAGCTGGCCTTGAATTCACTATGTAGCCCAGGCTGGCCTCTTGCCTCAGCCTCCCAAGTGCTAGGATTATAGCCATGTACTAACATACCGAGCTAATTTCCTCTTTTCTAGACCCCTTGTACTCACCCTATTGCCACCATCATCCTCTTAATGGGACTTTTCATGACCTTAAGAAAATCAGAATACCACATCATGAGTTCGGCCCAATGCTACATTTTTGCTTGACAAGTGCAGGCCAAGGAAAATGAGGCTTCAGTGTTGACAGGGCAGGGCTTCTTAGCTTTGTTTCTTTATCATTATAAAGAAAATTCTATAAAAATAATACATGTAGTCATCATAAAAGAAGTTCCAAGAAAAATAAGACTATATGAATCTCATCTTTATTTAATTTGGCACTGTTTTAATAAAGCTAAAAACATGGTTCATGGTCTTGACAGCTTGACTCATCCAAAAGTGGACAAAAAGAGGGGGGAAAGAAGACAGAGACAGACAGATAAATTCAAATTCCTTTGATCTAGGTCCTAACTCAAGGGGACCCAGATAAATCAATGAGTCAGAGAAAGGGCAGTAAGATGGAAGCCAGAAAACTGATGACATCAGCTGTCTGTCTGCCTACCTGTCTTCTGAGATCATCACCACAGTGTGAGATCATCATGCAGGCCCGAGAGGACAGCAAGATGGAGGGTCCCAGCACAGAATTTCAGGCCTACAGCACTAACCACACTTCCCAGGTGATTATCCAGGCACTTGGTTTAGCTCCACCTCTTTATGTAAGTTACTCTACTGATAGAAACCTGTAATGGAAAAACCCAGGAAGAACCAAGATCTCTGGGAAAAAGTATAAACAGCCTCATAAATTAGAGGTCTCTGATGATTCCTCTGTAAGTATGTTACAGCAGAAACAACACTGACATGGGACTAGGGAAAACGACTCTCCTTCCATCTCTGCCACTAATTAATATGTGACTTCAGAAGCTAAATTAACCTCAGTGTGTCAATTTCCCCATCTTAAAGGGGAGGGTAAGGAAATACCTAAGGTTTCCTTCAAACTTTAAAATCCCTTAAACATAAATAAAAACATGAGGTGTTTTTTGTTTTGTTTTTTAACAACAAGTCCACAATAATACTTAGAGCATTTAGAAATCCAAAACAATGGATGATGTTGATGGTTCTGAAGTTGTTCATGAGCTCTATATACTTCTGACCAATATGGACCTAAACATCTGTGGTGGCAGGAGGTTTCCTTAAACAGTTAATGCACTACCAAAGGCTACAAAGTTTGCTCCACAATCTGTCCTTTTTCCTGCCATTCTTCCTTCAATGTTATTTTTATTAACTACTGCTCCCCTTAACTCATACTATTTTAAAACACATAGCTCAGAGGCAAATTGTGACAATCAAGGAACTAAAGATTAAAGAAATACTCAGGAATTAAAAACATACACATTAAGGGGAGAGAGTTAACAGACTGGGGAGACACTCTTTAAAATTATTAATTAACAGAACAAGTGACATGTATGTAGTGTAACACACATAAGAGAGTTAAAGCAAATATAGTTAAAAGCAAAATATACTTCAGGGCATAAATCAAAAAAAGGCACTTAGCGGACTTCAATGTATAGGCTGTATGTGCTTCTTAGGTTGGATGGTAAAGTTCACCAATTTGTGTCAACCTTTACGTATCTAATATATACTCTACATATTTTTTTGTACTTGTGGACTTTCCCAAAGTAACAGTAAACTTCAGGGCACTCAATTTTTCTTGGAACAAAAAATTTGTTCCGTACCAGTGCCCAGTTCTCCATCCCCCTTCTATGATGCAGCCACCGTTAGTTTCTTTTGGTCCTTCCAGAGACATCCCATGTATGGACAAATGTGTGGGTGAGCACACATATGTGCGTAAGAGACAGAGAAACAACAGACTGACTTCCTAACTGTTCCTCAATAAGATCAAGCATGTGTCTTTGGACCAAAGCATACCTAGGGCACTATCCCAATCTTTTTCTCTCTGACTGAAGTCTCCCCTACTACAGTGGAGGTAGAAACAGAGAGGACTGCACTGTCTGCATACAGGTACAGAGGCAACCTGATCAGAGGCCTACACACTAGCTGTCAAGAGCTGAGCCTTCACTTTCTTTCCTCCATTTTAAAAGACAACAGTCAGTGCTGTGCCCATGTATTCCCTCACATCTGGTTTCAGAAATGCTATAATGTCCATCTCAGATCATTCCTTTACTAATCATAACGATTCCTTTACTAATCATAAAGTCTCAAATTGTGGCTTGGGAATACTTGCATCTATCTAGCAACGTACATTATAGGCAGAAAGAGGACACAGTGCACATTCTGAGATGAAAAACAATTTTAACTTTGAAAGCCATGCTTCAACAGTGCCTGATTTGGGCAAGGATTGGTTATAATACAGAATGGCAGTCAGAGGATCCATTTATTATTATTATTCTTTTTTGCTAGTACTAGAGGTTGAAACTAGGGCCTCACACATGACAAGCACTCTATCACTGAGTTACTAGAGGGTTCATTTTTAAGAAAAAAATTTTAAAGACATGGGTCTACATATTAAGGGAAATACACTAAATCAAACATCATTCAAAAATATTTATTGAACATCTACCATGAGCCAACATCAGGAATAAATATATAGACGAACATACTGCCTTTGGGAAGCTAATAATCTGTTTATGAAGGCATGTAGAAAGGAGAATTAGTGTACGCTGAGGAGGTACTACAAGAACAAAAGGAGGAAGGGCAGCCCTACTGAGACAGATTTCACACAAAGGCAATATCTAACTGAATCCACACCATTAGTAGGAGACAGCCAGAAGTGAATGAGGCAGGTGAAACTCTTCATAGATATACAGAATATCTCATCAAAATCTCCAACTTCCAATTACTGAATGAAAACTATAAGTATACAATGTAGCCTGGTGCTTTGCTGTCAGGTCCAGTTTCCTAAAGTCTGAGATAGGATAAATAGCTTATCATATTAAATTCTGTCTAAAGGCGTTTAGTTACTTTAAAAATATGAAAGTTTACTCAATGGAAGTACAGATACCCTACTGCTAGAAAAATCAATGCTTCACTTAGATAAGGTCTTGATGTCTTGGTTTTTCAGAAGAATCACTGGTTTTCACTTCCCAAATACCTTTTCATTTCTTATCATTAATGATGACTATATGGCTGTCATTCTACTCTTATAATCAGGCTGCTATTTTACAAAACCAAAACATTATTGAAAGTTTTTGAACATTTAGGAATAGGTAATAGAGAAGCTAGTTTGCTATTACAAGATATTCCTTGTTTCAGCCAGCGGTTCAGCTCAGCAGCACAAGTGCCTGCCTGGCAAGCTTGAGGTCATGAGTTCAATCCCCAATACCAAAAACAAAAAAACAAACAAATATTCCTTGTTTAATGACTTAGTTGTTTAACAACTGTTTGGACTTACACTGAGGTGCAGTGTTTGGACATACAAATCAGTTGGACTTAAGACCAAATTTGGGGTACAGTCCTGTACATCTTGCTTAAATATGTCTTTTTTGTACAGTATACCTTGTTTATATAGTACTATTAATTTTTGCTGATTGTACTGCACAATACTGTTTTATATTCTGTTAGACATTACAGCACTGAAGAGTTACACAAATACTATAAAAGCAAAGTCATTGAGTGGGAGTTTCCTTTGACCATTTCTTTGTTCTGAATATTGTAATGTACACACCATATACAGTTCCTCATTTAGCGACCAATTCACTTAATGACCTAGATGCAGGAACAGAGCAAGGAAGGCCTACACTCTTCCCTATAGTTTCTCTGCTTTTAAGAACATAAGCAAAAGAAAGATGGATACATGTTCTTCTTGGCAGAACTTCAGTTCTACCTGTATTTAAAACCCTTGTCGATTTCATCCATACTTGTCTTACATACGTACTGTCCCTTGAACGTTTTATGATGAGCTGGTCCAACAGATGGGTGACTAGTCCTGGCCAACATATGTCTGAGGGAAATCAGTTCTTAGACAAAGCAAGAAAATATTAAGCACATCCCTTTCCCTTTTAGGGCTGGGATCACAAACTACCTTGGGGGAAAGTAATCTTTTTAACTTTCACTAGGAAGTTACTGGATTGAGATAATCTGTAAGTAACAAGGTGATCAAGAAGGGAAGGTTCAAATGTTAACATCTACCCCTCAGGATAAAATAAGTAGTTGCCCACACATACCAGAGATCTGGAATACATACAGGGAAAAAAATCTGAGTCAGTTTAACTGGGAGCTATTTCATCAAAGACAGATGGGAAACATTCAGATAAGCATACTATCTTGTTTAGAACACAAAGCTCAACAGATCTGTGGGAGGAAAGAGAAAGGCAATTTGAAATACACAGCATATATAACCTAAAAATTCAATTAATCAGGTACTCATTATGGTCATGTTTGCAAAACCAGAAATAACAAAATGGTAGCAGTACCCTGTCTGTCTGCCCCTTCCCTGTCCAGAAGGCTGACCCTGACAGCATCTGATATAGTGCTCAACTGATGTATATCTGGGTCTGACAACATACTACCTAAGTGCTCCCTAAGGAGAAGAAAGAGACCTATCCTGCCAGAGACGGTATTTGCCAGACCAAAGGAGTCTTATTCTCCTTTGAGTGAGGTCTGTGGATGGGAAAGAGGTTCCTAAATACCATTTGTATGAATCTTTGCAGACATGCTCTGAAACAGGAAAACACTACAGATTACATCTTAGCAGAAGTCTAAATATAAAAAAGGGAACATTCCCTATTTTTAGATATCTGACTTACAAGTTTAAAAACATTACAAGTAGGAAACCATTAAAAACTGGAATTTAAAAAATTTTAAGGGACATTTTTGAATTGGAAAACTATTTCCAGAGATAAAATTTTGAAAATCCTGAATTTCTCCATTGACTATCTCCTTGCTCAAACTTCCCCATCTCCAAAATTTGACCCCAACCCTACGTGCTATCAAAGAGCATTTTTACAAATGTCATATAAAAGATGATATATAACTATTTTGTTTTGGGCTGGGGATTTAGCTCAGTGGCATAAGCACCTGCCTGGCAAGTGCTCATGAGTTCAATCCCTGGTACCGCCAAAAAAAAAAATAAATAAATAATAACTATTTTTTTGTATGAATTCATTGTGTGTGAAGATACGGACAACTATTTAGAAGAAAACAAGAGACATTATGGTAGCCACTATAGATCTCCTGTTGTCTTGCTTTGAAATCTGTGTCACTTACATTTTTTTCTTCTGATCTGCTTTGTCCTGTTTGGTTATGTTTAGTTTTACCCTCTTTAAAATAAAAAAAGATGATATATAAAGGTTATAATACAAAAGAGAAAGAGGAGGTAAGTAAAAACTTAAAAAATGCTCCCACAAAGATGTAAAAATAGAGTATAGTAACTAAAGATAATGTATAAAACATAAAAAGCTGTCTTTCATTAAAAACAATTCCACAGACAACAGAATGATGAAAGAATAAGTTTTTCTTTGCTCAGTAGGTCTCCTTAATGGACAATCTGACGATCAATAAGCTGTATCTGAGTAACTACCACTTGCAATTAGAGAAAAAATCTTTTTTTAAGCAATTAAAATCCTGAAAACGCTGTACCATTTCTAAGCAGCTTATGGTTTCTCTCCCTCCTTCCCTATCTCTGTCCATTCCTAATACACAAATGCCCAACCTTTTAAAAGACAAGTATAGCAAATGAGATTTGCAGGAAATAAGGGGGTTACCTGACTGTACAGCCATCATTAACATCTCGGGTTCCAGCAGAGTCATGACAAAGTCTTCTCAGAAACAACAGCTGACAAATTCAATGAAGACAGTCAAAGTCACAGAAAAAAGGTGCCTTCAGACCCAACGGAAAGCATTCACAAATTCAATCTCATGCTTGGACTCAAACCAGACTGAGAAGTTGTTCCTGTTTGCAGAGCAATCACCAACTGCCACCTTTCAGACTCGCCAGGATGGCAGAGAGTTGAGATACTGCTGACAGGAGACTAACGACAGGAGACCAGCGTGCTCAGTGAAGACAGGAGGACTGTGGTTAAAGCAGTGAGTGAGCTCCTCCCTTCTATGCGTCTCTAGCAGAGGGAAAGACACACAGAAAGACTTTCCGAAAACAGATCAACTGCTTACCACCCCCTCTTCTCATGAGGTTTTGTTCAAAACCATAACATAAGAGACTGCTGCTCATGCAGTTTAAGGGAACAGATTAAAGACAATCCAAACAACTCAAAATCTCATGAAACAAATGGTTTAATTACAGATCTACTAATGAAAGGCAAGGATAGGGATCAGACACATACACACACATATACAAATAAATGAATGTGTAAGTTAAATAAATTTTCTGAAAAATAATTCAA
Organism: Hydrochoerus hydrochaeris; assembly: GCA_004027455.1. Lineage (NCBI taxonomy): Eukaryota > Metazoa > Chordata > Mammalia > Rodentia > Hydrochaeridae > Hydrochoerus > Hydrochoerus hydrochaeris. The sequence goes on along the minus strand of PVLA01001630.1, from coordinate 47,715 downwards.
ACAGCCTTTCCATCTGTTGTATTTATAGATAATAGCTAAGGAAGTTGAATATTTAACTGCAGAAGCTCAACTATTTCTCCACCCCCACTCCAATTAAAATATCTGTTTTAAAAAGTCATCTGAATACATTCCGGAGCTGTAATCTGTTGTTCAGATCTGCCAGTCTCCTAAAAGAGCCCCTAACTTGTGCCCTCATGAGACATGCTATCTGTGGATAGACAGCTTACTAATGTTGACTTAAACACTTTATGATCACACTAGTTGTACAGGGCACACAGGAAGATAGTTTCAATGTATAAGAATTTTCCTTTTCCTGATAAACGTCAGTCTTTTTTTCCACTAGCACACAGCAGATCTGAATAAGAACAAACGTGAGTGCACTTCACTGTGGGGGGTGGGGGCTAAAATACTTTTCAATTACCTACATAAGTATTTTTATTTACTCAATTAAAAACTCATTCCCCTTGCAATAAGTTGACATTTACAATAATGATAATAAGATGTCTTTTGCATATTTGATGGATTTTTAAATAGTTGAAAACTAGAAGCTCAAGTTTGCTTTGTTTATCTGGAATTCCTCAATCTTTCTGGTGAAGTAATAGCCCACATCTTGAAAGCCTACTGTTGCAACCTTAGCCCAGCAAATACCTTGATGATTACATAGTCAAATAAGTGATAAATGAAAGTAGTAGGAGACCTTAAAAGAAAACAGTCATAGAATGAGTGAGGACAATATTCTTAGAAAAGAGAAAGCAATGCAGATGGGGGTGGGGTTCTGTAACAGAGAAAAATTTCCTTTCTCTCTCACTCCAAGAACATCATGTTTAGAAGAGCTCTATATAGAACTGTGGGAATGACTCAACAGGCATCGCAGTGGCAGCCAGTGTGGGCTGCAGGCTGCTCTGGGAGGCAGGAGCATTCTCACCAGTCCCTTCTGGCAACTGAGCTCTCGGTCTTACAGAAAAATGGTTGAGTTTCAACCCAGACGACACGCAGGCTGCTCAGAGCTTAGCGACTGAGGGAGACATAGCCCTATAAAGTTGAGTCATTCCCCTGTTCCTCTGTGGGCTGTATAAGTTGGTGTGTGAGGGTTTTTCAAATGAAACAAGTTCTCACCATTCTGTACTTAGAGGAAAATAAATACAAATTAGATGATTCCTGCACAGAGGATAACAGGAAGGGAAGAGGGCTGTTTCCTTCCTACCAAAACCCTCTCTGCTGAGAAGAGTGCTTCAATACCACAAGTGTCGCTGACAGTCATGCGGTGTAGTAACAATAAAATGGCATGTTTCAGTTGATACTACTTTTCACAGTAAGTCCATGTTCATATGCACTTTGGGATAAATGAAGCTAAAGAAAAACTATTTTTAAAACAAATCCAAAAGCAATCTTATAAGGAAATAAAAAGCAACAATTCTGCCTATTGCCCAGAATATATATTTACACTCAAGAGCATCAGCACAGCCAGAGATTCATCATGAAAACAGGTTTCAAAACAGGTTTCACAATTCTAAAAGTTTGAACCCCTAAGGTTCAGAATAGTGGAAGCTTCAGTTCCATTACTGTGCAAATTGCTAACATTTCATAAAAATAGAACTAAAGTAAACTTTAACAAATGAACATGGTTTTCAAGCTAATAGCACCAAGGGGATGCAGGGTAATGACCCTAATTTCCAATGAAATAAAAGCTCTGCTTCTAATAACTTTCTAGTTATTCAATGCAAATATACTATGACCTATGGTCTCTAATTTACTCTATAGGAATAGAATACTGCAGGATATCAAGAAGGATTTAAAATTTTTTAACACTTAAACATTTTACAATACTTTAAACAATAATAAAACTTTGTATATAGCTTTCTTGCCCCCATCCTGCCAGACTCCCCAAAGGCTTTTAATATTCATAATCCAGAGGACCCAGACAAATTTTTGTACTAGTTGACCTTCCATAAAACTCTCCTTAAAGCTTCTCATTCCTTAGGGTTTCATAAAAATCTTATTTTCCTGTCAAACCTTTCCTCTCAGAGTCCTAAATAGCTCTTCTTTCACCCCTTCTTTTACATCCTTTCCCTGGTTAATCACATCCTATCTAAAGGTTTTAACTTTTCCTAAGTACTGATCTATATCTAGCTCTCACATCACCTCCAAATTTCTAACTAGGCATCTCTATCTTAAGCACACATGTCCAAAATCAAGGTTGGTATCACTGCCCTATACCTATACCTCAAGTTATATTACTTTCATTGCCTATCTTAGGTAACAATATAAGTAATGTCCCAAATTACAAATTTAGATTCTCCTCCCCTTCCTCTAGCCCCAAAAGGTCTAACTAGCTACCAAATAAAACTAATTATACTATACCCCTCAAATCCATTCTTTTTGTCCCATGCCTACATTCAGTCCTTTATTTCAGGACCTTAGTATTTCTTGCCTGGACTCTAGAAATAGCTTTTCAAAAATTTACAGAAAAGTCTGCCAGACACCTATAATCCCAGCACTTGGGAGGCTGAGACAGAAGGATTGCCATGAGTTCAAGGCCAGCCTGGGCTACATACTGAGCTCAAGGTCAGCTTGAACTACATAGCAAGACTATGGGGTGCTGTTAGCAAAATCCAAAGAATGACATAATAAATTACTTGTATACATATTGCAGAGTTTCAGAATTCACTGCCATATGGCCAAACTAGTTTCACCTGTCCTACCGTGTGCCCTAGACCACACACACAGAGCACCTAGACAACAATGCATCAACCCAAAGCAAATTCTCTGAGTCATCTCATTTCACCTTCATTCTATGTCTAAAAAATACAAAACTAAAACAAACAAAATCCCTACTTTTAAACATGAACTACAATACAATGAGCACATCTAAATTTTATATTTCTTAATACTAACTAATCAATATTCAAATTTTCCCAGTGGCTTCAGAATCAGAGTCCAACAAAGACGACACACTACATTTCACTGATGTTTAGTTTGGTTTTTGCTCTACTGGGATTGAACCAAGGCACTTCACACTGAGCTACATCCTCAACAGGCTGGACTTAAACTTGTGATACCTTTGCAGGGTACTAAGATTATAGGTGTGTGCTATCATGCCTGGCTCTTATCAATGAGTCTCTTAAATTTCTTTTAATCTAAAGATTTTCCCTCTCGTGTGTGTGTGTGTGTGTGTGTGTGTATCTGTGTAGTCCTGTGGATTGAACACAGGGGCCTGCAGAGAACTTTGCACTGAGCTATATCTCTAGCCTTTTTTTAAATTTTAATTTAATTTTTTTTTAATTTTAAGACAAGATCTTGCTAAATTCTTAATCTGTCCAAGCTGAGCTTGAATTTGCAATCTTCCTGCCTCAGTCTCCCACAGTACTGGAATTATAAGTATATGCCAGGTGTGGCTTTTCTTATAATTTGTTAAAGAAACCAAGATATCTTCTTGCATTTTGGATTTTGCTAATAGCACCCCATAGTGTCATTTAATATAATGCTCCACCCACCCAGATTTCTAGTATATCAGGAGTTAGGTATAGAGGCTTGATTCATGTTAGGACATTTGCAGCAAGAATTCTTTACATGGTGTTTACTTCAGCAACAGTTTAACCATGCATTTTTCTCCCTCGTCTTGCCTATATTAAAACCATTATTGTTACCAAATAATTCTTTCTTTTTTTGGTACTGGGGACTGAACTTATGACCTTGCACTTGCCAGGCAGGCGCTTATGCCACTGAGCTAAATCCCCAGCCCAATCAAATAATTCTTATTCATCTTTAAAAACTCTGTTTTTAGGCATTGCCTTCTCTAAGAAAGCTTTCCCTGATCTTGGCACTCTCCCCTCCTACTCACACCCTCCATGAATCTGCAAAACATCCCTCATCTGTGCCCTCACCACTTGTGTCCTCTTCTATTATTATTCTATGCCTGCTCCTCACTCTCAGATCTACTTCAGTGTCCGATTAGCAACAGCACACAGAAATGTGTGCCACACAGAAAGAAAAGTACTATTTATCACGGAAAATTCAAACAATATGGGGAAAGTTCATAAAAAGACTCACTACCCAAATAGGGCAGATACACTGTTGTAATGCCTATTACACAGGCTGCAGATGCCACTGCTTTAAAAGGTACATGAAGTACCAAAGTCTAAAGTTAACATAAAAAAGGTCACCAACCCCTACCCCCAGGAACACTAAGTTCTAACTGGAATGAAGAGGAAAAATCAGAAACAGAGCACTTACCTCCCTTACAAAATAACAACCACAGAAAGCTGTCAACTACCAATCCTAGCAATTTCTATGAGGGAAATAACATAGAAAGGTATACACAGAAATAAAGCAAGACTTTTTTATAATCTCTGTGGGATTTCAGGACATGGATGTCTTATTTCTGTGTCTGTTTGTGATTTGTGTTTTCACAAGTATATGCATGAGTTTACTGAGGTTTAGCTCTTTTTTAAAAAAATCTAAATATCATACTGTAATTCCATGGGCTCTAACCAGTTAAACTTTTCTCCAGATACCTGGTATCAGGCAAAATGAAACACCTGAAATGTAACCCAGAACCCAAGCAAGTTGCTACAGGCCCCACACAGCTTTCCTGTGACCATAACCAACTACCAATGAGGATGTCACCCAACCTGCCTACCTGGGGGATCACACATTCCCACAGGTATGCTATTCTTTGACCTTGGGATAGACTATTTTCAGCTCATTTTACTACACAGGGTATAGTAAATGTTAAGGGCTACAACACACATAAATATGAAGAGTTATCTCATCTACACTGTACATTGTACACTGTACTTACAATATTGTCATTATGCACACTGTCAATGTCAGTGGAATCACAAAGACTAGGATGACCCAGAATGACACTCTCTCTTCCTTCAAGAGCCCTATAATGAAGTAGGAAAGAAAATTCCTAACCAATCATTAAAAAAAGAAAAAGTGTCATGCTAAGTAGAGTGTAAACCATAAGCTAAACAAATGTAAAAGCAGCAGCAATTAATTATATTTAATAAGAAACTTGGATTGCTTTTTACATGAAGAATGGTGTGAGTTGGCTCCTAAAATAATAAAGGCACCAGAATTTATCAGGTTATTTTCAAATTTCAACTCCATAGACCAACAAAAAGAAACAAGAAATTTGATCTTTGACTTGGCCACCCTCTCATCCAGAGTATCAAGCATGAAGAACATGAATTCCTGGCAAGTGGCTCCCAGTCTATTACTAATATGCCGGTGGAAGAACCTAAACAATATTTATTTATTTATTTATTTATTTATTTATTTATGCCAGAGATCAAACTCATGACTTCGTACTTGCCAGGCAGCTAAATCCCTGGCCCTAGAAATAATGTTTTAATGAGCTAAAAAAATTACCTGTATGTGTAAATATGATAGAATTCCCAGTGGCTACAAACACGTGGGAAGGGTTTGGTGAAATACAAACTGAATTGAAAACATTTTGCTTCTCACGTTAGCAACTTAAAAGAGCAATAACAAAGGAAACTCTCCATGCTAATAAGCAAACCAGGCACCTGGGATTCAACTGACAAGGTATTTCTCAGGAGCCTTGATTCTTAACAAGGCCTACAAAGGACAGTTAAATCCATTCCCAATCTACTCACTTCTTAGGGCTTTACCACACTCCCATCATTGACAGACCAATTCTTTTTGGGGTTTTGCGCCCATTTTCTCTAATAACTTTTGCCTATCCCTTTTCCCCCTTTCTCCTTCTCCCCCTAGCCTTCATCAATTATTCCTTCCTTTCATTTAGTGAACCACTGCTTGAGCTTTGGCTCTCCACTTAAACATCTTTCCTCAAAGAGACCTTTCCTGACCCTCACATTTAATGTTTTTCTGTTATAATATCTTCTGCTATTTTTTAAAGCAATTACCAAATTTGTAGCTATGAACTGACTTGTATAAATCTTTGTTTAATCTTTCTCTTTCCTAGAACTGTAAGTTCTATGATAACAAACCTCATCTGTCTTGTTCATTTCTCTCTCTCCAATACCCTGAACTCAACTGGAACTCAATATGTACTGAATAAATCGTTTAACATTAAAATGGTTAAATACTTTAAGTCAATATTTCCACTTCTAGGGAAATAATCCAAAATCCAAGAAAGGCTTTAAAAGATGTTCAGCCAAACACTAGCGTGTGAAAAATAGAAAATGACTCCAACATCCAACTAGGGAGGATTACATGATGGCATACAACAAAATGTTATACATCCTTTAAAAAGACCACTTATAAAAAATTTCAATAGCATATGACAAATCTTAAACTACAAAGCTAAATGAAAGAAGCAAGACACACAAAACATACACAAATAAACCACATGCTAAGAGCAACTTCTCAAGAGATGAGATCCTTAGGAGCTGGCTGGCTGTTTTCAGTGTGTTGTTTTGCTTTTTTTTTTTCCCAAATAAGTAAGGATTCCATTTGGTACTTGTTTGTTCTTCAGGAGCCTAATGTAACACTTAATAAGAATGGAAAATTTATTATCTCTACTGGAATGAACCAGGTTAAGAAGTTCTCTAGACCATATTATAAATAGAAATCACTTAATGAACCAGCATGCTTAAGATACGGGCATTTTTATCTAGAAAATCTTTGAGCCTTCTAAGGAACATCATTAAACAACTCTTTTCTTTCCCCAAGAAAATATTGTAATTTCGAGCAGAAATTACCCACTCAAGACTTTCGCTTTTTCCAACTGTTAATTAGTATCTCTCGTGCAAAAACACAGAAAGAAAAAGCACATTATCTGTCCTTTCCTCCCCAGATTGTGAAAATCATATGAAAAACAAACAAGTACTTCTTAAATGTTACACACAGGAGGAGAAAAGCCACTATGAACAGGGACCAAGAACGCCTTTCTCATTCCCATCCCCGCCGCCGCCGCCACCGCCACCGTGCAGCCAACTTCTCTTCCTCTAACTTCCCATTCCACTCAGTACTGCTGACCAGAGACACACAGAACCTGTACTGTTAGCTCTTTCAGAAATACACGGATTAGCAACAACAGTTAGAACAGGGAATTTCTAAAAAGGTAACATTTATAACAAGATTTAAATATATGAGGGCTGGGGATTTAGCTCAGCGGCATAAGCACCTGCCTTGCAAGCGCACGGTAGTGAGTTCGATCCCCGGTACCGATTAAATAAATAAATAAATGAAACATCTAAAAGTAAAGCAGGGCCAGAGATAGAGTTCAGTAGCTGAGCATTTGCCTAGAATGTACAGGGTCTTAGGTTCAATGCCCAGTATCAAAAATGAGTAAATAAATGTAAATGGAGTAAAGGATGTATAAGACCGTTCCATAGAAAATTATAAAATCTTATTGGGTTTAAGACCAGCCTGGGCAACACAGCAAGACTCCATCTTAAAAAAACAAACACAAAAACCCTAGCAGAATATTTAAATATATTAAGGAAATTAGTTTATAGATTAATGCAATTCCAATCAAAATTCCACAGTAATTTAAAAATTCATATGGAAATGCAAAGGATGAAGACTAAGAAAAATACACTTAAAAAATACAAGGAAGTTACTTCTCCCAAGTAACAGAGCTCATTATGGTTATCATAATTAAAACTGTGAGCTACTGGTACAGAATAGGCAAAGACAAACAGACCAGTGGAAACAAACCATGAGCTGAGAAACACCCACACACAGGCAGGTCCCTGAGATAGGAATGAGATTGTTTCGCTGATCAATACGGAAGGAGGATTTTCAGATAAACAGGAATTCAGCAGATGAAAAATCTAAACTGGGTTCTTACCCATGCAAAAAAAAAAAAAAAAATCAGAAACACAAGACACAAAACTAACTATAAAAGTTTCAATTGCATTAAATATAGAAATTTTTCATCAAAAGATACCATAAAGAGAGCTGGGCCCTAGTTTCATCCCCAGCACAGCCATAAAGCAATAAAAATATTAAAAAAAAAAAATGACGGGAGAAGATACTGCAATACAGTTAAGCCACAACTACTGAATTTGGGACAAAGAATTCTTTATTTAACAACAAGAAGAGAAAAATGACAAACTGGATGTGGTGGCACATGGCTGTAATCCCAGCACTGGGGAGGTTGGGATAAGAGGATCGTCTTAATTTGAGGCCAACTTGGTCTAGAATGAGTTCAAGGCCAGTCTGAGCTACATAGTAAAACTCTGTCTCAAAAATTAAAACATATAAATAAAGTCTACAATTCCAAGTGTTGGCCAGAATATGCAGTAGTTTCAGCTTTCACACACTGCAGGAGAGTACATACACTATTCCAGTCACGTTGAAAAACAACTTGGCATTACTCAGTAAATACACATAAAATAGAAATTTCCATTCTTGTGCATACATAAACATACATCAGAGTATGTAAAGGACATTCACAACAACACTATATTAATACCTTTAAACTGAAAACAACCAAATATTCACCAGCAGAATGGACTTTTTAAAATTATGAAATACCCAGGCACATCCAGCTATTTGATCTTTGACACTGGACGAAAGCCTCTTTAATAAACAGTGCTGGGAAAACTGGATATCAACATGTAGAAGATACATTTCACCATGTACTATACTAAAATCAAAATGGATCAAACATCTAAATGCTGAAACAGAAACACAATCTGCTGGAAGATAAAATAGGCAAAACTCTTGAAGACATAGGCATAGAGGTAAGGACTTTCTGAACAGATCCACAATGGCACAAGAAATAAAAACAAGAATCAATAAATGGGATCTTATTAAACTAAAAAATTTCTGCAAACTAAAGGAAACAACCAACAGAGTGAAGAGACAATCTATAGAATAGGAAAAGTTTTATCAGCTATTCCTTGGACATCTTTATATATTCTAACATCTAGGGTATAAAAAGAACTCAAAAAAATTAGACCTCCCCACTCCAAAATAAAGACCCAATCAAAAATGCACAACTGAAACACACAGTCACTTCCTAGAAATAGAAATACAAGTGGCCAGTAAGCACTGTATGTGAAAAAATGTTCAAAACCACTGGCCATTACAGAAATGCAAATCATAGAAACAGTGAGATACTGTCCTATTCTGGAAGATTGGCTATCATCAAGAAATCAAATAACAAATGCTGACAAGCATGTAGGGAAATAGGACCTCTTCTTCATTGTAGGTGGAAATGTAAACTAGTACAATCATTATGAAGATTCATATAGTGAGTCCTCAAAAACCTAAAAGTAGAAATTACTTTTGACCTAGCTATTCTCCTTTTAGGTATCTTCCCAAAAGAGTTTAAAATCATATTACAAATTTCTGAAATGACAGCAACTGGAGTAAAGAAATAACTCAGTGCTTATATTGTTTAATTAATTTTTCATGCCTATAGCTCACCCAGAATAAGTCTAGAAGACACAGACATAGACACAGTGGAAATTAGAAGCCATACACCTGAAATCTCTGAGATAATGGAAAGTGAAATAAAGAAAAGTTAGTGTTTGTACTGTTTGATTAACTTTGCATGCCTGTGTCTGGTGGCCTGAACATCTATTTAGAAGATAACAATGTGCATTACAGTAACTATGGTTGATTTCCTACTGTCTTGTTTTTGAAATTCAATATCATTCCCATTGCTTTTTTCATTTTATTGCTTTATTTTATTCTTTTTAAAATTAAAAAAAGTCATATTACAGAGATACATGCATACCCATGTTTGTAGCAATATAACTGTTAATAGCTAAATCTTGGAAATGGCCTGTATGCTCACTGATGGATGAATTGCAAACATGTACTAATAAAATTGAAAATAAAACAACACTGAGATTCCATCTTACCTCAGAAAGAATGGCCACCACCAAATAAATCAAATGATAGCAAGTGCTGATGAGGCTACAGGGGAAAAGTGTTCGTGAGGGCTACAGATGAGGCTACATTGCTGGTGGAAATATAAATGAGTACAACCACTACGGAAGTCAAGATGGAAATTTCCTCAAAAACTAAATAAAAATTCTTTTCTACTCAGCTACTCCCCTTCTAGGTATCTTCCCAAAACAGTTAAAGATACCATATTATAATGACATGTGCATACCTGTGTGATAGCAGCACAACTCAAAATACCTATAGCTTTGAAGCAGCCAATATGCTCATCACTACTTGACTGCATTAAGAAAATGTGGCATTAACCAGGTGTGGTGGCACACTCCTATAATCCCAGCTACTCAGGAGGCTGAGGCAGGAGGATTGTTGCAAGTTTGAGACCAGCCTGGGCTACAAAGTGAGCTGAAGGCCAGCCTGAACTACAAAGTGAGCTGAAGGCCAGCCTGAACTACATAACAAGATCCTGTCTCAAAAAGACAAAAAAGTGGCATTTACACACAATGGAGTACCACTCTACCATAAAGATAAAACTTGAGGTATCTGTTGATAAATGAATGCAACTTGAGACCACAATATTAAGTGAAATAAATCAGATACACAAGCTTAAATATTATACACACACACACACACAGAATGTAAAACACAAGACAGATAAATATGAAAAAGACATCTTTTTCAAATGGATGGAGAAACAAGAGATGAAGGGAAGGGGAGAAATATGAAGGAAAGGGATGGGAAAAAAGAATGAAGGGAAGAAAGTGACAAAAATAGAGCTTTTGCAAATGAGAAGAGGACCAAGAGTTGGAAGAAGCAAGCAGGGAGGGAAGAAGTGAGGGCTCTAAAAAAAAAAAAATTAAGATATGTTCTGTATATAACCAACTCCCCACAATAAATGTAATCATTATGTACTACAAACATACTAATAGAAAAAGATAAAAAATAAAATTATGGAATAATTATCCATAGAACATCCACTATATAGCAATAAAACTATAAAAATTACAGTTATACACTAGATAAATGAATACCATCTATTTTGAGTAAAACAGGAATACCAAATCATTTCATTCATATAAGCTTCAACTAACTGGTATCATTTAGGAATGAACATATAGTTGATAAAAGGAATGAATTTCCATTATGACACATTCATTCACTGGTTCCAAACTCTGGTGAGCTGGAGCCAAAGGGTTGGGTTGTTAGCAAAGGCTTTTCCAGGCTTCTCCAAGATCAGGCTGGACAAGACCTAGGGCAGATCGACTGTGTCTTTTAGACATAAGCATTCAGCTTTTAAGGCAGAGAAGTGATATGAAAAAATATGCCTTGAAACTTCTTACTGTATTTTTCCAATTAGGCCAGCAAAGCCTGGGTTAACTACAGGAATCTCCTTTTTAAAGGCTCCAACTCTTCTGTTTAGGAAACAGGTATCAGGACCTTGACTCCCTTCTATCCCATAAGGACTCTTGCTAACACACTACTTTTTCATGTATGACAGCTTTCCAAGTGAAACATCTCAGAAGTCACTTTCTCAGTCCATCTTGTCAAAATACAGTACAACATACTCATTCAAGATAATCCCTCTCTTCCAGAACTCCATCTGTTCCAGAGTGCCATACTTGCCAGTATCACACTCTTATTAGAAATTTTCTACTTCTGCTTCTACTCTTACCTTCCTACAAAAGTTCATGCAAAGACCTGGAATAAAATTTTGCAATGCTTTTCTTAGCAGCATATTCAGCTCTTTCCCCCAAGGCTGAATGGTTAAGAACAAAATTTAGGAGGTGGGTAGAGAAAGACAGCAAAGGGCCTGTGCAGAAAAGACAAAGCTGGGACGGTGGGATGAAAATGCCAGAGAAAGGTAAAGTCACAAATGACAGTGAAGGAATGCTTTCATAACCAGGGGAGTGGCCAACCATATGTTAAATGCTGCAGAGAGCTCAAGCAGGATAAATACTGGGGGGCCCACTCCACCTGCAGCACCCAACTTCAGATAAGACTTAGGAAAGACTTCTCAAAGAGACTGAAACCTGAACAGAATCCTGAAGTAAGAGGCAGTAAGAAGACTAGGGGAAAGAAAGAGCATCCCAAATATCATGTCTATAAAAAATGCACAGGAGTTTTGAAAAGATTTGCTTCTATACTCCAATAGCAAACAAAAAATAATTTATAAAAATTTCATTTATAACATCTATGAAAAAAAGATACACTGCAGTGACTCTAATATTGCAATATTTGCATGATCATTATGGAGAAATTAATAAAGATGTGTAAGATATTAAAGAACACCTATCTAATCAAAGATAAATCTAATTAATGGACAGGACCCATATATTTTAAAATGTGTATTCTCCCCAATTTATAAATGACATTATTTCACATCAAAATCCTAAATGAACTTCACAGCAACATGATCCATAATAGACCTAACTTAAAGCAACCCAAATGTCCAATAAAATGAACCAAAAAAATGTGGTATATTCACAAAATGAAAATAAACTGTAGTTACAAACAATTCAAAAACATATCAAGGGAAACACTAATTGAATATAGGCAGTATGATTCTAATTGCATAAAATTTGTAAGAAGCAAAATGTCCTGCACAGCGACAAGTGCCTGCAGCCTCAGCTACTTAGACGGTTTAGGCAGAAGGACTGCTTGACTCCAAAAGTTCTGAGACCAGCCTAAGGAACATACTAAGACCCAAGCTCCAAAAAATTAATGTAATTTAAAACAAGATGATCATGGTGGCACATGCCTGTAATTCCAGCAGTGGGGAAGCTGAGGCAAGAGGATCACCATTTGTTTGAAGCTAGCCTGAGCTACATAAGCAAGTTCAAGACCAGCCTGCACTACACAGGGAGACTCTATCTTGGGGAGAGGGGAGAGGGGAGAAAGAGAAGCACCAAACAAAACAAACCTATGGTGTTAGAAGTTAGGATAGTAATTTCCTTTGGGCAGGGAAGAGAGGACTCAATGGGAGGAAGCATAGAAGGGTTTCTGGGGGTGCTGACAATGTTTTATTTCTTCTCTAAGTACTAGGTACACATACAGGTATATTCATTTTGTGATAATTCAGTAACAATGACACAAATTGTGCATTATTCTGTATTTATGTTATACTTCAATAATAGAAGTGTTGGCCAGGGATTTAGCTCAGCAGCATAAACGCCTGCTTTGCAAGCACAAGGTCATGAATTCGATCCCCAGTACAAAAAATAAATAAATAGGAAGTGTACTAGTGTCAGCAATGTATTTTACATCAAAAACAAGATGAGCTAATGGACAGAGATAGGTGAGTGTGTGTGTGTATGTATGTATATATATATATATATATATATATGCACTCATATATGAGAAATAGATGATATATGTGTGTATATGTGTGTGTATATATATATATATATATATATATATATATATATATGCAAGTATTATAAAATGTCAATGGTTGACTCTATCAATAGGGCAAAAGGCCTTCATAAAATTTTTTCTAGCCAGGCATGGTGGTGCAAGCCTATAATCCCAGTACTGTGGAGGCTGAGGCAGGAGGATCATTATGAGTTCAAGGCCAGCCTATTACACTACTACATAGTGAGATGTTATCTCAAAAAGAAAAGAAAGACAGAAAAAGGAAAATAGAAAAATGAAGCAAAAGTCTATTTTTTTTCATGATAAAACATTGGAGGCAAAAAAAAAAAAATTCTGGTGGCTTTTTTTGCTCTTGGCAAGATTAAAGGGTAAGAAAAACCAAAACAGCGGGGCATGGTGGCTCACACCCATAATCCCAGCACTCAGGAGGCTGAGGCAGGAATATCACTGCAAGTTTGAGACCAGCCTAGGCTACAAAGTGAGCTCAAGGCTAGCCTGAACTGCATAGAGAGACCCTGTCTCAAAAAGACAAAAAAAAAAAAAAAGAAAGAAAAGAAAAGAAAAACCAAGACAACTTTGAAGAAAATGGCACCCTCATCTCTTAGTAACAAAACACTACTAAGCAACACACATATAAGCAACTAAAATGATATAGTATTGACAGAGATGGAGAGAAACAGATTCATGCATGCACAGAAAAAAGTAAGACTGGCATTAAAGATCAGAAGTAAAAAGTTAGATTCCTGAATGAGTGGTACTTAATGCATCAGATTAATACTTGAGGAAATACAGACTATATCTTTAATGAGTCACAAGGTAAATAAATATTTAACAACACAATATAAACATCATACAATAAAAAAAGAATACAATTTAAAGATAGTCCTTATGATGGTTCAACTTTATAATTTTTTGATTTTATGATGGTACAAAAGCATACCCACACAACCATGCACTTTCAGTAGAATATTCAATAAATTATATGAGCTATTCAGTACTTCACTGTGTAGGACCCTTGGAGTTAGATGAGTCTGTCCAGTTGTGGGTCAATGTGTTTTGATCATGTTTAAATTAGGCTAGGCTTAAATTATGACGTTTAGTAGATTAGGTGTATTTAATGTATTTTGGACTTACTGTATTTTCAACTCACATTGGGTTTATTGGGACAGAAACCATTTAAATCAAAGCATATCCAATAGTTTTCTAAGTAATATACTGTTAAAGCCATATATGATTTAAAACGCAAGAATTATTATATTTGATTAGGAGTGTATTTATACATAAAGCAAAATACAGAAATACATGACAGTGAAATACCAAATTCAGATTAGTAGTTACTTACAGGGAAATAGGAGAGTACCCAGTAGGGTGGTACCTAAATATACAGACATTTGCTACATTACTTTTTTTAAAAAAATCTTAAATACTCCATGACAAATCAGTTTTGTTTTTTCAAATCGGTTTTTTTAATTAAAACAAGTTTGAGGTATGAGTACATGATTTGGGGTGTTATTTTTTGGCAGGAATCAAACTCGTGACCTCACGCTTGCAAGGCAGGTGCTGTTCCACTGAGCTGTATCTCTAGCCCCTGAGTACAAGATTTTTAAATGGTAAAGTAGTTTAAAAGTCTGAAATAAATACTAGAAATAGAAGAATGATAATTAAAAAAAAACTAATACAGGTATGGTGGCTCATGACTTTAATCCCAGCACCCTGAAGCTAAGGAAGGAGAGTTTTAAATTCAAATCCAATCTGGGCAACTGTGAGACTGTCTCAAAATAAATAAAGGGCTGGGAACCAGGTATGGGAGCACATGCCTGTACTGTAATCCCATCACTAGGGAGCTGAGGCAGGAAGAATGCCAAGAGTTCAAGGCCAGCCTCAGCTACATGGTGAGTTGAAGGCCATTCTGAACTACATAGTGAGACCCTGTCTCAAAAAACCAAACAAGGGCCAGGGATTTAGCTCAGTGGTACAGCACCTGCCTGGCAAGTGTGAATTCCTGAGTCTGACTGGTAGAATAAATAAACAAAAGGCTGGGTATGTGGCTCAGTGTAGAGGCCCTGGGTTCAATTTCTGGCACTGCTTAGAACAGAGAGAGAGGGAAAAAAAGGAAAAACTGAAGGAACAGACTAACTCCTGAAACAGCCTTGTTAAACTTGGTTTAAAAGAAATTCTTGTGCTCGCTTCAGCAACACATATACTAAAACAAATTTCTTTTACTTTTGCTTTATCCCACAGAGAAAATTAAATTAAAATTAAATATTGAAAAATATTAAGCTAGAGAGAGTTCTAAAAGACAAGGTATAAGACAGGATAAGTTTGTTGGTGATAGAGACTTGTTTTCCATTTATTTCCTATCTTAGCACACTTTATAATACATTGATGCTTAACAAGTTATTTGCTGAATTAATGAATTTATGGAAAGAATGAAGCAGGGAAACAGACAAAAAAGACAAATAAAAAAGCAATTATAATCAAAGCAGAAAATGCTATGCTTACAATAACCACTTAAACTTACCACTTTTTCTCTACTTTACAAGAATATTAAATTAGAAACTTTCAAGAGACATAAAACAAAGTAAACATAAAGAACCTGGTTCAAGGGAGGCAATGCAATAGCCCCACATATACTCACCATTCTTCCGCTCGCTAAGTGGAGGTAAATTGGGATTCCTGCCAGGATGGAGGCCCAGGGTCAGCTCGGGCTGCAGGGAGAGCTCCTGCAGTTCATTGGCAACAGCCTCACTCTGGGGGCTGGGGGCGGCAGCCAGGGACGTGAGCACGGGTTCTTCATCATTTTCGCCAGCCCCACCTCCGTCCAGCCCATTCACAGCAATGACGGAAGGGGGCAAGCACACCACACTGGAGAAATCCACTTTGGCTTTTGTGATGGCAGCTTGGAAATGGAAGAACAAACAAAAAGTTAGATGGTACCATGATGAAACCTATCGATGAGTACGCGCTAAATTCTAACGTTACTAGCAAACTGCCATTATTCTTGAAAGCTTTTTGTAAAGTAAGCTAGCATTGTTATTTAATATACTCACAGAATGTATGAGATCTCAAGTCTGACACTCTCCTCAACTAGTTCACTCAGGAGGAAACATAATTGAAGTAAAAGCAGTACATACACATATCTAACTGATTTTAAAAAATGCTGATCAAGAAGAGCAAGCTATGAGATAAATATTACCTTCAATTACTATGGGAAACTATCTTGAGAAAAAACATTCAATGAATAGCCAGAAGGTATTAAAGCATCTATACTGTACCAAAGTAATGTGGGGGAGAAACACCTTTAAGAAAACAGTGGTATGACAATTGCCTGGTGTATGTGCAGTGTTGGGCTGAATCCCTAACATGAGTGAGGGAATTCCCAAGTCATTAGATTGCACAAAGAAATATTAACATAGAAATGTGTGCTTGATGATATTCATCCAAATACTTTAACTTATACAAATACTCAATAAGATATTGAATAGTAAACATTTAATATCCTAATTCCTAAGACATTAAAACACCTAGTAACACAAAAACAAGCCCTTTCAAAATGACTAAGTGTGGTGGTGGCACATGTCTATAGTATCAACATTCAGGAGACTTGAGATCTAGAGTTCAAAACCAATCCTGGCAACATAGCAAGACCCCATCTTAAAAATGAAAAGAAAAATGACAAAGAATTTAAGATGGAAGTCTTTCCAACAACACAATAATATTGATTGCCAAGAATGATGGCATATGCCTGTAATCCCAGCATACAACAGGCTGAGACAGGAGGGTGTCTGTGAATTCAAGGCCAGCCTGAGCTACAGAGCAAGTTCAAGGCCAGTGCTAACTACATAATGAAACACTGTCTCAAAACAAAACAACACAACACAACAAAGAATGATTAAGTCAAATTAGGAAAACTTGCACTCACCAAATCCTGTGCAGTTATTAACTTTTTTGGTGGTAACAAGGATTGAAATTAGGGGTGTTCTACCACTGAGCTATATCCCTAGTCCCCTTTTTTAAAAAATTTTTGATACATGGTCTCAAACTTCTAATGCTTCCCCAATTGCTGGGATTATAGGCATGTGCTACTACTGTGCACAGCAAGAAAAAATTTCTATAAAGCATTTTAAATGTGGAAATGTTTAAAGTTACTTTTTTTTAAATTTTATTTAAAGAGTGGGGGAAGCAAAACAGAAAAAAGGGTAGAAACAATACAGAATTTCAAAAAAAAAATAAACAGTAAGAAATCACTATTTGATACATTACATATTGTCCTCTTGGATATAGTTGTTCAAGTTACAAAATTAAAGCATACAAAGTGGACATTCAAACTGTGAGGCTGCAAACAGTTCTGTTCACCAATCCAACAAAAACTTAGTAACATGGTTATCAATCCTACACACTTAAGTATACATACAGTTATCTATTTTAGAGCACTTTCTTCTCCTCTTGCTTTTTTTTTAATTTTTAAAGAAAAAAATTTTAAACATAAAGAGGGTAGAAACAATACAAAATCTCAAAAACAAAACAAAACAGAAAAAAAACAGTAACCAGTAAAAAATCACTAGTTGATAATTACATAATTTCCTATTAGATGCAGTTGTTCAAGTTACAAAAGTAAAAAGAAAAGTAAAATATAAAAAGACATACTAATACATAAAAACATTACCCAGGCAAAGCGAGTTGCATACATCAAAACACAAAACTGGTTTTGTTTGCTTGAACTATAAGTTTTTATTTTTCTTCCCAAATTCATTTATTTTTAAATTGACAGATTAAATTGTATGTTTGTTTAAATATCTATTATGACTCAAAGCACATACTCACAATGAAAAGGTTACTTTCTTATAGATTCCAAGTTTTCTCTAAAACACTTACATTGATTGTTTTTATAATTAAAAATCTATATTCCTTTATCTAGAAAGTAAAATTCTCTACAGACTAGAGCAAAAACTTCAGAAACCAAAAATATTCATGCACGGCCCAGGAAGAGAGAAGCCAGTTCACCCTCCCCATGAGTTAGAGAAGCCATGCTGGATCTCAGAGGAGCACATCAAGATAGCTCACCCTTATGGTAAGCTGTACAAACCACATGGGGCCCAGGAAGAGAAGCCAGTTCGCCCTTCCCATGAGCCAACCAGCACGCAAGCTGAGAATAAAGAAGCTCCCCCCACCTCCCCACCTCTCCATAAGCAAATGGCTGGTTTGGAGGACAGGCTAAGTTGACAGCAATTGAGGTAGAAAAACAGCTAAATGCTTGTATTGTTTGACTTTGCAGGACAAAGGCCGGTAGTTTAAGCATCTATTAGAGGAAGGTGACAGTATGCAATATGGCGAATATGAGGGATTTCCTTGTCTTGTTTTTTAAATCCAATATTGTTCTGTTTTGCTTTGTTCCAATTTGTTGTTTTGTTTTATTCAATGCTCTGTTTTGGTTGGTTTTATTCTGTTTTGTTTTATTTGATTTTACTATGTCAGATGGACAACTACTGTGAAGATAACAAGATATATTATGGTAGCCATGGTTGATTTCCTATTATCTTGCTTCAAAGTTCTGTACCATTTTCACTGCTTTGTTTTGAAAAAGAAACCAAAAATATATTAGCCATAAAATTAAGAAAGGCATTGAAAACTGAAAGACATTCTACCTTCATGTAAGGCCACAAACCTGATAATGAACCTGACTGATAGACTCCATAAATGTAAAATGGACTGGGAAAGATCCAAGTAAGAGTACTCACAGTGACATTATGAAGAACAAAAGCATCAAGAAGGACTTTCTACCCCTAAAAGAGCTGGAAAACTCGAGACAGGCAAGTTCAAAATAAAAAAAAGAATTAATATTCCAAAGAGGTAATATGAGCAAACACTGGGAACAGAGTTTGAACAATTTCTTAATGGCTTACACAAAGGGAATTATAAAACAACAAATGTCTACTATGAAAATTCAGAATCTAAAGATTTTCTATCTTGCCTATGATTGGTTTTCATTTAAACAGTATCTCAGTGGATCCTGGGAAAACAACTGTAATAAAGGATTAATCTGGTTAGTATTCTTTTTGCCACTGACTCCAAACTTGTGTTTGTTTCCTTTGAAAGCAGCCACTTCAGAATAAAAAGCCTTTAATTTATAATATTCATGGGCCTCTTGAATCCTAAGTTACTGGTATTAAGGAAGGGAATCCTCAATACCATCCCTTCTAAAATATAATGGAATGTGTGCTATCAAAATATCCTTAAGTGAATTAAATAAGGGGGGGGAGGATGGTATAAAAACTTTAGCCTAGAGGCGGGTATGGTGGTGCACACCTGAAATCCCAGCACTCAGGAGATTGAGGCCACAAGTTAGAGGTCAGTCTGGGCTATATAGCAAGACCCTGTCTCAAAAGACAAACAAACAAACAAAAAAACTTTAGCCTAAGACCTAGGAAAAATGGCTTCATACACATTAACAGGTTTTTAGTAAACCACTGTTAAATCATTATGGACTAAATGTTCACATTAGGACCTGGGGTGTCATTGCTCAATGGTAGAGCACACACGTGGAGCATGAGGCTCACTCCTCAGCACCAAAACAGAAACCTGCTAAAGAGTTCATACCTCTCATTAGAAAACTGATAGGATTTAATTGTTAATAGCAACAATTGTGTATTCAGTAGATAGACCCTGTAAATAGTATTTGCACGAAATAGGCACTTGATATGTATTTGCTGATCTAACAAAGAGAAGCAAACTAAAGATATAGAAAGATCACCTGGGGACCAAGGAGGATTAAAGATACATAAAGATCACCTGAGGACCAACAAGGACAGGTCTTAAGGGGAAATCTGGTTAACACAAGGAAGGCCACACAAAAGATAAGAGAGAACCACTAAGAATAATGTTTGGAAGTCAATGACAGAAACCAGTGAACCATTCCACTAAGTAAGTACAACAGCCAAAGGGTTGGTGCTAGGGGCTTGTGTGGGGGCACATATCTGTAATCCCAGCACTCGAGGATGAGACAGGAGGATTGAAGCTTGGTCTATGTAATGAGTTCAAGCCTGAACAACATAGCAAGACAAAAAAATAAAAAATAAAATAAAATTCTTAACCAAAAAGAAAAACTCAATTATTTCAGACCTGCTACTACCTATAATACCATAAGTTGATGTGTGATTAACTAAAATTTGTATTACTTGGGCTATAGATGTAACACTATGGTACAATGCTTGTTTAGAATGCACAAGACCTTGGATTCAATACCAGTGTTGGAAAATATAAAATAAAAATTATTCTACTTGGATGGAGGGATGGTAGAATACAAATAGTACCAGGAATTTTATAGTATTTACCAGATTAAATGAAAATCTCTAATGCTACTTCATAATGTTTATAATGTCTTGTAATCATGATTACAAAAGAGACCAAAAGTTAAATTTTAGTATGTCAATGAATATCTTATTTTCAAATGAGTTTTTGCATTAAAAATGGCCTGACAATAGTGTTTAATAGGTACAAAGTTATAGCTTCACAAGACAATAAAGTTCTAGAGTTCTAGAGTTCTGATGTACATTATCATTAATATATGTAACATTATTGAACTTTACACTAAAGTAATTAAGAGTAATTTAATGTTACATGTATTTTTACCATATCATAATTATTTAAAAACAGCTCGACAAAATGGCTGCTTAAAAAAAATACTTCTTGGAGGGCACAGCCTTATACATTTATAAGCCCTGCTCCTCAAGAGGCTAAGAAAAAAAGATGGCTTGGGAATTCAAGGCCACTCTGGACAACACAGCAAGACCTCATTTCAAAAACAACACAAAATTATGAAGTTAACTCACACTAAACTTGTATCACACTAAACTCTTTTAAACTAGTAAAAGTATACATTCTTTAATACATTCTTTTCACTAATTCAGAAATAACCTTCCTCTTGATTTGAATTAGGTAATTGTCATTACTGCTGAATTCAGAGATCTGAGATTCACATGTCACTATTCCCAAGAGACAATAAAGATCTATCACTTGATAACATGATTTTTCTAATGAAGCATGAAGTTAAATTGTGTGAGTTTGTGAGTCTAGTAAGCGCTTGATGCACTGAGTCTAGTGTTAGGTATAAAAAGTAAATGAAGGTTAACTTCACTTTAAAACTAAAAATGCTTCTTAGAACACATTTACAAGATTAAAGCAAAGTACCAATTCTGTTGTTACCTGGACCACAACTATGCCTATCACTGACCAGAATGAAACGAAAAGTCTGAAAAGCTGTTTTAACAAGTGTTCTATTCAGAATTTATCCTAATAATAGTGTAGTAACTCATTAAGTTCTACATATAGGCTTGAAGTTGTCATTTGAAATTTTATGCATATAATTTACCATATATTATTACTGGGTAAATTATTTTTCTGGTAGTATTTGCTAAACTTTCAGGATATAGCATCTTAAAATGACAATATTAAACAGTATCACAACTAAAATCTTTCCTTAAAAGTCACGGGGTAGCAGAAGTAGGGGTGGGTAGATGAAACAAGAGTGGCAGAAAGATAGTAACTGTGGAAGCTAGGTACTGAGTATATGAAACTACCATAATTTTCTCTCTACATTTACTATGTTTGATAAGATTTTTATCATTTTTTTAAAAAAACGAGTCCTCCCTTGAACAAAAGGAAACCGTAGTGAAGCATAAATCGAGGATGTCTTAACTGTCACTTGGAGAAATAGACCTGTTGGGCATGGTGGTATGAACCTGTAATCTCAGCACTCTGGGAGGCTGAAGCAGGAGGACTGCAACTTCAAGTCCAGTGTGGGCCATTCAGTGACTCAGCAAGACCCCATCTCAAAAAATAAAGACAGGGATATAGCTCAGAGAGAAGACCTTGGGTTCACATTCCAGTACTGGGAGGGAAAAAAGAAGAGAAGAAAAGGGAGGGGAGGAGAGGGGAGGAGAGAGGAAAGACTGACCAACCAGAAGCATAAGTACTGACAAATGAAAATCAAATAGTTTGGAATAAAATACATATATTGATTTATGTCTAGCAAACACACTACTGTCTACTTATTTTGAATTGCCTATAGGAGAAAATCCTATAAAATGTGACAATCTAGAGACGAGAACCAAAAATACTGAGGAATAGCTAGCTAGCCACTGGAAGAATTAAGTCCTTCCCATCAATTCCTGAATATGCCTACAATATTGTTTATTATTAAACTTGCATCTTGTTTTAGTGTTATAAATGTACAATTCTATTGACTCCAAACTCTGTTTTTCATCAAAGGATCACTAACTCCAATTTCTGGGCTGCTGATTCACATATGATCAGTAGCAGCCAGAACAAAAACAACATGGGGGCATGGTGATCTTCCCACATCCCATCTGTTCCCTCTCTCCTGGCCTGATTCCACATCAATCTTTCCTCCACCCCATCCCATCCTCCAGGCTGCATGCCTTCTGCCGGTGCAAAGCAACACATGTAACTAGAAGCAACAGCACAAAACATGTTAAGAGACATAGAGAGCACAGGCAGACAGCTGGTAACCCCATAGACTAGCAGGACCCTTTATGATGGGCCATGACCAAGTTGGTTTTACATAAACCAAGTAAGGTTCTTTTAAACACAAGTTTTTCTATATAAAAATTATTAATAAGGGCTGTGGATTTAGCTCAGCAGCACTATCTGGCAAGTGCAAGGCCATGAGTTTCGTCCCTGGTATAAGACCAAAAAAGAAAAAAAGGAAAAACAGATCTTGAAAATTCCCAATATAGTGATGGTGAACCTTTTAGAGCTTTCAAGAATAAACAACCCACTTCAGCAGATGCACTACAGGTTCACTACCACTGTCCTTGGATCTAAGCAGCTGTGTGTGTGTGTGTGTGTGTGTGTGTGTACACACACCTATATAAATTTTAGCAAGAAAAGACACACATCAGCTAAACAGGAATTTCCTGAGAGCTTACCTCATACACACTACATACTAACTTAAGATACTTAGATATTATACTAGAAAATGAGAGAAACAAGGCTTGACCAACTCTCCTAACCTCTGTCACTAGATGTCTTAAAAACTACTCAGGACTGCTAGAGATGGTAAACAGAAAGGTTCTTACTCCCTCTTCATCTTGGAAATCATCTAAAAACAAGCGGCATAAGAAACACATAATCTACTTTTTAAAAAATGAGTGGAAAGCACACTAGGGGGATAGTAATCTCATGCCCAGGCTAGGTTAAGCCCATTTCAAAAAAAAAAAAGCTGGAGATGGAGCTCAGTGAAGGCCCTGGTACAATCCCTAGTTCTGGGGGTAGGGGGCTACTACTCTGATATGTTCTACCTACACTAAAGAATAAATAAAGAAACAAAAGACACGGATCCAAGTAGCAGGAATTCCAAGCTAGGTGAGAAAGAAACAATCTCCCAGTATGAAAGTAAAGGCAAGTATCAGCTCAACAGCAGGCCCCAAAACCCATGAGCAGACACCAGAACAGGAAGAAAAGGCACTCTGGAAGGAAGATTTCCAGGATACTATGGTATGAGTGTATCCCTGGAAAAGCTCATGTGCTGGAAACTTAACCCCCAAACTCACATGTTAGTATTTGGAATTAGGGCCTTTGCGAGGCAATTAGGGTTAGAAGGGTCCCAGGGTGAGGCCCACATGATGGCACTGGCGATAAGGACAGGACATTGCTGTCTTACCATGTGACACCCCCTACCACTTTCGACACAGCACAGAAACCCTCATACGCTAGGAACTGACCAGCCTCCAACACTGTGAGCTAAATGAACTTCTATTATTTATAAATTACTTGGGCTCAGAGATTTTGTTACAGTAACAAAAAACAAAACCAAGGGGCAGAAAAATATAGTAAATTATCTAATAGCTTTAACCACACAGAGAACTGTAGCTCAGTGGTAGACTGTGTACTAAGCATGTGGGAGACTCTGGTTTCAAACCCCAGCAGCTCAGAGATCCTCAAACAAAATAAAACAAATTAGCAATATGTACAAAGAAAATTAAGCAAAAATTTTAATATAGGCAATTATATGAACCAACTACATATATATATACCAACTACATCACTGCTTGGTATATACCCAAAGGAATCAAAGTCAGCATACTACACGGATACCTGTATTACAGCATGATTAACAGTAGGCAAGATATGGAACTAGCGTAAGCACCCATCAACAGATGAATGGACAAAGAAAATGTGTCATATATACATAATAGAGTATTATTTAGCCATAAAGAAAGGCAAAATTAGGAAAATGAAACTGGAGATCATGTTAAATGAAATAAGCCAAACTCAGACAAATATTGATGGTTTCCCTAATATGTGGAATCTAAAGATATAATACTCCATCTTAAAAAAAAATATATATATATATATATATATATATATATATATATATATATTAACAGATAGCATGAAAGTAGAAGGAAGACTATATTACACTAAAGGAAGGGAACAGGAGACGGGTCAGGAAGTATAAGATAATAAGGGGATGGATAGAATCTAAATATGTTACATACATGTGAAAATACCATTTGAAACTTGGTACTTTGAAAAATTAATAAGTACTAAAAAAAGAATGGAAAGAGTTAATGAATAAACAAATGGAAGTATAGAGACAAGGAGGATATTTAAAAATAACCACTTGCCTGGTAAGTGCAAGGTTGTGAGTTCAATCCCTGATCCCCCCCCACCAAAAAAAATAAATAAAACAGAGAGATGAAGAATTTTGCCTTTTTGTTGTTTTCAAAAGTTCCAGGGCTAGGGGTTTAACTTAGCGGTGTAAGCACCTGCCCTGGCAAGCATGAGGTTGTGAGTTTGATCCCTGGTACCAATGGGGTGGGGGGAGGTGCTCTGGGGATTTAGCTCAGTGGCTCAAGTGCTTGCCTGGTAAGCACAAGGTCATGAGTTCAATCCCCAGTACCAAAAAAAATTTTTTTTCCAAGGGGCTAGGGATATAGCTTAGTAGCATAAGCACCAGTCTAGCAAGCACAAGGTTATGAGCTCAATCCCTGGTATCCCCCCCCCAAAAAAAGTTTCAAGTATGTTCTAATGAAACTAATAAATTTAAAATTGGGAGGAAAAACAGAGGAAAATTCAGGAAGCAGTTTTAAGAGTTTTTAAGTGGTTGAGCAATAGGACAGAGAGACAGACTTAGATACCTGTATAGTTCTCAAGTAAGCAACCAGAAATGATCTTGTCTTTCAAGTTTTCAGTTCTTCCTGATCATTCTACAGAAAATCAGTCAAGCTCTTCCTCTTCTCCCAAGAAAATGGTTAACAGTAACAACAGAACATTATTTTCTCAATCACAAGAGTGTAAGGAAGGCCTTTCAGTACTACTGAGCTTCTCACCGCCACCCACCCCCGCTCCACTGCTAGGGCAAGCGAATGCACACACACACACACACACACACACCCCCTTACACACTCTGCAGCCGTGGCTTAGGCTTAGCACTGTCGCTTCTCCCCACAGCACATCCCCCGCCCACAGGCCAGGCCTCCACAGGGTCCGGGGCTTGCAGCTACTGGAGCATACCCTTTACTACTGTAACAGGTCGATGCCCTCCTAAGGTATAAG
The DNA here is from genome assembly GCA_004027455.1 of Hydrochoerus hydrochaeris. Taxonomy (NCBI): domain Eukaryota; kingdom Metazoa; phylum Chordata; class Mammalia; order Rodentia; family Hydrochaeridae; genus Hydrochoerus; species Hydrochoerus hydrochaeris. Next base: position 21,912 of record PVLA01001630.1, on the reverse strand, counting down.
TTCACCAAGGAAAGAACTCTCTTCTATTTCCTTTTTGTCTTGAATACTTAGATACAACTTTTGAAACAGAATAGGGACAAATATTTAATTTCTTGACTACATTAACTTTCTGCAGCACTCACATCATTCATCTACATGAACACACAGATACACTAAAAAAGAAGAAAAAGGGTTCTGTCAAAGTAGTTAGAGAAATACTGAGAAGATGAGAAAAAGTTTACTGAGAGAAGCAATAATATTTGAAAAGAGACCCAGCTACTCAGAAGGCTGAGATAGGAAATTACTTGAACCAGGAGTTCAAGGCCAGCCTGTGTAACACATGGAGACCCCATTTCAAAGAAAAATTTAATAAATAAAGTAATAAAATTGAAAGGATTCATGTATTTTTCATTTGTTCTTTAAATAAATATTTATTTGAGTACCTATTACATGCCAGCATTTCTGGGTGCTATTGTTTCCAGTAAATAAACCAAAATTCCTTAGTGAGCATATATTTTTCCAGGAAACAGGAATACATAAAACACAACACAACAAAACAACATGAGTACACACACAAACATACACAAAGTTTAGGGCACTAATGGCAAACCATTTATGGCTTTCAATAACACAAGCAGCCAGCTGTGGTCCACATACCATATGTTTGCCACCACTGATGATACAAAAGGGCAACGGTGTTTCACAGATCACATGGTTGGTTCAAGCACAAAAGTTACATGAGCTGGGCATAGTGGCTTTGTCCCAGAACTAGTTAGGATAAGGCAGGAGGATTGCTGCAAGTTAAAAGCTAGCCCTGGCTACACAGTGAGTTCAAGACTAGCATGAACTACATAGTAAGACCCTGTTTTAATAAAAACAGACACAAAAAGTTATATGAACTGTAGCTGGAAAAGAAAGCTGTGTTTGGCTCCAGTAACATGATCAATGTTCTAGAGAATCAATATTGCAGTAAAGTATATGCTGAGTTAGAAAAGAGGAATGGGGATATAAAGGGAAAGCTATTTCATTATGCACAGCATATAACTAAGTAGAATCTTGAAACTGGGTGGTTAATATAGAAGGAGGGAACTGCCACACAATGTACCTAGAGCAGCACAGGAACTCAAATCTTTGTTGAATTAAAGTTGAACAAATGAGGCAGGATTCACGTGAGATAGGAAATGTTTATACTTGTTTAGGGGAGACGAATCAAATGGAGATATCAAAGATGATTCTGAAGTATTAACCCACCGTGACCGCAAGAATGGTATTCTGCTATAAATAAATGCATGAATGAATGAATCAATCAATCAATAAACCAACCAACCACACATTCAGGCACGGTGACATATGCCTGTAATCCCAGCACTTGGGAAGATTGCTGTGAGTTTGACAACAACCTGGGATAAGAAATGAGTTCAAAACCAGCCTGAACTGCATAGTGAAACTCTGTCTCAAAAAGAAAAAGGAAGAATGAAACAATAAAGAATACAACTAGAAGAGAAAGACAGAAAGAGAAAGAATAATAAAGAATACAACTAGAAGAGAAAGACAGAAAGGCAGAGAGAGTACCAGAAAGAGGGAGATGCATAAAGGAAGGACAAAATACCATCGAACCTGATTGAAAACTCAGGAATGCCTAGCCTTAGATCACCTACTCTGGATGTTAGACCATCTCTCTGACTCCTAAAATTATATACAGCTGAGGATCTAATTACATATCAGCACTTTCTACTCGTATTATTTTAGAAGCTCAATAAAGCTGTAACTTTATAATGCTGAGGAGCAACCAGCTGTTCCCAAACTTAAAGACACAAGTAAGCTCAAGAGCTTATGTAAAGAGACATGAACTTACCAGCTGGAGGCTGCAAAAATAAAAACAGAACTACACTGTGTATTTTATTCTCAGGATCAATCCCTTTTCTATTGATTACTTCTTTCCCAACACATCCCTGCCAGATACCAATAGCCCAGCAAGGGTGGCAAGCCTATGGCAAGCCAGCTGTTTATCACTGAAAGCTTTAAAAGGTTTACCATCACTGGCCTAGGGCATGTAAAAAGTATTAGGTACACATGGTAACTTCTTCACTTGACTGAGCAACACAAAATAACTATCAACCTTATTGCACTTAAAGAAGACCCAGGTCAGGAATATAGCTTAGTAACACAGTGCCTGCCTGGCAAGTGAAAGGTCTTCAGTTCAATACTTGGTACCAAAAAAAAACAACAGCAAAACTTTTCAGGGTAGACCTGACTTAATTAATTCATTCAAAACATAACATTGACCAGGCATTGTTTTAGGCCACAGAGTGCAACAGACAGAAAATACCTCTGCTTTCATGGAGCTTACATTACATTGGTAGAAACAAAAAGTAAGTATACAGCAAGCTAAATGTTATGTACATGAGGGTTGTTGATCAGTTTAAACATTTAAGATAGGTCTTATCATGAAGGTGCTGTCTGAGTTGAGGGAGGCTAGAATAACAGCAAACACTTAGCAGTTATTATGAGAGGCAATCTGCACATGTATATTCAATTTTTATAACACTAGGTACTTTTATTAATCCAGGTTTTTTATAGCGGTGGAAACTGAGGCATGAATCTGGATAGCCAGACCTTTGAAGCCACCCATGCCTTTAGCCACCACACAATCTGGCTCTGCCTGAATTTAACAAGAAAATTAGTTTTGTGGAAAGAGCAGCGTATGAAGTTCAAAGGCAATGAGGTGAGATGAACTTGAAGGAACTGAAAGACCAGCACAGCTAGAGAGGAAAGACAGACTCCACTGGGATCATTTAAGAAATGGAGTGATATGATCTGATTTCTCTGTTTAAAAAAAAAAAAAAATCACTCTGGCAGGTCTGCACAGAATAGAGTGTAGGGGGACCAATTTATCTTTATCTCTATCTGTCTTTGAATTTGGTCTAACTTATTATTCACCTAGCCCACAATAATAATGCAATGTTAGTTTTTGTTGCAAAATTTTAACAGAAATTTCACAATTCGGCTTAAGCCACTCCACCCCTCCACATACATACAAAGCTACTTGAAATTTACAGCATTATTTTGACAAGATGACATAAAGTTCAAGTATAATCCTTGAAATTTTACTCATATTCACAAACATTACAGGTATGCTTTCCTTGTTATTCCCAATCTCTATTCTATGATGCTGAAATGTGTTCCAATTGTAAATGTGGAATCCCATTTGTCTTTTACAGATTACTTAAGAAATAGAGATGAATATTTAGAAGTCTACATACTGTGTTTAAAAAGACCTAAATTATTTTCTTCAATCTAATTTTATTCATCACAGAAAATCTGTAGCTGTACATGATATAACTTGATTCCTTTTTTCCCATTTCCCTTCCTTTCCTTCAATTCCTCCTCTCCTCCTAAACAAATTTAAAAAATAAAAAAGACCTAAATATATTTAAATATGATTTCAACATATTTTGTTTCCACCTACAGAGTTACATAATCCATTATAAGATAAATTTCAGAAGAGGAATTCTCCAGTTCACTTCCACTCATATGCTAAATCCCTGTGCACCAGTAAGCCAGGACAACTTGGAATGTTGCCAGACTGCAGAAACTCACTGATATAAAATATCTGCCATAGGGATCCTGTTCAGGTATGAATAATATGAAAAGGACTAGTTATTTTTAACATATTAACTTTGGAATGAAAAGCATGTTGAAACAAACCTCACCTAGGCTAAAGAGAGGCAGCGGTCGGGGAAACGAAGACATTTACTGTACTGTGCTTTGTTTCTACACTACAATGGAACGTTTGAAAAGAAGCCCTTACTTTCCCATGCCAGCAGCCTCATATCCTTGGGTTTCCCAGTAGGCTCTCCCCCAGTTTGGTAAGAGCATGCTCCTACTTCACAAAAGGAATCAGAGATTTTCCTAAATTCTTGATCAAATGCTTGTAAACATGGGAAATAAAATATCTTTCCATAAAAAGAAAAAGAAAGGAACTGTCACAGTTATGAAGAAGCATCCAAAACCAAAAACTACTCAGAGGGCAGGGTCTCCTCAAGGCTGCGTAGTCTGTAGGTACCAGAAGTTGGCCCTACAGCTCCTGAGCGCCAACTGGTGTATTACAAGCGACTCTGACTCAAATGCACACCCTGATGGAGGCACTAGAGCTAACACACTAAGGCCATAACCATCAAGTTCATGAATTCTTCTTCTGATTGTATTTTCACTATAAAAACTACCTTATTAATTAAACTGATATACTCTGGTAAGATCAGTTACTACACAAAAACAATGGCTCTTCAAGTTACCTTCAGGAAATGCAGCACAAAGGCTGTGTATTTTAATCTTCTTTGGTCATTAAAGCCTTCAATTAACACGGAAGTTGAAGAAACATAATGAACTTTGACAATGTAAATAAAAATAGCTACTAAGTTGTGGCTCATTATTCTTCCTTTTTGACAGCCTCTTGCTTTAAATAGTATTATTCTTAGCCAAGTTACAGTCTGAAAAAGACACTGAGAATTGCTGATGGAATAGGGTGTAACAGCTATTTTAATATAATTTTAAACTCAGCAAATCATATTTAAAGCTCTGAAACAAAGAGGGAAAAGAGAGTAGACAAAAAGACATTCATTTTCCAAACAAAATATAGTCATGTACCGCAAAACAGACCACATATGTGACAGTGATTTCACAAGATAATGTCACCTAGCCACAGCCATATTAGTTTGTGCAAATACACTCTCTAATGTTTGCACAATGCAAAAGAAGAAGAAGAAGCATACCTGTCCTCGGTTAACATGTGGGTGATACAAAAGTGTTTCCACAGCAATTTGAAAGTTTCCACATTACAACTACAATTACTGTAAAAACTCATAAAAATGCCAAGAAATCTAGAAGCACATATTTAGAAGTCATCCATGAAAGCAACAAGCATACAGCAAATGTATACCAGCAGCTTGAAATCTTCAAATACATTGCTGCATCTTAAAAATTCTAAATCAACTAATAAAAAAGCACTCTGGTGAGATAGGTATATACATATACATGAAGAACCACCTGAACATAGTAATTCAGATGTCTCAGATGGCAGGGGCAGGAGCAATAGGAAGAGAATTAGAAGCATTTTTAAGTATCAGAACTACCAATAAGCAGCAGCAAGTATAGATCAGTAGTATAGCACTTGCTTAGTATGCATAAGGTCTTACATTCAATCCTCAGCACCATTAAAAAATTTTAAAATTGAGGAAAAGCAAAAAGTAAAAGAGCATTAGTAAGTACACTCTTGCAGCACACACTGGAGGCTGCTGCCCAGTATCTACTCTTTCCTTCTTTAAGCAACTGAACAGCTGATCTTTACCTGAGTGCAAGCCAACACAAAAACTACGTTTTCCAGCCTTTCTTGCAACTAGCTGTGGCCACGTGATTCTGTTCAATCCAGAAGTCATAAATAAATGTGGTATCATTCTTCAGACATTTTGCCTTCCTCCTGGCTGGAATGTAGGTAAAAATGGCTGGAGAAAAAGCAGCAATCTTAGATTATGAGAAAGAAGTAATATGTTGAGAATAGCAAGGCAACAAAAGTAGAAAGAAACCAGTTCCCTGACACCAGCCCTAGATTATCTATCAACATCTTTTACATAGAAAAATAAACTTAAATTAAAAGTCACTTGTGTAACTTTTCTCTTTGCTGAATCAAAATAACTGACACCCAAAGTTAAAGGAGGAAAAGTTTATTTGGCTGATTGTTCATAGATGTTTCAGCCCATAGTTGGCTGGTTCCAAGGCAGAGTGGCATAAGACAGAGGGGCATCACAGAGGAAAAACAGTTCATTATACACAGAAGACAGCAAAAGCAACAAGGGACTACCACAGCTCTTTCTGTCCCTTATGTCTTCTCCAGGGCAGGCAGCACTCACACCCTTAATCCTAGTGTCCTTGATCCTAGCACTGCACCATGAATCAATCCCAACATCACACACTCTAGATCGAGTCACCTCTGAAAAAGGCCCACCTATGACCACATGAGGCTTTGAGGACACATCTAGACACAAGCCATAACACCACTATTACTTTACTTTTTTTGATCACATATTATGAAAATAATCTTAATATAGAATCTGATACCGTGAAAAAAAAAACAAGTAGCAATGTTTTAACAGAAAAGCTGTGAGGTGTGACTACTTGGATGCTAATGCTGGAAAGGTAGTGATTGTGATTATAGTGTTAAAACATTTGGTTAAACCACTGCCTGATTATCCTGGCGTGCTGTAGTCTAAGGGAAACACTAAAAAAGATTCAGAATGTTATATGATACCTATATTATCACAAATTTCAACAAAATTAGTCCAGAAATGGAACTTGGACAAGAACTGGCCAGTCAGTAACCACAGGTATGAAGATTGCATCTTGGTAAATAAGGTATACTTTTTCCTGCAGCCCGCAACCTAAGGTTTTTGACTAAAAGCCAGTCAGGCATAGTGGCTCACTCCCATAATGCCAAGTTCTCAAAGGCTAAAGCAGCAGCATCCTAATTTGAGACCAATGTGGGCAACTGAGCAAACTCTGTCTCAAAAAATAAAAATGGCTGGGGATATAACTCAATAGTAGAGCAACCCTGGGTTCAAAGGGGGCCAGTGGGAAAGTTAACCTATTACATCAAAGTGTTATAGAACCACTTCTGCCGTTAAAAGTGGTGGTTACTAAGTGGCAACCTCAGAAAACACAGGACTGGAGCCAGGCCACTTAAAGGCTGTAAACTCAGTGCCCTGCCCCAAGAGTTGAGGATTGCCTTCTCACACAGGCCCACCACATCTGGTAGCACAGCACAGTAACCATCACTAAGTTAAGGTAGAGTGGTGAGGCAAGTAAAAGACCAGAGTCCTCAGATTAATTTTTTTTTTCAAATTCATTTTATTCGAACATAAAAATAAAGAAAAAATACAACAAAATTTCAAAGCACATCTATTAGGGGGTAACAATGGTACATACATTTCACATTGTCATCCTCAAATCATTCACCAAGAGCACAAGACATCTGCCTTCAATTGTATGAACAGTGCCAGCACAAATCTTTCTCTTCAATGAACTCAGAGAAATCAGTAGTATAACTACCTTAACTATATTTATATACATATACACACACATATGTATGTTTTTTCTTTCTGCTAGTCACACTAATGAAACAATACAATGTTTACAAATGTGTGCCTTATTTATTTCACTAATGAGTACATACTCAAGGTGTATCCATTTACCTATAAGTGTCCAGTTTATCCTTCTTTATGGCTGAGTAGTATTCCACTGTATGAAAATATCGCATCTTTTTTATCCATCTCTCAGCCAGTGGGCATTTAGGTTGTTCCCAAGATCTGGCTATTATAAACCATGCTGCTATAAACATGAGTGTACATATTATCACTGTGATATGATGTTTTTAATTCTTTTGGGATACCCAGAAGGGGAATAGCTGGGTTGAGTTGGACCTCCAATCCTAGTGTTTTGAGGAATGTCCACACTGATTTCCACAGTGGTTGCACCAGTGTGCATTCCTACCAGCAGTGGAAAAGGGTTCCTTTTTCCCCACAGCCTCTCCAGCATTTGTTAATTGGTTGATTTCTTGATACTAGCCATTCTTTCTGGGGTGAGGTGGAATCTGTGTCGTTTTAATTTGCATCTCTCAAATGGGCAGTGCTGTTGAACATTTTTTCATTTATTTATTTGTTGTTTGTATTTCTTCACCTGAGAAGTGTGCATTCGTCTCAATGCCCATTTTGGATTGGGTCTTTAGATCTAGGAGCAAAGTTCTCAGATTCAAAAACAATGTTTTTAAGTAATTATCCAGGAGCTTATTAGTCTATATGGAAAGAAAGTCTTTAAATTTTCTATAGCACTTAGTAGGCCAATAACTGCCATATGCCAGTAACTTTTTTCTTAGTAATTCTCCCCTTTTAAAGATAATTTTTGATTGTTATTATTCTATAACACCCATGTACACACAATGTTTGGACAGCAGTTACCTTCTCTTTTGCTTTATGGGCTCTGAACCATACCTGACAGAGAAAACTGTACCTTATTCAGACCTCTGAGACTTGAGACCAATGAAGCTACTAAATGAAACACTGGGTTAGTTCATCTTGTAGGCGAGGGAGCGCAAAAAAGTGTGCGCAAATGCATGCATAAAGTAGGAAAGCAGGAGTATTACAACAACCAAAGGGATAGGTGAGAGTAAAACAAACAAGCAAACAAATAAACATTTCTAATTACAACCCAAATCTGTTCTCTTCTGTAGTAATAAAAGAGATGAAGGCAAATGGCAACCTAGCTTATGTAATGTACAATTCCCAGCCTCTCCCTCTCTTTTGAGCGGGGTACTGGGAATTACACTCAGGGCCTTGTGCTTGTTAACACTGGTAAAAATTATTTCTATTTAAAATCTCTATAGTCAGCTGGGTGTAGTGGCTCATGCCTGTAATCCCAGCACTCGGAGGCTGAGGCAAGTGAATCATTGCAAATTTGAGACCAGCCTGGACTATAAGTGAGCTCAAGGCCAGCCTGAACTGCGTAACAAGACCCTGCCTCAAAAAATGACAAAATAATAATAATTAATAATGAATAAAATAAAATCTCTATAGCCAGGTGTGGTGGTTCACACCAGTAATCCCAGCATCTGGGAGGCTGAGGCAAGAAGATCACTGTAAATTCAAGGCTAGCACCCTGATTCAGTAGAACAGTCTTGTCAACTGAAGATTGCTTTCACAAAATGTACTTTTGGGACAACTGGACATCTACTTTTCAACAAAAGATGCTAGGAATACTAGATACATACACCCTCTACCTCACACCATACACATTCATTCAAAAAGGATCAAAGATCTAAATGTAACAGCTGAAAATACAAAATTTTTATAAGAAAATATGGCTGGGCCGGGGATTTAGCTCAGTGGCATAAGCGCCTGCCTGGCAAGCGCAAGGTTGTGAGTTCGATCCCCGACACCAAAAAAAAGAAAAGAAAAGAAAATATGGTTGTAATCTTCACAACCTTCAATTAGGCAATAGTTTCCTAGATGTGAAACTTTAAAGCACAAGTACTCCCCAAAAAAGGCAGATCACTTGGACATCATCAAAATTTAAGTTTTGCCCATCAAAGGATACCATGAAGAAAATTTTTTAAATTCTACAGAATGAGAGGAAATATATTATGTATCTTATAAAAGATTAACATCCTGAATAGACAAAGAACATTTATAATTCAATAATAAAAAAATTTTTAAATGGGTAAGTGATTTAAATACATCTTTAAACAAAGTATACAAACAGACAAAAGCCACACAAGAGGTGCTCAACATTATTAGAGAATATGAAACAAAAACGCAATGGATACAACTTCATACTCACCGCAATCAAATCAAAAAGATTGTAAAAGACTGTAACAAGAGCTGGTAAAAATATGTAGAAACCTGAATCCACATATCCGATTCCATTCATGTGAAACACAGGGAAATCTACAGAGATGGCAAGTAGATTAGTGGTCCTTTATGGGGGGGAGGCCTTGGGGGATGGGAGTTAAGTGGTATGGTCTCTTTTGGAAGTAATTAAAATATTCTAAAATCAACAATGGTAATAGTTATATACTAGGTTAGTGAACCTAGTAAAAACTATTGAATTGGCCAGGTAAGGTGGCACAAGCTTGTAATCCCAGTTATTTAGAAAGCTATGGCAGGATGATCACAAATTCAAGACCAGCTGAGCAATACCATCTAAAACTATAGAGGGAACTGTATGGTTTGCAGGAATTTAATGTCGCTAAAACTCTTTTTTTCCTTCCTTTTTCTGGTTTTTTAAGTCAGCATCTTGCTATGCATTTGAAGCTGGCTCTGAACTCACTACGTAGCCCAGGCTGACCCTGAACTCATGGCGATCCCCTCCTACTTCAGCCTCCTGAGTGCTGGGATTACCCCAACACACCCAACAATAAAACTAATTTAAAAAAAAAAAGACATCGCACATGGTGGCACACACCTATAGCACCTGCACTCAGCAGGGTAAGGCAGGTGGGTCACCTGGGCTATGTAACAAGTTTGTGGACTGCCTGAAATACACAGCAAGACCCTGTCTTAAAAGAAAGGGAGAGAATGAAGTAGTTACACCTGCTACAATATGAACACATCTTGAAAGCATCATGCTAAATGAAAGAAGCCACAACAAAAGACCACATATTAGTACAGTTATATGAAATGTCCAGAACAGGCAAATGAATGGAAAGAGAGCAGTGGCTGCCCGGCACCTGGGGTGACAAGAGAGTGGGGAGGGACCATCAATGGGTTAGGAGATTCTTTCTGAGATGATGAAAATGTTCTGGAATTAAATAACCTTGTAAATATACTAAAAACCAATGAATTGTATACTTTTTAAAGGTAACTTGTTATGTGATTTATACTTCAATTTAAGAAGATGTATACTGTAAGATCCAGATTTAACAAAATAACTGTTTTGGCTTTTTGAAATGGTCTCACTACATAGTTCAGGCTGGCTTTGAACTCACTATGCAGCCCGGAATGGCCTTGGGGGATCCTCTGCCTCAGCTTGAGATTACAAACCTGTATCACTGCACTTGGCAGTAAAATAAGTTTTTATTGCTGCATTAAGGACATCTGTAAATGAAACTTTTTTTTCCCTGCAAATGAATGGTCACAAAAATGCAATATCCAGGAGTACCGGTTGGTGCTACACCCTCAATTTGTACTAAAGTGCCATCCTTCTTCCCATCATGGCTTTTGCCTCAGAGGAGTAACAGCTCAGTATTATTATAAAAAGTTTTGAACTTGTGGTTCCCTGAAAGTGAATGAGGGACCTTCGGTAGCTCATCTGCAGACTCTATTCTGCAAACACCTGGAGCAGAGGATGAGCTCCTAGAAACAGGAAGCCCGTCTTACATTTAAAGAGGTAACATAGTATATCAGAAAAAGGAGCTTGGGCTTTCTGTCAGGTGGATTTAAATCCAAATTTCAGAGCTGCCATTTAAGTTACAAGAGCTTAGCTCCTCTAGGCCTCAGTTCCCTGTGCTATAAAATATTATCTACCTACATATGGTTACTGTGTGGATTAAATAAAATGAAGGCCTAAGGTAATCTAAAACTATCTGAAACTTAACAGGTGTTCAATAAATATTAGTTCCCTCTCCCCCTTTATTCCCACCAGGTCAGGATCAACTGGTTTGATAAACACTGATGGGATTTAATTAGCTACTTTGTATGAAGAGAAATAACGTTTCCAAGTTCAGTTTGGCTTAAATTTCAAATTCCTAAGTGAGGTATGAAAAAATATTAGGAATTTTCTTTACACACTGCCAGATCTCCCATATTCAGTATGGTGGGTGTACTTTCACTAATACAAAAAGTCTACAGGAAAAATGTATTATTAAAGTATCATGCCAAGCATGGTGGCACATCCCTGTAATTCCAGCACTCAGGAGACTGAGGCAGGAGGATCACCACAAGTCTAAGGTCAGTCTGGGCTCCACAGTAAATTCAAAGTCAGCCTGAACTACCTAGTAGACCCGAGGAAAGTAGGGAGGCTGGCATCTTGTTTTCTGTCACCACATACAATGATTAGTGAAACTAAACAAAAGATTCCTACTCAGGCGCCCCAATATCCTGATGTAAATGTCTGAAGGCCTTACTTTGGAACAGGGACATTAACCATTTTAATTGATAATGACTAAAGACAGCAAAATAAATATGTAAATAAACCACCATCTCTGCCTAAAACATAGCATATTTATGGCAAACACTTCTAAACATTTCCAGGGCACCACCCATGACATGCCTTCAACACAACAGTGAGGTAGAGAGCTGCAGATACAGTTCAGAGGCAAAGTGTGTGTTTAGCACGAGTATGGGCACACAGGTTTGATCTCCAATCTGATCTTTTCAAAAAACTACAATTCATAAGCTTCACCAATCCCCACCCCATCCCCAACCTTGGTACTAGGAATTGAACTCAGGGCCTCTACACTGAGCTATATCTCCAATCCTTTTCTCACCCCTTCCTCCTCTGGCTTTATTGGAATGGCTTAAAATTACATTTTCTGTTTTCTACAACTTCCCCAACCCTTTATTTTTCAAACAGGATTTCACTAAGCTGCTAAATTGCCCTGGCTGGGCTTGAGTGCACAACCATGCCTGGAGATACATGTTAATTAAAATAACGATGATAAACTTTGAAAGTTCTCAATGTGGTAAATGTCTGCCAATATCACACTAGTTTACAGCCTTCCTTAGAATCACATTGTGTGCAAAGAACTGAAGAGATCACTGTGCTCCTTATTAGGCAACAGTCTCACTTCCACCAAAGACACAGATAAATTCTAACTATAAAACATAAACCCCATGCCCTTTTAATAAGAATTTAGTGCCAATTACTAGAGTTACTATGTAACACTACTACATTGGATCAAGCATTTTCCAGTCAAGAAAAAATTAAGTGAGGATTTGAAAACAAGAATTAAAATATACTGTATGACAGAAACAACACATACACATCTGTAAAAATTAGTGTTCATGACTATTAGGATGAATAATTTCTAAGACAGTACATATAAAAACAAAAATATGTGTAATCCAACTAACCAATGCCATTGGGTTTTTAAATCAATGCCATCTGAGTTTCACTTATCTTAAATTTACTTTTAGTTATGAGTTTAAAATACAGAAAAGTGAAATGACACTACAAAAAACACATACAGCAATTAAGACATATTGCCATGTTTGCCTTGACTTTCTAAACAAGATGTTGTAACATGTAGTTTCCTCGTTCAAAGTTAACACATCTTCTAACCCACACTTTAATAATTTTGCAGCATATATATGTTTTCCTTAGACAACACAGTATTGTTTTACTCCTTTTTATTTTTTGTTTGTTTGTGTGGGGTACTAGGGAGCAAACTCAGGGCCTCACATAGGAATGTGAGTGCTGTACCACTAATCTACATCCCCAGCCCAAATGTTATAACAGCTGTAAATGGTATCCCCTTTAACATTTTATAACTTTTTTTTCTATTTTGTGGGTCACAGATACTGAAGATTCGACCCCAAGAGCCCCTGAGCCACATCTTCAGCCCCTTTTTATTTTGAGGCAAAGTCTTACTAAATTTCCCAGGCTAGTGAGGTAAAAGGTTGAGGAAGGAGGTTGCTGTGAGTTTGAGGCCAACCAGAGCTACATAGTGAGTTCAAGGCCAGCCTGAACTGCATAGCAAGACCCTGTCCTTAAAAAAAAAAAAATTTCCAGGCTGGCTCTGATTTTGCACTATCCCCACCTCAGTATCTAGAAGTAGCTGGAGTTGCCAGGCATGTATCTCCATGCCCAGAACCTGCTTTTTATTCCCTCTCTCTCCATATTGCTTCCAGGAGTTATGTCCCCTGTGGTCTAATTTATCTACTCTGACTGTTATCACCTAATAAACTGCCTTAAAATGCCACTGCTTGCTTAAGCATTCCTCTATACTTAGTTTCCAAATTTTTCCTATTACAAATATACAACTGGCCCTCCAGAACCATAGGTTCTGCATTCCACAAATTCAACTAACTATGAGAGGAAAATATTCCAGAGAAAATAACAATGTAACAACAATAACAGTACAAATAGAGGCTAAGGGTATAGTTCAGTGGTACAGCATGTGTTTAGTGCACATTCAGCCCTGGATTCAATCCCCAGCACCTAAGTAGTAGTAGCAGCAGCAGCAACAACAATGCTAGTAGTAATAATACAAAATTTAAAATATAGCATAGCAACTATTTACATACCATTTTCATTGTATTAGATGTTGTAAGCAAGCCAGGATGATTTAAGGTATATAAGAGGATATATATAGGACACGTGAAAAACCACCATTTTATATAAGAGATTTCTGCATCTGTGGATTTTGGAAGCCACAGGAGCAGGGGATCTCTTGAATACTGACAACTATAATTAAAATAAAAATACCTGTTTCCTTTTGCATAAATGTAAAGTTTACCCTAAAGTGTATATACCTTGAACTGGCGACTTATAGGATATAGTCATCTTCAGGTTCACAAAATCGTGTCTCAAATTTATCATCGAGCCCTAATTTATACACCCATTAGCAGTTTTTTGGGTTTCTCTTTCCCTACAGTCTTGTTAATAATTTAGCATGTAAAATAATACATTATTAGAGAATGAGCCAGCAATATACTTTTTTTACATATTGTATGGGTTTTTTATTTTGTGATTTTGAGTTCTAGATCATTTCATACACAAAATATGCAATTTATTCCTTTCTTGTGTTCATTCATAGATGCCATAAATTTCAATCTTCCAACAGAACAGAACACCTTTCTTTACAATTATGATTTTCAAGCTGGCATAAGCCTTTAGGAAAATGATGGCATCAGGTATCTTTAGTAAAGTTGACCTTTGTATCAGAATTTCATAAAGGTCTAATTAGCAAAAAGGTACCACCTATCTTATCCATACAATTTTGCCCTTCTTTTATTTTACCCTGGTATTGGGGATCAAACCCTGATGCTACCACTGAGCTACATCCCTAATTATTTGTTTGTTAGCTTGCTTGCTTTTAAACATGGAATGTCACTACATTGTCTAGGTAGAACTCAAACTCAATCCTCCTACCTCAACCTCCTCAGCACTGGGATCACAGGCACGCAGCACCACGCCCAATTGTGGTCCTTCTTTTTAAATTACAGCTTCATTGGGATACACTGCATATTTCACATACCACAAAATTACCTTTTCAAAGTATGCAATTCAGTAGTTTATAGTATATTAATGAAGGCAAAAACATGACAGAAGAGTTCACTAGCATTTCAGAGAAAAACCTGCATGGTTTAGTGAATAAGCAGAATATATAATAATGAAATTATAGCTCTCTATGTAACACTACAGGCCAGCTGCACACAGGACTGTTTTAACCTCAGTAACCTTTTCTTTCCTGGTTCTAAATTATCCGGCAAAACCTCTTTGGGATAAAAGAGATGGCTTTCCAACCCTCAAAGCAATGAATTCCCCAGCTTTAGGGCTGGCTTAGTTAAGGCACAAAGCATAAAAGAGAACTGGCCTTAGAACTCAGGAAAGCACAGTAAAGCGGAGTCCAAGACTGTTCAGGTGGTGCACATGACTGTGACCCACACAGCAAGTCGCTGAAGTGCAGAGGAAGAGACTGCTGATGTAGTTTACTTTCCCACAGGAGTAATGTCATCTGCATACTACTTTATTTGCCCAGACCACTTTATAATCACAATTCTGGAGTTAGTCTGTCAAAATAAACCAGGTGAAACAGATTAAAATTTCCCTCCTTCTAAGCATTTAGGAGATAGGAGAGAGTTAGGATGGTAGAGAGGTACTTTCACTGTCTCAAAACTTGTTAAATGATGATAGAATTACTTACTATTATAGCCTAAAGAAATCTAAAGTATCCACAACTGTTTCAGATGAAAAAACTAAACATCAGAAAGGTCATACAGTTTGCCATGGTCATCAAATAAATTAGTGGCAAACCCAGGAGGAAAGCTCAGGTTCCTAATTCCCAACTCAGACTATCCATACCTCCATATTGCGTGCCTGCCTTTCTTTCCTTCCTTTCTTTTTCTTTCTTTCTCCCCTTTCTCTTCCCCCTCCCCTTTCCTTTCTTTGAGACAGAGTTCTGCTATGTAGTCCAGACTGGCCTCATAGCAATCCTCCTGCCTCAGCCTCCCAAGTGCTGGGATTACAGACATATGCTACCACACCTGGCTACCTCAGGTCTATTTTAAAGCATGACTTAGAATCTCATGAACATACATCCTAAAACAGTATTTGTTTTTAAATGCACTCATAATACACTGGTCACATAATCAATTTAGTAAGCCAACATCATTTATTTTGCAATTAAATAAAGTGGAAAAATAGAAATTATCAGACTATACTACACATATAAAGGCACCATTTCAAATCTTCTGCTTCAGGTAGCTATATATTTATGATATATCAAGTCCTAAAATAAAATATATCTCAAACTATGAGTCACAGCCAAAAATATTTGAGAAACATTGCCATAGATAAAAGGCAAAAGGAAGTTGAGAATAATTACCTTCCCTAAAATCCGTGTCAAAGTCCTACATTGTTAGTTACGCTCAAGTTCAATTCTTATTTATCTACCTACTTGCAGGAAAAAGGAAAGAAAGGGAGAGGGAGACACACATAGTATATAAGCAATATGCAGGCATCACTGGAATGTCAGGCACAAATGATGTTATTTCTACCAACCATGAATATATACAGATTACTAAAGGAATACAATCCCAATTTTCTTAAGCCACTACATCATTCTAACCATTCAATTATTCCTACTTTTAAGAAATAAATACCACTGAAACACATTTATATTGGCAAATGTCTTCACAATCTTCACTACAAAAATGCTTCACTCTTCTCAAATGAGAAAATCTGGCCTAATTTTCATTGAAGAATTCCAAGATGATATACTATAGCTCTGAAAGATTCTGTCCAAAAAATTAAGCAGTAACTTTTTTTTTGGTACCAGAGATCGAACTCACGACTTCATGCTTGCCAGGCAGGCACTTATGCCACTGAGCTAAATCCCTGACCCCATCAGTAACTTTTTAAATTATGAGTATAAAACCAAACATTATCTGGTATGGGCAATTCTTTTGAAGATAACAAAAGGCATTATGGTTGTCATTATTGATTCCCTTGTATTTTGTTTTAAAGTCATGTACCATGTTCATCGCTTTGTTTTGATTGACTCTATTCTATTTTATTTCATTTGGTTTTACTCTCTTAAAAAAGAAAAAAAAAAACAACACATTATCAACACACCAAGTCTTTAGTGCAGTTTCTCAACAGTGACTCCACTGGTGTTTTAAGTGTGCATCGCTATGTTTTGCACTGTGGTCCCTGGTCCCGAATGTCAATGGTATATCTCCCACCCACAATCATTCAACAACCAAAGGTACTGTGTCTCTAATACTTTCCCAAATGCCCTCTGTAGAGAGGTACATTTCCCACTGAGAACCACTAAAAAGCTGACTGACATTCTCCTTAGATAACTGATGGCCACATAATGAATTGTGGCCTCTGATGCAGGGAGAGACATAAGGCAACTATCCGTGTCTTAATGCATTTCCAAGGTACCCATTAATTAAGATCACACAATCTGAAATAGAAAGATTATCATTTTTTTGTAGCAGTAGGCAGTCACTAGGTGTTATTACCAAAGTGGTAAACAGCAAACATAGACATTTTAGGGAAACAATGATTAACATATATATACTTTATCCTAAATTAAAAGTGAATCTGAATTTATCTCCTTTTCAGAGAAAAAGGAGGGAACACAGAAATACTAATTACAGAAGACATGCCCAAGGTTACCTTCTTACACAAAGTCCACAGGTACATTTATATGTGTATCCACACATTCAGTGCACAGACTTAAAGGAAAAGTCATTGAGTATTAGATTGAGAAAAAAACAGGTACCCCTTACTTAATACTTGTTACCATAAACCATGCTAAATGCTTTAGTCCTTGTAGTGTATTCATTAGGAATCATTACTCTCCAATTACAGAGAAAATAGTGAGGTTTAAAAGTTAACTACTGGGCTGGGGGTTTAGCTCAGCGGCATAAGCGCCAGCCTGGCAAACACGAGGTCATGAGTTCAATCCTTGGTACCAAAAAAAAAAAAGTTAACTACTGAGCCAAGGTTCAAATCCAGATAACTCCAGACCCCTCACTAAAGTCTGTATTGTTCCAAATCACATATAACATGACAGAGATTTTGATAATGAAGAGATCTTAAAAACAGGAAAGCGTTTGTCTGAAAACTATGAAAAATACTGCACTAAAGTACAAGTATGAAAAGGTTATCAGCAAAAATTCTTATAACCCAAAGAAAACTAGATTTACATCCCAAAGTTCTTGAGCAACTATATTTAAACTCTGCACTTAAAAGTTCACATTAAGGGCAGGGGGTTTAGCTCAGGAGGGTAAGTGAATGCTTGGCAAACGCGAGGTCATGAGTTCAATCCCCGATACCAAAATAAATAAATAAATACATAAAAATAAAAGTTCACATTACAAAGCTCAAATTAAATGAACTCTGAACTCCTTTTTTTACATCTTATCTTCCACAAAACACTCAATTTTAAAACACTATTAACAGGCTGAGTATTGTGGCACACACCTGTAATCCCAGCACTTAGGAGGCTGAGACAGGATCACTGTGAGTTTGAGGCCAGCCTAAACTATACAGTGAGTCCAAGCCAGCCTGAACTACAGAGTGAGACACAACAACAACAACAAATAAATACAAATAGGGGGAAGGAAGACACACAATAAGTAGGTAAAAAACAGCAAGAGGAAAAAGATAAATTTAATGCAGAAGTTAATCAAATTAGCTGGGAGTGGTAACACAATACCTGGAATCCTAGCACAAAGCAGGATGAGACAGGAAAATCATCATGGGTTTAAGGCCAGCCTCCCATAGTGAGTTCAAGGCCAGCCTGGACTACATAGTGAGAACTGGTTTCAGGCTCCACCCAAAAAAGAAGTTAATAAAATTTGTGGATAATTCCAAAGAAAGTTAAAAAACGTTTCAAAGGAATGTTTTGGGGGGCTAGAAATTCACTATTCACCTAAGGTAATTAATTCTGAATTGTACACTTCAAACAAGTAAATTTGTAGTATGTAAATTATCTCTCAATAAAGCTAGTTTTAAAAAAAAAAAAGTGGTATTTGTTTGCCAAAACAAGAAACAAAATTATATTAGGTTTTTTGGCTTTTTTTACTAAACCATAAAAGGGAAGTAGTCAAGAGGAAAAAGCACACTGATTTATTCACTAGACAGAAAACTAACAATGAAAATTTTCATAGATAAAAAAATACTAGGGGTAGAGATGTAACAGTGGTAGAGGTCCTAAGTTTGATCCACAGAATCAGAACAAATTTTTTTACTTGTCCATTTTACACAGTCTCTATGTAGTTGGCTAGCCATGAATTCACAGTATAGCCAGGCTGCCTCTTGAGAGGACAGTTCTATGTCTCTGGGTAATTCTCTACAGACTTTACTGAGACCACAGTGAAAACTCGCTATTTTAAGAGTAAGAACACAACAGATATGGAAACTCTAACTGCAGAACAAAGAAGGAACATTCCAATTCAATTTCATATCACCTAGGAAAGAATTATTTTGATCCCAAAATTAGTGGTTAACACCAAGGAACATAGAGATGGTAATTCCCATGAGAGAATTTGAGGAGAAAATTTAAGAGCAGAAAATCAAATTTATAATTATTTTAAAAGAAAGTGTGGTAATCTTTTGCAAACATCACAACAATCAATTCCTTCAGCCAACTAAAACAGTTAACTGGAGTTTGGGGGGCCTAGTATTTTTGGAGATTAATTTGCATTGGTTTGGGGACTTCTGCAGAAGTTTCCCAAAACAGCAATTTTATACTTTATTTACTCCACCAAGAGATACAGAGATCATCAACCCCTATAAACAACCTAATTCACATATGTTTTGAGCTCTGAAAATATTAACCTACCCTGACCTCCTCTTGCACCAACTTCAGCAAATCCCAGGTCAAGAGTCTCAACTTCCCAAAACAGCATAGGTGTCTCTAATTTCAGACCTGCTGATTTCCTCCCTGCCTTTGGCTAAATCAGGAGCGAGCCCAGAAGATAAAAACAAAAATCCTAACTCGTGCAGATATTTTCTTTCCTTTTTCATATGACAATGTTCTGAAGACACAAATGAAATAACAAATAGATACATAATTCTATTTCCTTTGCATGACTACCTAAGGGTCAAAACATTTCAAGACAGTGATCTTCACAATTATCATTCACTTAGACCTGAAAAACTATATATATCAATGAATCTGATATTTTTCAATAAAAAAATACATAAAAGTTCACAGTGCCATGGCTAATCCTTAGTAGGAACTCAATGAATATCAGTATCTTTCTTTCCTTTCCATTAATTCTCACAATTAATTACCCTGGAGTAATCCTGTTTATTAGCATCCCAATATAAAGGTAGAAATTTGTTTTCTGACTGATCATCCAGATCAGATCAAGTAAGATGAAGGGATTCATCTGCAAAAGACAGAATTTCCTCCTTCCTTCCCCAGAAGCAGTTTCAATTCCAAAGTCATGCTTCTCTGCTATAAGACATGGCTCAACTGTTCTTCCTTGTAGCAATATAAAAGTTACTGTTCTTGTGACTGGGGGGAAAACAAGCCAATCTCAAACAAGTATAAGCACAACAGGAACCCAAAAACACATCAACTCCTGGAACCTCATGTGTAAATTCACAGGATTACCTACCAGCTACAGGGTGGTGAGGAGTACTATTGTTTCAGCTATCAAATTCACTCTGTGATCCAAATCTCCTAGGCCAAGGAACAAAGTGGTCTCCACATACTTAATGTGACAAAACACTACAACTACGTGAACAACCAGTAGCTCTATTCTTGATAGGCAATATTTAGACAGAGAAATAGGTCAACAGAGTTGTGTAAAGCTGCCATCTATAGCTTAATATCTGACATGTAAGACAGATATGAATCAAAGTCATATGTGGTATACTTTTGCTCAGGTCTTGGAGCTTAAGATTGGAACAGATCCATGTTGTGTGTCACATCAAACTCTAGTGGGTATAGGTAGACAGATCTGTCATCGGTAGCAAAATTTATAGTGGCCAGTCATGGCTTGGCTACTATCAAGCTTTTTGTTGCATCCAGTCTACTAGTCACATCAGCTACTGAATCTGAAAAGTGACCGGAATGAGCTAGTCTGTCAATACCCACCACCTGATACTGGTTTACATAACGGCTCTAATAAAAACATCTGCCCTAAAGGATTAGATCAGAAAGATTAGTCTATATGTGTCTATGTAAATTCATGGTTCTGTTCTATATCTACCAAACTTTTAAAGTGGTTATGCTGCTTTTCAGCATTCAATACAATCTAACAAAATATTAGATGTGATCCACACATTACATAAATCATAGTGACAAACCATCACTGAGCCATGAGGAATATGACTAAAAAAGACACTTTTCTCTAAACAATACTCAAATCAGATCTATTCCTGGTAAATGCAACTAAAAATATTAACACACAAGTGAAAAGGATGGCAGGGGAAGAGCAAATAAACCCAGGACCTACCTTGCTTACAATTCCCACAGACAGATGAAATTCAATTCCATGCCAATCATACCCTTCGATCACTAAAACACAAACAGAAAAATAAAAATTCATGCATTTTAAACAATTCTTCCAATTCTGAAAGGGCATTTGGTTTCAAAGTAAGAGACTATGTCTAATCTCCCTTCTCTCCTCTCCACAACAGTGGTTGAGCTCTATCACTGGCAAAAAGGTCACATAAGTGGAAATAAATAGGTCACACTAATCAAGCACTCACTATATGCTTAGGTACTATTCTAAATGTTTTATTAAAATTACTAATCCTCAAAAAAAAATACTAATCCTCACAGTAACTCAATGAAATACTTTTGTTTGTTTGTTTTGGGTACTGGGGATTGAACTCACAACCTTGTGCTTGCTAGGCAGGCACTTAAGCCATTGAGCTAAATCCCCAGCCCAAAATAGGTACTCTTAATAACTCATTTACCTTCAAATGACACCTGATCTAGACACATCTGAAAATCATTCTTATTGGTATTAAGGTCCTTTTAAATAAATGTAGGCAATCTCAACTTCTACAGTTGAGATATCTCAAAGATTTGTATCTATAAATGCTCTATATTTATTTATTCACTATGTATTTCTTGAGTCCCACAGCATGCCCGGCACTAATACCATACACTTAAAAGGATTCACTCTGCCCTTATGGAGCTAAGAACTGGGCACATCAGAAACAGAATGCCAGCCGGGCGTGGTGGCT
>PVLA01001629.1:238168-338720 GCA_004027455.1 Hydrochoerus hydrochaeris | reverse complement strand
GGTATGGCCAAGTGAAATTCAGGGAGGTTAAGTGCCTTGCCTGAGAGTACAGGGAAATCACAGGAAATGTGCACAACTGCCTTAGCCAGGCCTCACTCTATCATCAGCACAACCAATGGAGGGGCTCTGAGTACCTGGGTCATCCGCTCACTGCCTCTCCAAACTCCTGTCCCACCTCCCTTGAGCCCTGACCCCCTGTTGACCTTTTTCCCACTCTAGAAAGATGTCAGTCTCTCTCTCTCCCTGGACCCTGTGAGTTGCGACTCTCTCAGCCTGTACAGCTTTCCTCCTCAGTGTGTCTGGCTCTCATGTCCTCCCTGCCTGCCTATCTGAGGTGGCACCTCCCCAGCACTCCTGACCTCATCACCTTACTGGCTTCTTTCACAGCTGGACTGCAACTGGACCTTTTGGTTCTGTCCTCAGCAGGAGTCAGGTCCCATGCCTTGGGGCACTCCTTCTTATAGGACCCTGAGATGCTGGCCTGTCCCTATAATGACCAAGGACTCCCTCTGGGACATCCTACTGAGAAAAGGAGGTGAGACCCATCCTCAGTTGCTCAGAACCTGGCCCAGATGACATCAGGCTTCCAAACCATGGCACTTGGCCTGCCTGTGAGCTCTGAGCGTTGGTGTCAGAGTTCCTGGCTGTGCTTTTCTACGGCTCTGTCCTCACATTTAACTTTCTCCTTCCCCTCAATACCCTGTCTCTTCCTTTACTCAGCTTGTCTGCCTCTCAAGAAAGGGCAGATATGGAGTGAGAATAGCCATTCCAGGGCACAGCCTAGTCAGGAAAGCAGAGAGTCTTGTGCTTCTGCCCCTGGGGCCCAGCACTCAGTGGGTGCAGATGGGAGCCTAGCAGCTGCTTTGTGTCTGACGCTGGCCCTGGTGTTTTGGATACGTGTTTGCCTGCTAGCCCTCAAGGGGGCTCTAGGAAGCAGATTTGGGAAGAATCATTCTCCAGCTGAGGAAACAGGTTCAGAGAGGGAGGTGGGTTGTAAGGGCCTCAAAGAACAGAAGCTGGGCATTTGTGTCCTCAGGAAAGGCCATTCTACCCACATCAGGTTGAGGCCAGCTGGCAGGACTTGGATATCCTGTTTTTCTCAAGGCTGCTGTTGTTTGAGTTGGTTGTCATGCCTGGTACATTTGGCTTCTGTTAACCCGGAACAGCAAGACACTATAGTCGGTGCCCACAGGGGAGGGCAGCACACCCTTGGGCTCCTGAGTCTCTGCCTCTTCCACTTGCCCCCTCCAACTCAGCAAGGGCTTGGTATGAGTGTGGCAGGGCCCTGAGGTTCTGGGGGCAGATGTTCCTCACAATGACTAAAGGCTCCACCACTCAAGCACAGAGCAGGTAGCTAGTGACACCCAGGTTCCAGAGCTCGGTGTGTCAGAGTCCTGCTGTGGCCTTGCTGTGGCTTGGCCTGATTCTCAGACCCTCTACCCTGGCTGCCTGGATCAGGTGTTACAAACATGTAAAACCCCTCTTCCCTAGTTGTGGGGGACAGAGCCAAAGGCTATGCCCAAATCTTGTGAAGAGAGTTTTTGTTTTGTTTTTCAGTACTACAGATTGAACTCAAGAACTCTTTATGTATGTTTATCTGTTCTCCCACTTGTCCACATTGCATGCAGACCCCAGGAGACCAGTGCAGTCATCGGTGCACTTCACAGAGAAGGAACCCAGGTCACAGCCAGCAACCAGCACGGTTCTCAATGACTTACATCTCCAGCCCTTTCTTATCTTTTTATTTTGAGACAGGTATTACTAAATTGCTAAATTGCCCAGGCTGAGTTTGGAATTTTAATTCTCCTGCCTCAGCCCCCCAGACTGCTGGGATTACAGACATTGTACCACCAGCCTGATACAAGTATATCCTTACTGTCCTCCTAGTTTCTGGTTGTGAAAACAGCCTTGAGGCCTAAACAGGGTATGGTGACATCAGGCCTGGCTCTCGGTCTAGTAAAATGGAATCTGTCTCTGGGTTTCAGTGGCTCCATGGCAAACTGAAAGCCTGGAAAATCAAAGGAGGACTGAGGGGACTGAGAGATCCTGGCCTAGATTCAAATCCTCACTGTGCTGGTTGCTGGCTGTGACCTGGGTTCCTTCTCTGTGAAGTGCACCGATGACTGCACTGGCCTCCTGGGGTCTGCATGCAATGTGGACAAGTGGGAGACACACAAGAAAGGCTCAGCATGAGGCAGGAGCTCCATCCTCTGGGACAGTGGTGGCAACAAGAATATGTTACTATCACAAAACATACATAAAGAGTTCTTGAAGGTGAGTGGGGAGGTTGGTACTATCAGAGCCCATCTGAGTTCTGGGCCAGCTACTATTAGTCATCTCAGAAAGAAGAGCGGTGATAGCTCTGTGTTCCTCCTCCCCTTTCTTTTCCTCCTCTTCCTCTGTGCATATAGGATGTTGCCGGCATGAAAGCACTTGTCTTTCAGGGGCAGAGGCCTTAGCCAGTAGGGTCCCGGGATGAGCTAAAAATTGAAAAGTCTTCAGCGAGGCATTAAGGATTATGTGTCCCAGGCCAGTATGTTCTCTCTCCCAGTGTGACTGCTAATCCCCAGCCACAGCAGCTTCCTGCTAGCATGGACCCAGCCCTTAAGCAATCAGCTGGCGTCTTTTTCTACACACAGGTTGGCTTCCTGACTAGGAACAGCCTAGGAAGGCATCCAAACTTGTGAGACCAGAGAAGGCACATGGTGTGGCTAAGGTCCCACAGGGTCTAGGGCTGGGATGGTTCTGAGGCTCTGCCCCCCTTCATTTCTCTTCTCCTTGAGAGCAGAAGCAGCCCCAATCCTGCCTTCCTTAACTGACAACAAACATGTAGACATGCATAGCCAGTGCACTCATTGAATGAAATGTCTTTCTTTTGCTATTACTCTAAAAATCTGAAAAGCTTTCCAACCTCTTGCCTTTGAAATTAATCAGGTAAGGCCATCCACCCTGAATGCACTTGATCTAGTCTGAAGTCAGTAAGGTATTAATAATTCACTCACTTATTTTTTTTTAAGGTCTTCTGGAGTAACTTATTCTGTTGTCTGTTTAGTATTTATTTATTTATTTTTTGAAGGTAGTAAAATACAGCAGAACAAGACAGAACAAAGCCAATTTGAGACAGTGTAGTGAAATTGGCACAGAACTTTACAGCAGGTTACCGGGGTAACAGTAATAGGCACAATAGTACATCCCGTTCTCTTCACAAAAGCTGTTCTTTCAATCAGGCAGGGCAAAATGGAAGGAAATACCAAACTTATAAAAACAGAACATTGAATAGAGCAGTACCATTAATCAGAACAGAGCAAAACAATGATAAAAATACTTGCTTTCAAAGGGATGGTAGAAGGAAATCCCCCTTATTTGCTATATTGCATATAGTCAGCCTCACAAGAGATGCTTAGATCTCTGGCTCCCACTTGCTAATAGGGAGTGGGGGGAATGGATGGATGTTTGAATTTCAGTCCATGCACTGGTAGGCTCACAGCTGCCTACCCGGGTGGCAAGCTGGCTGCTTGGTTTCTGAGTGCCCTAAGTTCCAACATGATGGGAATCTTAGGAGACACTGATGGTTCCTGCCCTGGGGCAGCCATGGCTTGCCGGCCACAGTCACTTACCAGGGTGGCAAGCTGATTGCTTGGTTTGCCAGAGTCCTAAGTCCCAACATGACTCAGATCTCAGGAGACACTAATGGTTCTTGCCATGGGGTGGTGGTGGCTTGCCCAGATGTTTGATTCTTATCCTGCAGCTGGTAGGCTCACAGCCACTTACCAGAGGGATGAGCTGGCTGCTTGTTTTCCCAGCACCTTAAGTTCCAACATGGCATGGATCTCAGGAGACACTGATGGTTCTTGCCCTGAAGTGGCCACAGCTTGTCAGGCCACAGCCTCTTACCAGAGCAGCGAGCTGGCTGCTTGTTTTCCCAGTGCCCCAAGTTCCAACATGGCGTGGATCTCAGGAGATGCTGATGGTTCTCACCCTGGAGCAAATGCTGCTTGCCAGGCCATAGCCCTCACCCACTTATAATAGTCTCTCACACTTGAACCACCTGCTCTGGAATCTGGGAACTCCTTGCACATAAGAAAGATGAAAGTAACAGAACGTGTTCAAATAGCTTGTCACATTCAGAACTGTTAAATACAACAATTAACAAAATTATCATAATGTTAGAATCTAAAGACCTCTAAACTTTTAGCAGTTTTGACATTGCTGTCTTTTTTTCTTATTTTAAAGTGACACAATCTACTTTCTCAGCCTTCAAACATGTCCTGAAGCCCTGTGCTCTGTGTCTGGATCCAATGTTAGGTTACACAGCTCCTCCTCAAAAATGGGATGTCATGGACTAACTGGTAGACAGGGAGTTTCATGCCACCCATGGAAAGCTCCATGATCATTCTGCCTGGACCTCTCAGAGAAAATTAAAGTGCAGATGGAAGACATTTTCAATGGCCGGCTACTCCCTGAGTCTGTGATGGGGTAATTTATGCATTTTCACTTTGGGTCTCCTCATGCTGGCCCAGGGTCTGGTCTACAGTGGGAGGGCAATGTTTGTGGAAGGTGAAAAAAAAAAGAGGGGCGTGTGGGCAGGGGGACAGAGAGAGAGAGAGAGAGAGAGAAAGAACAAGGAAAGAAGGGTGGCAAGAAGGATAGAGAAAAGGAAGAAAATGAGAGATAGAGAGCTGATGAAAGAAGAAGAGAGAGAGATAGGGATGGAGAGAGAGAAAAGTGGGGAGGCCATCAGTGTCCTGACTGCAGCCTTGAGGGCTGGACCACATCTCTGGGGCCCCAGTGCCCAGCACAGGGCCCACTCAGCTCACAGATGAGCTCTTGCCATCTCCCTGGCTGCCAGTGAATGAGCTCCACCTCCTCCAGACATAAGTCCCTCCCCATCCTAAAGTCCACTCCCCAGTATTTGACCTCTGATCTCCCTTGCCCTCCTCTTGCAGGACCTTCCCGGGAACATGGACATGCCTTCATTCACACATCGCTCACTTCTTTCATTTGCTCATTCATTTCACAAATTGTTGCATGCTAGAAATGTCACTGGACAGGATTCAAGGAGGTTTCTACCCCAGCCTTCCTAAAGAATTAAGTTTTAGGCTCACTGAGTCTCATCATAGAAATAGAATTTTCAGAGTGTCTTAGTTAAAGCATAAAGGGATTTATTAGGCCAAACTTTTAAAATGCATACTTAAAGAAATGGAGAGTGTGTCCCCTCTAGAGAGAGAGAGACCCCGTATAATTGGAAGCTGGTTATATTTAGTTGGGGGTCTCCAAGACGAGTCATCTAGGCTGTGTATTCCTGATGCTAAGATCCAAACCATTACATTTTCATGTTTCTGAAGTTGATATCTGTTGCCCTTGAATATTGCTGCTTCCTTGAGGAGGGAGGTCTGGAAAGAAAATGCAATTTATAGGTGAAAAAACATGGGTGTGAACCCTTAGGACTTTTTTTTTTTTTTTTGAGTGAGTGTATTTTCCTGAAATAAAAAAAACTCCTGAGTAACTTTTATTTTCTAAAACTTCAGGTTTTAAAAAAGTAAATTTTTAGAATTCTGATTTTCCTTTTTACCTGTCTTTATGTTTGCTATCAGACCTCATTCCCTGTTGGAGACTGGGCTGTACAGTGTCAAGTTGCTAGACACAGGGGCCTCTGCTGCGCTGGAAAGGAGCATCAGCATGGTGCTCTGAAGCCAAGATAACCACAGCTGAGGCAGCCAAGGACACGGGCTGCTGACACCCCTACTCCAGAGCAATAAGGCTGCCAACCTTAGAGACAAGGTAGTTCTCTTAATTGACAAAACTTACTGCTTGGAGAAGTTGGAACTGAGTCCCAAGGACTTCAGGCCTTGCCTCAGTATCCTCTTGAGATAGGATAGTATGCAGGAGACAAGGAAAACTGGAATATAAAGATTATACTTCAGGAAAAAAAAGTACAGCTGTAAGACACAAGCCTACTTTATTTTTTCTCTTCTCCCTTTCACCTGCAAATTCACTGCTTTCACCTGTGAATAGACCACCTTGGCCTGGTGACTTAGCATTCTGGCAGTTGAGATATTGTCCTCCACCAGCCAGGCTCTGCACTTGGCATTTTTTTTACACTTACATGGCATTTTTCATGGTCACCCTCTAGTGCTATTTGCACTGCCTTTTGGATGAAAAGAAAATTTAAAAATTCAGAGAGTCAGTGAAAAAGTAGGATTTGAATTGAGGTCTATCTCTCTGTAAATTTTTTACCTTTCATTGTTACACCAAAGAGCCACACAGGAGCCATCTCCTTCCAGAACACACACCTGCATCATGAGACTGATGCAAGGTTCGGGGGGGGGGGGCACGCTCAGGGCTTGAGTCAGATGGGTCCTGTGGGCTCAGTAGCCCTGTTCATTGACACCCATTGACAAGGTCAGGGTTCCCAGGACCTCTGAGGCCAAGATTTTGACTTTTTAGGATTTGAAGCATATGGTATTTTGGCATTCTCCCACCTGCTGAGGCCGATCCTGAAGCAAACCTTTTGCATAGAGACAGTGGCTTTGGAGCACACCTCATATACCAGAGCCTATGCCTAATGCAGAGGAAAGGCAGGGCAAAGTTTTCAGGGCATGCTACCCTTACTTGGCACCCTCTTTCTTTAGTTCTAAAGGCTTAGAGCCAGACCTCCTCCCTGGTTTTACTGGAATGCCACCATCCTGGTGAATAGGATCTCATCAACTCAGACAGTCCCCAAGAATCATCAGACTATAATGGGACCAGCCATAAAAGGTGGAGGGAGGTATTCACTATCTGTCTCTCCTTTCAACCATATGCCCCATGCTGACACCTATTCTTGTGGGAGATTTCCTTCTCATCAGTTGGGCTGTGTCTGAACCCCAGCACTAGTGAAGGGAATGTGCAGTTGTGAGAGACTATTGAAGCACAAATGGGAGCCACAGCCACCTACCATGGAATGAGAGAGTTCCACAGTGGCATTCAATGTTGCATACCCTTACTGTGGTCCTGCTGGGATCCAATCTTTATCCTACGGGCTTGAGGCTACAGGGTTTGCCTGACAGCAAAGAGAGATATAAGAAGAAAATTAGAAGAAAAGGTTAGAAATTTTAGATACTATATAATAATGTTACAGGAAATGAACTGGACATGAGAAGGAACAGCATCAAAAAGGTTTTAGGAGGCAGCAGTTTGTTACACCAGTGGGCCTGATTGGGATCACATCCAGAGTCAGAGCCTCCCCTGCCTCAGAAAAAAAAAGAGTCAGAGCCCCACCCAGCAGGGTTTCTGGCTTTTATGGAAAGAGTAAACAAGAGGTACAGAAGCAGATTTGGTGCATTCTGATTGGAGGGCTAGGTGACATCATAGGTTGCCAAGGGAGTTTAAACATCTCAGGTTACAAGGTTACATTGCAAGGCCATCAGTTAAACAAGCATGGCTTAGACAAAGAGGGGAATGTTCTTTTATCAGGCTTACTCAGACATGTCTGTTTGGTTTGGGCAGGCATTTTTGGTGGGCTTTTATTTTTAAAACTTAAATTTTGTCTTCATTTCCCCCTCTTTTAGTCAGGAAAATCATTTTCAGGAAAGTTGGTATTTAAGCTTGTATAAGAAGTACCAGACCTGAGGGTCACCTGGAGGCTGATACTGTTTATTTGCTTTGGAATAAAGTAGGTAAGCCTTTTTTTTTTTTAATTTTGAGGAGAATAAAACCAAATGAGAGAAAACAAAATGGAATCAGTCAAAACAAAAGGATGGAGAGAAGACAAGATGGTCAATCAGTGAGCAACAAAATACTAAGCCTCCTGGGAGAAACAATTCATTTGCCAGAATAAAACACCCTGGAGAGACCCAGACAGAGGGAGATGGATCCACTTGACACAGGAAGAAATTAAAACATAAAAAAGCTCACCAAATACTTCAGGAATACAACTGAAACAGCTAAAAATTATGGGATACTGCGTTTTTGTGGTGACCTGCCAAGTATGAGCCAGCTTGAATCTGTGCCAGCAGGCAGAGCTGCTCAAACTCATTCCCACCACCACTCATAGGCGGCACAACAGCACTGAAGTCGGGGGTTGGTGAGCTTGGCAGAGAGCAAGGCTGTCGAAGGGAACTTCATTGATCCACAGTCAGTGCTGGGAATGAGACCCACCCCCCATGGGAAGGACGGGACCAAATGGGCGACATGTTGGAATCGGGCAAGAGGAGCCTGAACTGGGAGTGACAGTGACTTCAGTTGGTTCCTCCCTCCACAGAGCAGATATGTGGGATTTGCTTGGACTGGGCCGCACCCCTGGCTAGGACCCAGTGAGTTGTTCCAAATCAATTCCCTGTGCCTAGCAAGCACTAACCGGGTGAAGGCACCTGAAGTTTGGCTGGCCCAGTGGGGAGGGAGGGGCAGGCAAACACAGCCACTGCTTACACCTCAGTGACAAGAACAGGCAGGAGAGGGCAGAGTTCCCTCGCCAGGGTACTTCAGAGGAAACGTGGCCAACAGGGAAGGGTGCTGGGACCTCCACTGTAACCTGTGTGGAGGAAGCTGGGACCATGACAGGAGAGAGAGGCAAGAGGAGGCCCGCAGCCCAGAAGCCTGAGAGCACTGATCCAGGAGAGGGAAAAACAAGGGAGACTGAGGGCGGCAAATACACAACATCAGACATGGCTTTAATGGACATTAAGAGATATCTTTGGGACCTTTTAGACGAGCTCAAAACTGAAATATTAAATCAGGTAAAGCAAGATATGAGTAGAGTAATAAAAGAAATGCTCTCAGGAAGCATCTCTCAGGATAATACAGATGGAAGAAAGGAGGAACACAAAAAAAGGAGAGAAACATTTGATAAAGAATATAAAGAAAATATAGAATACATGAAGCAGATTCAAAGAGACTGCCAGGAAATTAAAAATTCCATTGAAAGCTGGCAAAACTCCTTAAAAGAAACTAAGGATAGACTATCAAAACTTGAAGACAAGTTTGCAATGTGTGATCATGAAAGGAAAGATCTCTTAAAAACAACAAGGAAACAGGCAGTAATAATACAAAGGCTAGAAGATGACAAGAGAATCTACAATTTAAGAATAAGAAATGTGAAAAAAGAAGCAGGAATACATACAGGCAAATTACAAAGGCTATTCACGGAAATAATTAAGGAAAGCTTCCCAAGCATGGGAAAAGAAAATGACATTCAGTTACGTGAGGTATACAGAACTCCAGCCACCTACCACCAAAACAGATCTACACTCAGACATATAATAATCAAGATACCAGAAATTCAATATAAAAACAGAATATTAAAAGCCATCAGAGAAAAGAAACAGATTACCTATAAAGGTAAGCCCATCAGAATCATGGCTGACTTCTCGACACAGACCATCAGATCAAGAAGAGCTTGGAGCAAAGTCTTCCAAGCCGTGAAAGAAAATAATCTCCAGCCCAGATTGATGTATCTTGCAAAACTGTAACTAGAAATTAATGGAGAAGCAAGATGCTTCCATAACAAAGACGAACAAAGAGGACAAAGAGGTCTCTACAGAGAATACTGAAGGGCATTCCAGAGAGAGAGAAAAAAAATACCAGGATTTTAGGAACAGTGGCAGAAAGCTCTCAATAAGTGGGGCAGGCCATAGAATGAAGGAGAAAACTAGACAAACAAAGGCAGAAAAATAGCATAGCAGAAATGAGGCAGAGAAGGATAACTAGAATCGCTAACATAGATGGCCTTGATACACTATATTATTAATAGTGCACCAGGATTTCAAACCCACATTACTCATACTACTCTGCTTAGATGTATTCTATTCTGTTCCAGTCATTCTACCTGTACTAGATTTGAGGGCACAGACAGTAATCCAGAAAATAACAGGATATAGTACGGTAATCATCCTTAATTTCCTATTAACTTAATCTAAAGCTCTGTAAAACCTACACTGTTTTACCATGACTGATTGTAATCGAATCTGGTTTGTTAGATCGCTGTTTTGTATTGATAGATTTTATTCAAAGCTGTTATGATTGATAGCATCAAGTCTGAGAGTATAGGCAACTGCACTTAAGATGACAAGATCCACTAGAATATCCACTCTGGTTTGATTATTACCTGCCTTTGAAGTTTTATAGTATCTACAATGTTTTATTTTTACTAATATTGTTATGTACTGCTATATTCAATTATACTGCTATATTCAATTATACCTGATGATATAGACAATTCTATTGAACATAATAAGAAACAGCACAGCAATCATTGTAGATCTCCTTGTACTGTGGTTTTATATGACTTTTTGGTTTCATGTTTTTATAGGAAGTTGTTTTGTTTTGTCTTGCTAAGTTTTGTTTTTCCCTCTAATACAGAAAGGATAGAAATACATGTAGAGACTCATGCATGCGTAGCTGTTTACACTCTCACAGTTTGAATATTTACTTTGTATGCTTTAATTTTGTAACTTGAACAACTATTTCTAAGAGGACAATATGTAATTTATCAACTAGTGATTTCTTATTGTTTGTCTTTTTTTTAAGTTCTGTATTATCTCTACCCTTTACATGCTTTTTTTTCTCTTTAAATAAAAAAAGAGAGAAGTGAACAAATTCCTGGATGTATGCACTTTACGAAGATTGAGTTATAAAGAAATAAAAACTTGAACAAAACAATAATTGGTAATAAGGCTGAATAGTGATAAAAATTTTCCCATCAAAGAAAAGACCAGGTTCTACTAAAGCTTTAAAGAGCTAATATAAATTCTTTCTAAATTAGTAAAAAAAATCTGAGGAGGAAGGAATTCTTTTAAACTCCAGAGACCAGAATTATCCTGATACCAAAAGCAGATAAAACCACAGATGTGTGTACACATCCATGCGTACACACACACACACACACACACACACACACACACACAAACACACACACAGAGGCAAGACAGCTAATGGCTAGTATCTTGATGAATTTTGATGCAAAAATTCTAGCAAACTAAATCCAACAGCACTTTACTAAAGTTATTCAATATGATCAAGGAGTATTAGGAGTCTACATATACAGATCAATAAATGTGATACAGTGCATCGACGCAATAGTGACAAAAAGCATATGGCCATCTATACAGCTGATAAAATTTAACATCTCTTCATGATCAAGAATGCTAAAATAAATTAAAATAAAAGTAACATACCTCAATATAATAAATGCTCTATACAGCAGGTTAACAGTTAACATCCACTGAGTAGGGGAAAACTGGAAAATTTAATCACAAATCTGAAATGATAATAATAGCCATTTTAATCACTTTTTATGACTTTTATAATAATACAGGACATGGTAACCAGAGCAATTGGGTAGGAGAAAGGAATGAAAGCATCAAAATTGGAGAATTTCAAATTTTCTCTGTATGCTGACAACATGATCTTGCATATAGAAAACCCTCAAAACTCCACCAAGAAAATTCTTGGAACAATAAATGAATTTAATACTTACAGGACATAAAATCAATGTCCAAAAATTAGTGTCTTTTAAATGCATCAATGCCAAAGTATCAGAGATAGAAATCAGAAGGCAATCCTGTTTGCAACAGGTACCAAAATTATACCTGTGAATAAATCCAACTAACAGAGTGAAATGAACAGGAAAGCATTGATAAAGGAAACTGAAAAGTACACAAAAAATGGGAAACACTCCACATTCATAATCTATGTTGTTAAAATGTGTGTGCTACCCAAATTGGTCTACAGATTCAAAGCAATCCCTATCAAAATACCAATGACATTGCTCTCAGAACTATAGAATACAATCCTAAAGTTTCTATGGAACCACAAAACAAAAATTTTGAATAAGCAAAGTGATCTTCAACAAAAACAAGACAGCAGGAGGCATTATACTAGCTGATTCAAATGAATGTCACAAAGGTACAGTAACCGCAAAGGCATGGTATTGGC
The DNA here is from genome assembly GCA_004027455.1 of Hydrochoerus hydrochaeris. Classification (NCBI taxonomy): domain Eukaryota; kingdom Metazoa; phylum Chordata; class Mammalia; order Rodentia; family Hydrochaeridae; genus Hydrochoerus; species Hydrochoerus hydrochaeris. The sequence goes on along the minus strand of PVLA01001629.1, from coordinate 326,807 downwards.
ATAAAAACAAACAGAACCCAGTGCAATTAGAGAGGCTACAAGGAAACCCAGGCCAAGAACACACACTGGGAGAGGACAGGATTTTTCAATTAATATTCTGAGAAAACTGGATATACATACTCAGAAAGATGAAACTAGACCCTTCTTTCTCTTCAGCTACAAAATCTATTCCAAATGAATTAAAGACTTAGGACCAGACTATGAAAGCTAGGGGGAAACACATGAAGGAAATGTTTCAGAATATTAAAATAGGAAGAATTATTTTGTTTGGGCAAGACTCTCTAAACACAGGAAATGAAAGCAAAAATATGAGAAAAGTGGAATTGTATGAATCTTAGTTTCTGAACAGCAAAGGAAACAATCAAGGAGTGAAGAGACAACCTACAGAGCAGACGAAAATATTTGCAAATTATACATTTGAGCAGGAGTTGATACATAGAATATATGACAAACTTTAAAAATGCAATAGCATAGAAACAACTCAAATTACAAATGGACAATAGACAGTTCTCAAAAGAAGACATACAAATGGAAAACATTCCAAGTATACATCAATTGTGGGCAGAACATGGTACAAATATTGAAGAGAGTAATATTCGGCCTTAAGAAAAATGAAATTCTGTCAGTGGCAACAAACTAGTTAGAACAGGAAGTCATGTTCAGCAAAATAAGCTAGGCACAGAAACACAAGTATGCCATGATATCACTCACATGCGGAATCGAAAGGAGTTGATGTCACAGAAGTTACGAGTATAATGTACTCCGGGGAAGAGCAGGAGGAAGGGAGCGATGGAGAGAAGTTCAGCAGTGGGGACTATGTAAAAGTCAGAGTAAAATGTGTAATCATATTGTTTCATTAGGGTGATGAGCTGAAAGAAAAAACATACCTATATGTGTATGTATATGTATATAAAAATAGGTAAGATAGTTATACTACTAATTTCTCTGAGTTTGCTGAAGAGAATTGTACTGGTATTATTCAGACAATTGAAGGCAGATGTCTTGAGGTCTGGGGGAATAATTGGGGATGACAATGTATGTACCATTGTTACTCCCTGATTGATGTACTCTAAAATTTTGTTGTAGTTTTTGTTCTTCTTCTTTTTCTTTCTTTTTATCTATGAATAAAATGGATTTGAAAAAACAGTAAAAAGTTTAGTGTGCTATTGCACAGTAGGATGGTTATCTATAGTAATAACAAAGTCATCAGACTCAGCTTCACGGTAATGAACATTTTTGTAGTAAGATTACTAATACTGCTGTACTCAGCTGAATGACAGAAAGTGTCACTCCCAATAAACATTACAAATTTTGGGAAAAATGAATAATGCATTAATATGAATTTTTTCAAAGTTTCTGAAGCTTTGTCTCAAATGCACTCATATACTTTCCTATGTAACTGTCATAAATACTGTCTCCACAGATTAGATTCTAATGAGGGCTTATTAGTGGCTATACATAAAGGCTATGGACTGCAAGATACACATACAGGAATAGATACCATGAGAAGAGAAGGGAAATAAATATCTAATGATCTCACTCTCAGTAACCTTAATTCTTTTCCTTCTCAAACAAAAAGTATCTTGATTGCTCTAAAGAGAATGTTAAAAATTCACACAGTTAATGATACACAGTGCTCAAGCTGCCATGTGCATTTTGGGTCTTCAGAATAGCTGTAGGCTTACAAATACCCGATTACTTTAGAAAACTTTCTTTGTCATTGATAAAAAATATACATCAAAAATCTTTCACCAACAATAAAGAATTTTTCCTCTAAGGCAAAAGAATAATCAGCCCGAATCTTCTGTATCCTTATTCTTTAATTCAGACAAGATAGAAAGAGACTAGCCACATGCTAGAAGATAAAGGCATATATTGCCTTGAGAAATTTTTCTTTGTGAAACTAAGGCAGCTTTCTTCTATCCAATGTTAAGGAACTATCCACTAAAGATCCTGGAGCTAGAAACGCTGGAATCCAGTACTATATTTTTCTGGCTGTAACCTGTTTATAGTCTGTTGGGGGAAAGGCATAAGTATGGGCCTTACTTTTATTTCTTTAATTGTAACTTTTAGTTTTACCTACTTTGAAACTTACAGAAAAGTGTCAGAGGTACAACCAAGAACTCAAAATTTCTACGTAATCTATTTCAGATTGTTCATCAATAATTTGCTTTTTGTCCCCATTTACTTCCTTTCTATATATAGTACTTACATTTATCTTTTTTCAACTTACTGAAAGTAAATTAGAGACATAATAAATTTCTACCCCTAAATAATTTACTGTGTTTTTTAAAAAATTATTCATTCTCTTGCCTATTGTCTATACTCTTATCAAAATCAGGATGTCTCCCTATTTTATCTTTATTTAAAATTCAAACTAAGAATTTAAATAACACTTATTTTTCATATTTTGTGGTATGCTTTAATTTAATTTAATTTGCAGATCTTGGTCATACTAAGTCATTTTCATAGGTTTCTGAAACATTTACATCAGTTATTTCATAGAGTAGCTCTCAATTTTAGCTAATCTGATTTTATCATTATTAAATTTTGGATTTCTGTCAAAAATTCCACTAATGTGATATGTTATCCTTTTCAGTGAACCATATCGTGCAGAACACAATTTAGACTGACTCATATCAGTGATACTGGTTTTGATCATTTGAGTAAAATGGTGTCCAACAGGATTCTCTGTGGCAAAGCAGTTACTTTTCTTTTCTAATAAATAGTTACTTGTAGAGAAATACTTTGAGAGAAAGTAACTATCTTGCTGATCAAACTTTTATTTACTGGTTTTTCCACCTCTCTTTGTTTTCTACCACCATTTCTAACCTTTTTTCATTCTTCTTGTAATTTGTTTTGTACTATAAGATTTATGCTTTCTTTCCCCTATTATTATTTGTAATTTAAATTAAATTTATTCTAAATTGGTACTTAAAAGTATAAAGTTGATACATATTTTGGGGATATATGTAATGTTTTAAAACATATATATATATATATATATATATATACATAATGTTCAACTCAGGATATTTAAATATATGTCTCCTCAAATATTTACCATTTGTTTATGATGAAAATGGAAAGACTTTGTAATCCTTTTGAAATATACAGTTCATAATCCTTATCTTATAGACAGATCCTCCATTGATCCATCTATCTATGTATCTATCATCTGCTTATTTATGTGAGCATGAAGAAATTGGTTCTTATTTTATTCATCTGATCATAATCTACAACAACAAATACTTATTTTGGTGGTCAAATTGTGTCAGACTTTGGAAGTCTTTTCAAGCTGGCTCATGTATTTATGTAAGATATCACTTTATTCTTCACTTCCATACTTTCTGTCACAACATGAGATTTCAGGCTTGTGCTTTGCCAGTGTGATTGCTTATATCTAGATGTCCTCCTCCCAAAGCACTCTTAAGCAGAGGCCTAGGGAGAGACTGCATTATGGGTATGCAAGACTGGATTTGGTTGGGTTAGCACGGCTCTGGGAATGGGTGATAGATTTATTAAAGAGGAAATACCCACTCTGGATGTGGGTGGCCCCAACCAGGATGCCTGTAGCTGGATGAAATCAAAGGGAAAGTGGAAGGAAGGCAGTTTCTCCTGCCTTCCAGGCCATGAACTGTCTTCTCTGCCATTCTTTTCTGCCTTGCTGCATCGCTGCTGACTATGGACTGAAATCTCTACGAACTATGAGTTAAAATAAACTCCTCCTTCATTAAGTCATGGATTTGTATATATTGTCCTAACAGTGAGAAAATAATTAAGACTGTTACTGTATCAATTACTTCTCTTAGGAGTTCTGAAATGACTAATTTCATTTATACAACATTAAAATAATGAAACTGTAATCTGGAAACAAAAATTTGGATAGTCAATGTCCCAATGGTGCTGACACATCAAATTGAAATTTTATAGGTATGTGTGTATAAATGAGAGGTCTTATCTCATTTATTCTTATTACATGCATTTATTTGTTCATACTAAAATATACAAAAGGGGATTTAGAATTGCTAAGTTACAAAAGCAAATATATTGGAACTTACTATTTGTAAAACTTTCATTTTTAAATTAAAAACTAGAATATAAAAATCTTAAAAATATAATTTAATGAAGTCTGAAAAATATATAGACCCTTGTAACTCACTTTTAGTAAGTTATAGAATATATCTTTTAGCAAGAAAAGCTGCTTCTCAGTCAACATATGCTCCTAAATCCTAAGGAAAATAAATCTGATTTTCACCTTTCATGCATTATGCTTATTCAAGAGCATTATGCAGTTGGAATCTTGAACACATACACAATGCATACACAAACCACGTATATGTTCTTTTTTACTATCTCTTTTGCTTTGTATGTTTTTGAGATTCACACATATCAGTAATTCATGTCTTTTTATTGCTTAGTAGTATTCTGTTTTAATGAAGTAACAGTTTGTTTATTCCTTCTCCTAGTCATAGACATTTAGGTTTTTCCTGTGTTAGGCTGTTATATATCAAATTGCTGTGAGCATTTGTGTACAAGTCTTGTGTGGACATATGTTTTCATTTGTTTTGGATAAACATTTAGGAGTGGAATTGCTAGTATGTAGTAAGCATGTGCAAACCTTAGGTGAAACTGCCAAACTGTTCTTCAGAATGGCTGCATCATATTAATTTCAGAATGGCTGCATCATGGTGATGCAAGAGTTCCAGTGCCTTCACATTCTCTCCAACATTTGGTATGGTCAATCTCTTTAATTTTGTGAATGTGTAGTATTGTCTCATTGTGCTTTTAACTTGAATTTTCCTGAACACTAATTTCATTAAGTCCTTTAAAATGTATTTACTATTTATTTGTAATAAACTGTCAGTCCCATTATTTATTATTAATAACTTAATGAATATATTTTAAAATTATGAATAGCTGTTAACTTTTATAAAAATACATTCTGAACTTCACTGAGATTATTTTGGCTGGTTTTATCTTCTGTTAATATGGTGAATTGCATTAACATATATCTTCAAAGAACTAATTTTGGTTTTTCAAGTTATCCATAATTTTTCAATTTTATAAATTTTTCCTCTTACATTTTCTTTTCTTTGTCTCACTAATTTGCACTTTTATTGGACCGCTAAGATAGAAACTTAAGTTTTTGTTTTCTCATATTTCTTGTTTCTAATAGATCCATTTATAATTATGAAACACTCTGTAATCATCTTTTTTTACTTATTTATATCAATGTAATGCAGTAGTATAGAGAGTAACATTGATATATTGTAAATTTACTTATGAGAAGTAAAATCTGTTAACCATCAAATCATTTATCTTTTCCCAAATCTCCATTGATGAAGAACTACAAGTAAAGTCCTTGGTAGGTGTGGTGAAGATGTTTGTTTGTTTGTTTTCTTGGCTGTCCATCTTCCAGACCCCCTCTTTTGTATTCTAAGAAGTACCCTCATTCTTAGTCCTAGAATCCTGGCAAAATCAAATCCTCATCTTCCAATACAAAATCCAAAGGAGGACAGGCCCCTTCTCCTGATTCCTTCCGGGTTGGCAGTAGTGGACAGCACATTGAATGCATCTGCCAGGGCTCCTGACTTGAGTTATAAATATAAAGATGGAGAGAGTTTCAAACACAGTCCTGGCTGCAGTAAAGAACAGTGACTGCAATGGCAGCTGGTGGCAGTGGTGCCTCACCGCAGTGAGGGACGTGGGCTAACAGCTGCTCCAACCGGATGTCCCACAGAGTTGCCTTGCTCAGTGCTGTCCTGTTTGTCTTTGCTGGGTGCCTTCCTATTGGGGGAGGCTGAGCTACAGTTTTTGTGACAATTCCAGACTTCTAAGTCTTCTAGCCAAACTATTTCTGTTTAAATTAGCAAGAATTTATATCTTTTTCTTCAAAACCAAGAACCTTAATAGTCACAAGACTCAAGGCCAAAGGTCATAGGGACAATATAAACCATCAGTGTAAACAGTATAAATAGAGTCAGTAAATGAAAAACTAATGGATCTCCAGTCTTCTAACCAGGTAGCAATAGCATCAAATTCTCAGTCAACTTGTGGCATTAAAGCAGATAGGTCTGACCTAGAATAACAGGATTTTTCTATTCTAAGGTACTGAATAACAAAATGTGTAAGTTATTTAATGGTAATGGTATGTTGTAGGATGTGACAAAAGATATATGTTAATTCATGGGTACAAGTGATTAGTATTTATCAGTCACACTCAAGTTCAAAAAATTTTACAAATGTGGGTCTTTTTGGTACTTTAATAGGTTGGTATACACATGTCCTATAAAAAATCTGTAGATAAAGAATACTACATATGAAGATAATTCTTTATGATTTTGTGGCAAAATTGCTTATTACATACACAAACACACACAGACACATAGCCATACTGATCTTAGCGACATACACACACAAATTTATACATACTGATTCTACACACACACACACACACACACACACACACACACACACACAGAAGCACTCGAAGACCTGGACTGTTGGGGTGTAGCTGTTATGGCTAAGACATTGACCTTCTACAGTTGCCAGTATGTTATCTGGCTGAGTGCTAATGGTAAGATATAACATTTACTTACTGCTTTCTCCATAGTGTAGAAAAGTTTTGTTAATATTGCCACCTATTTAACTTTTTAAAAGATATTAAATATTAACATAGTACACAAATTTGGAAGGCTTCAGAGGCACATGATTAGAGAGACAGAGCCACTGGGAAAAGCGTGTATGCACAAATAACATTAAACAGTGTGCTCATTTTTTTGCAACATCATAACTCGTCTCCTAAAGTGAATCTCTCAGAAAACAAAGTGATTTTTATAGTTTTAAACTTGTTTCACATAAAACTGACTCCTGTGCAATCAAGGTCAAAGTCTTGATGGAGAGTGGAAGGGCTGGACACCAGTGCTTCCAGAAAGTTCCCCGGGGGATGCTGTTGTGTCATCCAGAACCCGTTGCCTCATGGTCTCAACTCTACCCTGTATTACTGCTGCCCAAAGGATTTATGGTACAAGCCTTTTAAAATAAAGGAAAATAACTCATTTTCCTTTTAACTCTGTAATTAAAGACTTACCCATAAAAGCTATTCAATAATAGATTGTTACAAAGATATCGTCACAAAGAAGAAAAATGATCTTAAACTTTTAATTACCTAAATATCACTGATGTGACCAAATATACCACATTTTGTCACATCATATACTTTTGGGGACTTTTCACTTTTAAAATGAGGTTAGATGAGGAATTATATTGGTGAATGTCCTGCCTGATGTGATAGTTATTTCTGACAAGATGAAAACCATAAACATCGAGTTAGGTGTATTTTCGGTTTATAGCATATTTACACTCCCATCAAGTCCTTAGCAAAGTCTTTAAGAATTTAGTCATTGAGTTGCCCTCTGGCAGAGATAGGAGGAATGCTTATAAGTTACGCATTCTTTTTCTTTTTCAGTTACTCTGCACTTCTTCACCTTCACTGGCCAGTCTTTAGAATGATTCTACAGTTACAATAACAGAAGAATGTCTTGGAGAAATCATATGGTGAATAAAAAACATTTCCTCTTCAGGTCTGCAGGTTGAGTAGGGAGGTGAGTAAAGTTTTTTTTTGTGTGTGTGTGTGTATTCCATGATTTATGCATTTGAATATAATGTTGTAAAATAGAATAAAGGAAAAAGAGTGAACAAAATGCCATGAAAGCTATGAAAATTATAATTACTACTTGTAAGTCAAACTGAAATGAATTTATACACTTTGAATAAGTTAAAAAGCTTGTATACTATATCTATCTATCTATCTATCATCTATCTTCTATCATCAATATTTTATGTCTTGCATTCAGAATTTTATTTCAAACAAAAATTCAAATGGAAACTAAGTACATTCTTTCTATACTATCCAAGATAGAGGTCACAATTCCAGTGCTGACTAAGTGATAAGGTGAGTACCAGAATCCACTATTCTAAAGGCTGGCTTCAGTGCTTTGTTTCAGAGGGCTGTGGAGCTCCAGCCTAACACACTCCCATTTCACTGTTTGATCTTGAGAGAGGTGGGACAGTAAGGAATCATTCAGTAGGATTTCCTTTTCTAGCAAAGACTACAGCTTCCACAGACAAAGATATTTGAACACTTCCATTTTAGGAATGAACTCGATGAATTATTTTGGAAAGCACTAAATATTCTTTATTCTAAATTGCCTGTAGGCACTTTTCACATTTTCACTAAAACAGCCAACCCGGTAAGGTTCCCAAGGTAAATTTGATTACTAGGCATTCTTGAAAAAATAGAATATATTTATAGCCATCATTTCTAATTGTCTTTTCAAATATATTTTACTTGTCCTTGTATTATGAGAATCTAATAAAAAATGGGGAGTTGTAAGACTTTTTCCTGGTTTTCATAATTTTCACTCCAGAGCAAATAGTTCAAAGTGATTTTCTTTCCCTTCCATACAATGTCAGAACACCAAGCTTGCACCCATTATATTCTGGGTGGTACCCAGAGGAGGAGGAGGGGGAGAGAAAAGCATCTAATTACTAAGACATTAAGATTGCCCTCTCCCTTTCAAGTTCCTTCCCAAACAATGTAAGGCTGGGGTTTCTCAAGCCCCTGCTTCTGGAGGGGAGCTTCACCCTTGCGGGGCACTCCTTCACTCTTATTTCTCTTTAATGTAGCAGGTGAAAGGCCATTTGGCACCAGTCAGTTCCTTTTACTCCAGCTGCCTGTGAAGAGCACGGTTGCCAGGCAACCAAGTCTGGGCTTGCTTTGTGCCTACATCAGGCTAGGAAATTTTGAGGCTGTCTCTTGCAGACAACTTACACTGAAATGTCTGTAGGCTTTAAGAACTATTTTTTTTTCCTTACAAGAAAAATGCATTATCTTTCCCAATTTTCTTTCTTTTGTGGAAGGGACTATTTTAGAGTGTATATGCCTATATTTCCAAAGGAAATTATCCAGACCTGGACCTGCAAATGAGAAGTAATTTACATTGTAAATGAACAAGTCAGCATCACAGCTGCATTTCACATATTCCTTCCTGTCAGCTTAAATTCTTTCATTTTCCCCTCATTCTTTCACTGTTTAAATTCTTTGCTTCCCTTTCTGTTTTTATTTATCTTCTCCCACTTCCTTATGTGTTTATCTTTTTCTTTTGTCCTCCTTCCAGAGATACAAACTATGTGTTATTTATGCATTCATCTTCAGTGAATTGCTCCCTCATTAGAAAAATAACTCCAAGTGAATCAAGATTTTCTTTACAACTTCACTGATTGATTTTTGTTTGTATTTTTGAAATATTTTTGTTTTCATTTTAACTGTGGCTAAAGAAGATTATAGGGAAATAGCTGAAAAAGTATTCTTGGCCTTCCCTTAAACTTCTCTTGTTCCAGGAAGAAAACCCTATCCTTTTGTCCTGTGAGCCTCCTGACATGTTCTTTCTGCTTTTTGGCACATTTCATTATCTTGAAAGCCCTAGAATCCTCCAGGTTTTTTTAGAACTACATCAGTGTAAGACTTTTCCTCGTATAATTAATATTGTGAAGATACTTCATTTGAAAAACTTGAAAAGGTTATACTTTCTTTTCTATATTTCTCAGTGTGGAAAAGATTTATACAGACAGCAAGTTGGCCTATATTTTTACTATTATTCTGGACTCTGGAGCTGCAAAGGGAAATACCTAGCAATGATTTTAAAAAGGGTTGAAACTGTGGAAAGAGACAGCAATGCACTCAAGATAACAATGTACCATTGCACTCAAAACAGCAATGTGTTTAGAACTCAGGTGACCTCATTTACCCTTCAAAATCAAATGCCTGTATATTGATTTACTTTTACAAAGTGACAAGTAGTATACAGATTTATTCACTTGCTAATTCCTTATAACATGGAAGTGAAACTGTTTAACATCATCATTTGAAAATCTACTAGGCTGGATTGGGCCACGCCCAGCGACCTCCACTCAGTTCTGGGAGCTGAGGGCATATGAGGTGAGTACAGTGAGCTCACACTTCCAGAAAGCTTTGGACCATCACTCCCAGCAGTTAGGACCTAGACCTTGAGAGGACAAACAGGAGGCCAGCAATGTCCATTCAGTTCCAGGGGCCAAAGGTGCAGAAGGTGGTTTCCAGAACCCCTAGGGAAAGCTTTGGAACATCACTGGAAACCCAGAAATATAACAAAATGACAAAGCAAAAGAACAAAATGCAATCTCAAACCTCCAGCCTTCCAACACAAGCCTAGGAGCCATGTACATAAAATAAAATATAAGCTATACACCTGAAATGCCTGAAATGATAACAACTGAAATAAAGAAACAACTCTGGAAAGCTATAAAATAACTCACATCAGAAATAATCTCCCACATAAAAGAAGAAATGATAAGTGTAATGAAAGAAATGCTGAACACATCTAAAAAAGACATAGTTAAAAAATTAGAGGAACCATGCAAAAAGATGGAAACCCTGAATGAACAATATAAGAAACAAATAGAATGCATAAAGCAGATTCAAAGAGACATACAGGAAAACAAAAATTCCGCTGAAAGTTGGCAAAACCAACTCAGCGAAAGTGAAGATAGAATTTCAGACCTTGAAGACAAGAATGCAGCTAGTGAACAGGAAAGGGAAGATCTTTAAAAAATAACAAGGAATCAGGAAACAAAAATTCAACAGCTTCAATATGATGCAAAGGAAAGTAATATAGGATTAATAGGGATAAATGAAAAAGAAGGGGACAACACAAATGATATAAAGAGGCTATTTACAGAATAATAGCTGAAAATTTCCCAGACATGAGAGTGGAAAGTGACATATTGATCAGTGAAGCATAAAGAACTCCAAATAACCACAACCAAAATAAAACTACACCCAGACATACAATAATTAACATCCTAGAAATCAAACATAAGAACAAAATATTAAAAGCTGTTAGAGAGAAAAGACAGATCACCTTTAAAGGAAAGCCTATCAGAATCACAGCAGACTTCTCAACACAAACAGTGAAGAAGAGCATGGAGTGAAGTATTTCAGATCCTAAAGGAAAATGACTTCCAACCCAGACTGCTGTACCCTGAAAACTGTCGTTCAAAGTGGATGGAGAAATAAGGATACTTTCATGACAAAGAACAGCTGAAGAACTTCATGATTACCAAACCAACCCTGCAAAGAATACTGAAAGACATTCTAGACAGATATAGGAAAAAAACCACTAAGCAAGGCCATTAATGTAAATGGCCTCAATTCACCGATTAAAAGAAACAGACTGGCAGAATGGATCAAGAAACAAGATCCAACCATATACTGTCTACGAAAAGCCCATCTAAACCAAAAGGAAACTCATAGACTGAAAGTAAAAGGATGGAAAACAATACTTCATGCTACAGGAACAACAACAACAACATGACAACAACAACAACAAGCAGGAGGAGCTATTCTGTTTGCAAAAATGTGAACTTCAAACCAAGAATGATCTGAAGAGATAAAGAAGGTCACTACATACTAGTTAGGGGAAAACTTCAAGACAAAGTGATAACATTCTGAAATATATATGCACCAAATTCAGGAGCACCCAGCTATACAAAACAAATATTAACAGAAATGAAAAATCAAATAACCATTAACACAATTATAACAGGAGATCTTAACACACCATTGACACAAAGGGACAGATCAACTAGACATAAACTCAGCTAGAAATAACAGAACTGAATCACACCTGTGAACAAATGGACTTGATAGAAGTATAAAGAGTATTCCACCCAACAACATCAGAATATACATTCTTCTCAGAAGTACACGTAACTATTCTCTAAAATAGACCATTTAATAGCCTACAGAACATAGTGAAGTAAATGCAAAAGAATTGAAATTATTCCATACATGTTATTGGATCATAGCACCAAGAAACTAGAAATTAATGATAAAAGAAACTGCAAAAACCCCAAAAAACACAGGGAAATTGAATAATACACTCCTGAGCAATCAATGGGCCACAGAGGAAGTTAAAGAAGAAATTAAACAATATCTACAAGCAAACAAAAATACAAATACATCTTATTGGAACATTTGTACACAATGAAAGAAGTCCTCAGAGGAAAATTTATTGCAGTGATTTCCCACATCAGGAAAACAGAACAAACACAAATAAACAACCTGATGCTACACCTCAAACATCTACTAAAAGAAAAGCAAGTCAAGCCCAAAGCCAAAAGAAGGGAGGAGATTATAAAGATCAGAGCAGAAATCAATGCAATACAGACAAGAAAACAATACAAAGAATCAATGAGTCAAAGAGTTGGTTCTTTGAAAGAATAAATAAAATTGATAAGTCCCTAGCCAATGTTATTAAAATAAGGAAAGAAAAAACTGAAATTCATGCAGTTAGGAATGAAAAGGGTAAAATCACTACAGACTCTGTGGAAATATAAAAGATCATCAACACCTATTTCAAAAACCTCTACTCTCATAGGTTTGATAACACAGAACAAATGGGCAGATTCCTATAAACATATGAAATACCAAAGCTGGATCAAGAAGATGTAAAACTGCTAAATAATCCAATTTAAATTAATGAAATTGAAAATATAATTAAGTCCTTACTAACAAAGAAAAGCTCAAGTCCAGACGGATTCACTGCAGAATTCTACAAGAAATTCAAAGAAGACTTAATGCCGACACTCCTCAAACTCTTCAATGAAATTGAAAGGGAAGCAATTCTTCCTAACTCATTCCTGGAAGCAAATATTACTCTAGTACTAAACCTGAGAAAGACCCAACTAAAAAAGAGAACTGCAGGCCAATCTCCCTAATGAACATAGATGTAAAAATTCTCAATAAAATATTGGCAAACAGAATGTAGCAAATCATCAAGAAAATTATACACCAAGACAAAGTGGGATTCATCCCAGGAATTCAGGGATGGTTCAACATATGCAAATCAATAAATGTAACCCACCATATCAATACAGCCAAAAATAAGAATCACATGATCATTTCTATAGATGCAGAAAAAGCTTTTGATAAGGTCCATCACTTATTCATGGTAAGAATCTTACAGAGACTTGGAATAGATGGTCTTTACCTCAATATGATAAAGGCCATCTATGACAAACCAACAGCCAGCATTATATTAAATGGCCAAAACTGAAAGCCTTTACCCTAAAATCAGGCACAAGACAAGGATGTTCATTATTACCACTCCTATTCAACACAGTACTAGAAATACTAGCCAGAGCAATTAAACCAGAGAAATAAAAGGAGTAAAGACAGGAAAGGAGGAAGTTAAACTATAATTATTTGCAGATGACATGATACTCTACATAGAAGACACCCAAAACTCCATTGAAAGACTCATAGGTATAATAAATACATTCAGTAAGGTAGCTGGATACAAAGTCAACACTCAAAGATCAATAGCATTGCTATACACTAACAACAAAATCACTGAAAGAGAAATAAGAGAAGCCACACCTTTCACAATAGCATCCAAAAAAAAAAATGAAATACTTAGGAATTAATCTAACAAAAGAAGTAAAATATCTATTCAGGGAAAATTATAATACCTTGAAAAAAGAAATCGAAGAGGACCTCAGAAAATGGAAGGACATCCCTTGTTCATGGATAGGAAGAACAAACATTGTGAAAATGGTCCTTCTCCCCAAATTGTTATAAAGATTTAATGCAATCCCAATCAAAATGCCACTAGCATACCTCACAGATCTAGAGCAATCATTTCTAAAATTCATCTGGAACCAGAAGGGACCTAGAATAGCAAAGGCAATTATAAGCAACAAAGGCAAAGCAGGAGGCATCAAAATGCCTGACTTGAAATTATTCTACAAAGCTACTGTAATAAAATCAGCATGGTACTAGAATAAAAACAAACCTGAAGATCAATGGAATAGATTAGAAGATACAACTGCAACTACAAACACACTCAGCCACCTTATCTTTGATAAAGGGGTCAAACACATTCATGGAAGAAAGACAGTCTCTTTAATAAATGGTGCTGGAAAAATTGGCTCTTCATATGCCAAAAATTAAAACTAGACCTATGCCTATCATCATGTACTAAAGTCTAAATGTATCAAAGATCTAAATATTAAAACAGAAACACTAAATCTGTTGGAAGATAAAGTAGAAATCTTGAAGACATAGGGGTAGGTAAAGAATTCATAAACAAGAATCAAACTGCATGGGAAATGCTTCCCAGAATCAATAACTGGGATCACATCTTATTAAAGAGTTTCTGCATGTCAAAAGAAATCTCCAGCATAGTGAAAAAAACCCCACAAATTGGGAAAAAAAATCTTAGTAACTGTCCCTCAGACAAAGGACTTCTGTCTAGAACATATAAAGAATTAAAAAAAAAATCAGATCCCTGAAATTCAATGACCCAATCCCAAAATGGGTATCTGAGATTAACAAACAGTTCTCAGATGAAGAAATACAAATGGAAAATAAATACATGCAAAAATATTCAACATCATTAATCATTAGAGAAATGCAAATTAAAACCATACTGAGATTCCATCTCACTCCAGAAAGAATGGCCAGGATCAACAAAACTACCAACAACAAATGCTGGAGAGGCTGTGGGGAAAAGGAACTCTTCTGCACTGTTGGTGGGAGTGTAAACTGGTGCACCTACTGTGGAGGTCAGTCTGCAGTTTCCTCAGAAAGCTGGGATTGGAAGTCTCATTGGACACAGCTATCCCACTGATGGGCATATTCCCAGAAGAACTGAAAACATCATGCTTCAGTAACAGTGATATATGTGCACCCATGTTTTATAGCACCAGATCTTGGAAATAACCTAAGTGCCCATCAACTGAGGAATGGATAAAAAAGTTGTGGTATTTTTATACAATGGAGTACTACTCAGCTATAAAGAATGAACCCATTGATATATTTATAAAAAATGGATGCAACTTGAGACCATATTCATAAGTAAAATAAATAAGACATTGTGTAAATACTGTGTAGTCTCCCTAGTGAAAGAAATGGTAAGAGTACATAAGATTTTATGGTAATCATGATTTCCCACTATATTGCTTTGAAGTTTTATAATGTTTTCATTCATTGTTTGGAATGGTTTTATTCTGTTTTGTTTGATTTTATTATGTGTGATGGTCTGAACAGCTACTTTGAAGAAAATAAGACATTATGGCAACCATTGTTGACTTACTATCTTGTTTTGAAGTCCTACCATGTTTTTGTTCTTCTATTACAATTGGTTCTAGCCTGTTGTGTCTTTTTGGATTTTAAAATGTGTGATAGTATAAAAAAATTTTTATGGAAAATGAGATATTATAGTAGCCATTGTTCATTTTCTGTTATTTGTTTTTGAATGTCCTGTAATACTTTCATTCTCTTGAATGGTTTTATACTATTTTGTTATGTTTGATATTATTGTGTGTGAAGCAATGCTCAACTATTTCAAAGAAAAGAGGCATTATGGTAGCTACTGTTTACATCTAGTTGTCTTGTTGTGAAGTGCTGTGTTGCTTGCATTGTTCTGTTCTGATTTGCTTTGTTCTGTTCTCTTTAAAATAAAAAAGAAAATCCACCATCACAGATAAATTCATGTATCAAAATTGTTAATAATTGGCTTTGTTGCTAGTTACAATCGTAAATGTTATGGTAGATAGATACTACATATATATATATATATATATATATATATATATATATATATATATGCAGTCCGTGATTGGGCCCTCCAGAAAGTCAGTACAAAATAATAAAGGCATCAGCATTATAACCAGAGGCAAATCTGAAGAAAGCCAGGTCTCAGGATAAAGACTCAATAACTTTCTTATCTTTATTTACCTTACACTTGCCTGTCAATAATCAGTCCTGCTAGACAAGCAGCAACTGAAAATTGTAGTGTGATCAGCACCACCTGACCCAGTGGGCCCCATAGGCATAGGACACAAAGGTGGGTGACCAGAACATCCAGACCTGTGCTCCCCCCTTTCTAAGGATGCTCTTACTCTTTCTGCACATCCTTGCTATAGGGTTCTGTTTCCTACTCGATCAATATTAACTAAGTGACTATCCTTGTAATGCTATAGGTTGGCTGTAATTTGACCTGCTTTGTACGCATGTTGTGAATTTGCCTTGGTAAGAAGCTGAAGAATAGCTTTGGTGGCCACCCACTCAAGTGTCCTGGAAATCCAAAAGCTTTTGACTTCATTCCTCAATATTGTGAGACCTGAACTTGGTGTATCTGACACCTAATAGGTCAGGAGTAATATTTTCCATGTCAGCACTAGTTTCAATTTGAGTGAGTTGCCACATAATCAGTCACATACATTTTTGAAATTTATAAGTAAAAATTTAACTCTTCCTTTAAGACTGCGTAATATTATCTGTGTTCACTATGAAAAACATAATACATGTATGCCATCATTTCCTGTATGTTTAAATCAGAATATTGCTACAGTAGACCAGAAAAGAGGAGGTATGGATTTTAATCTGAGTTTAATTTATAGTTAGCCATTTCACTTTGAGCGTTTCCCTTAATTCCCTCTTCTGTAAAGTGGTAAGTTGGAAGAGGTATTCTCTGAGATACAGTCTGCTCTTAAAAATTCATTACTGACTTTGAAAACCACCAAGCATGTCAGTGAATATGGTTTAGGAAAGGAACATAATTTTTTTTTAATGCTAGTTCAGTTTTTAACTGGAAAAAAGTATTCAAACCACTTTATATCTGTAATTGATCTATATTTTACTTGGACATGCAATTTCAAAATTTATTTTTGTTTTTTTTACTCTATAGCCAATGGTTTAAAAGCAGTCTCTAGAGACTGTCTACATTTGAATCTAGCTTCATCATTCAGTAATTCTGAAACAAGGGCAATTTAAAAAAAAATCTTGTGTCTAGTTTACTAATCTGTCAGTGGGGAATAATAACAGCATCTGTCTCATATTGATATTGGGAAGAGCAAGATGATTCACAAATGTTTTCAGCAAATGGTTTGTGTTCATGTGTTTGTGATATATGTAATCAATCTCATGGCACCAACTGTCCCACACTATTATCACTCTGTACTTTATAGTGTAATAATAGTCATCTAGTTTAAAATTTTCTTCCTTTATAATTTTTCTATACATGTTGCCCTGCTTAACCTGCCCAAAATACAGTACTTTTGATTTCCCTCTCCTGCTAAAACCTATAACAAACTTCAATGAATGTTAGACCTAGTAGAATGCAGCATAAATTAGTCTGACATTTAAGACTGTTACTAATACTGGCTCCATTTATCTTCCTAGGTTTATTCCATTACTTTCACACATACACACATGCTGTTGGGTCAATGGAATATTTCAAACATTCCTGAGAACATGTACACTATTTTCCTGGCTAAGTTCTCAGAGATAGAGGCTGGGACACAGCAAGCATGCAATATTTGTTGGCACTAATTACATTTGCTCAAAAAATTTTTTTAAAATCGGTACCAGGGATCGAAATCACTACCACGTGCTTGCAAGGCAGGCACTTATGCTGCTGAACTAAATCCCCAGCCAAATTGTTTTATCTTTTATCTTTTTATGTAACACCTATCTGTACAGTCCCATCAAAGATCCTGAGCTACCACCATTCTGTGCTGCTCCCTCCCTCTCAGTATTATCATGTATCTATCTTTTACCATTTGTATTCCACTGTGATTATAATTTCTTTTGTCATTATCTCATGCTCTAATTCCTAAATGACATTGAAGGCAGTATACTATGTCTTATTTAATTTTATTTTTATAATGTCTAACATTTTGCTTTTACATTTTAATTGCCAGTGGCTAATTGTTGATGGAATTAAAATGACCAATAGGATACTATTTATTATCTATAATTTTTGTTACATTAAAAAATAGTTTTCTAATTCCATAGAACTGAATCTACATTCTCTGGAGGCACCTGACTCTCTTCGTCTAGCCACATCTCTGTCTAGCTTGACTTTGGTGGCTGCTGAATTCCTACTGGCTTTTCAGTATTGCATTGGCATGCCACATTTATTTTTGTCCTATTTCTTCACTTTGTTTTCATGGAATTTTGTCTTTATTAAAAAAAAAAAATCTGCGTCCTTTTTAGGTCTCATTTCAGGTGCCATTTTCTCCAGAGAGTGTTATTTCTGCCATGTTTCTTTCTTTCATCATTGAAAAGAGAACTTTATGTATTTAATTTAGTGCTTTGCCATACATCGAGTCCTGAACAGTGAAATTTGGGGAGAGATTGTGAAAGGGCTTTATTATGGAGATTCTAATGTTAACATCATAGAACAAGTAGTTGCATGTTCATCAGCTCTGTAATTCCTTTCCTCTTCTTCATTGAAATATCTCATCTACACGGCTATCATTCTTGACTATTTTTAAGTTACTTAAGTGATGTTGCATTTTTGAAATCATCTCTAATATATGGAAAATCTCACACATGATGTTTATTATATTTCAGTTCAATAGAAAAATACGGTTTGAATTTATATTCAAACTTTTCATGGGCTTCAGAACCAAATTAGTATTATGCCCTCAATGCAAAACTCATGTCTGAAATTTTCTTTGGATTTTTCATATTAGGAAACATGATACAGATTATACTATAGATTTTTAACACATAGATAATATCCATTATTAGATGGAACCTACTTGTCAAAATGGGCTAATTCATTTACCATGTCATACTCTTCATTTTTTTCTGTTCTGTTAGTTAGTTCTAAATTACTGTCATATTACTAGGTTTTTTTTTTTTTGCTTTTTGGCTCCTAATTTATTGTAATATTTACTGGAACTCTCAGTATTCAGAATAACTAAAGCTGTATTTGTGGAGAAGACTTGGAATTCAGAAAAACAGGTCCAAAAGATTTGCTATTTATACAGCATTAATTTTTTAGCTTATGACTAAATATGAAAGTGTACATTATAAATAACCTACATAAATTACATTGTTTTGGATACATTATATGAGGTGTATTTGAAATATATTGTGAATGTTTAATGAAAAATATTATAGTAAAAGACACACTGCCATTAATTAACCTTCAAATACTCCTCCTTGCTACAAACACCCTTATCCATCCCATTGTTTTTGCCACTTTTGGAAGAGTTCTGGAAGTTCTCAATTTATCAAGTGTGATAAAAAAATATGATGAATGCTGCTGCCAAACACCATCCGATTGAAGGCAATTTGTCAAAATATTATTGTGTTCCTCATCCACTTTATTCACTGGGTATGGCATCATAAGATGTCTGACTCGTCCTCCAAGTCAAAAGTGACCTGAAAAGTACATATTTTTAATCACTTCAGGACATCAAGGCAAGCATAAAAGTGTAATTGAAGACAATCAGGAAAGAGGAATTCCAGAACTGCTTTAGAAAGTGAAGGCTTAAGGCTAGAAGGGATATTTTAAGGGGCATCAATGATAACTTGTCTTTAATTGCAATTCATTTTTAAACAATTAAACATTCACCATTTTTAGTCACACCTTATACATAATATATAATTTTATTTTCTCCAGAAACATATGTAGTTGATGATACTAAGCTATTTTTAGTACACATAAAAATTAAAGCTAAATAAGAAAGTAATTTACTCTATACCTTTCCCTTATTTAACCTCCTATCTGTTTAATGCTAAGGCTCCAGACAAAGAAATAAAGAACACAATCTCTGATTTCAGTGTGCAGAAGAACCACCCAAAGAACTTAAAACATGTATTATTGGGATCTGCTGGGAAGATTCCAATTTTTAGGTTTTGGGTAAAGGCCAGAAATGTATATTTTAACAAAACCAAGAAGAATTCATCAAAAAATTTTGAGCTAGAAGTTAAGATAATAATGGTAATTATGAAAAGATCATAGTAATTATAATAATAGCAACTGTACAATGCATAAATCAATATTACACAATATCATTTACAAAACCACCTACTATTTTCAGAACTGTTTAAGAACAGTTTGCAACATTTTGCCATTTAATTTTCACAACCTCCATATGAAGTACTGTATGTTATCATTATCTTTCTTTTACAGGAAGAGCAAATAGACTCAGGTTACATAGTTGTTAAATAGCAAGAAAACTGACTTAAAGTCCGTGCCTACAGCTCTAGCAAAGAAGCAGATAAAAGAGTAGAGACACTGTTGTGATGGAGCCCAAAAGAAAAGAACACCAATGTCAGAACCACAAAGAGGTTAAGTGGCATAGGTAGTCTTATGGCTATGATCTGGAATGCCCCCTAAAAGCCTCCTGTGTCCAGAGATGGAGCTTTTGGAAGGTGATTGCCTCACAGGGATAACTGTCAGTGAATTAACCCACTGATGAATGGATGACTGAGTGTACTGGTAGGAGGTGGGGCCAGGTTGGAAGAAGTGAGTCACTGGGGACAGCACCTGAAGGGGATATTTCCTGCCCAAGTTCTGCCCTTCATCCTCTGCATCTTAGCCACCATGATACTAGCAGGTTTCCTCCAACAGACCCTTGCACTCTGCCACTCTTGGCTTGGTGCCAGACAACTATGGACTCAAATGTGAGCTAAAATAAAAGTCTGACCCCTTTTCATTTTGGGTGTTGGGAATTCTGTTCAAGTGAAAAGAAAATGACTAAGATAAGTGTTGAGAGACTTTCCCTAGATTTGTAGATGAGGTCATCATTGTTGCCCTTAGCAAGGTCAATCTGAGTAACCAGGTGGAGCATGAAGGCAGAATTTAAACAATGAATGAAATATGTAAAAATCAATGCTTAAGTCATTATTTTTTGAGTTTCTAACAAGAAGTAAGGAAAAAGATTGTTTTAGAGGATGATGCAACTTTGGAGAATTTTATTTAATTTTATTTTTTAAAAGTAGTCATGAAAATATTGAGGGCAAATAACAGAAGAAAGAGATTGGTAAGGTTGAATAAAGGTAAAATTAATGAGAAAGCTTTGGGGAAGATGGTATAAATACATCAGCTTTAAGTAGACCCACTTACACATTTGCTGGGGAGAAGCTAAAATGATGACATATGTACGTAGCCATAGATACAGATATAGGCTTTAGCCTATACGGACATACGACTATAGCCTATATATTTATGTGTAGGGAAATAGAAAGTTAAAGTAGTTCATGTCTGATAAAATCTATTTTTTGTGTGTGTGTTGGGAGAATTAATAGGGCCTTCAAGCAAACTGATGAAAACTGAGTAGCTACTGTAAGAAAAAGAGACAGAATTGACTAAATATACATAAAAAGACTTCCATGGGGTTAAAAGCCCCTTTTTGGGGAAACATTCTGTGTTGGAGTGGGTTTTATTCATGTGTTTAGAGGAAGCAGAGAAGTCAACACCAGAGTAGAATTTGCCCTTAAATTTAGGAGTTTAGTAAAATAAGTGATGCAAACAACAGGAAGAGAGGCTTGAGTCTGTGACAGTCTTAGGGAAATGGAGAATTCTGGGTAGGCAGCTGAGGGAGGACAGTGAAGGATTCTGGGTAGGCAGCTGAGGGAGAACGGTGACATGGAGAAAAGAACTGCCAATGAACTGGGTCTTAAAAAGATGATAAAGTAGAAAGATAGTGAAAGAAGATACTGAAAAAGTAGACTGTTTTGTACTAAAATGGGAAATTAGTGGGACCTAATGCATTTTAATACAGGTGGCAGCAACCAAAAAAAAACTGTCATATTTTTCAGATTCTATAATCTAAATATATTTCTTGTATTATTTTTCAGAAATTTGAGACCCTAAAGATTGAGGTCTAATTTTTACCGTTTCATTCTTGGGCTTTATTTATTACCTGAACATTTTATTCTCTGTCTCCTTACTGTCCTCTTCTGTCAATTCCCCATAAATTAGTCATAGTTAAGGAAGCCAGGACAAAGAAGCATTTATTCCTTTAATCTTAAGAATGATGAAAAGGGCATGCATCTCAGTATATAGAACATGTGCCAGGATTACCAGAGGTGCTTATTAAAATTTAAATTTTTGGCTTTTACACTTCCTTCATGAGAATCTCTACAGGCATTATTCCAAAGAACCTATATTTTAAACAATTTCCAGAGGATATTCTCAATCACATATTTAAAGAGATTACAACTTCAATAAGGGATGGTTTATTAGACTTTTCTCCTTTAATTTACCAATCCATACTCAGTAACAATGAAGCAATCATGCTGCTGCTGTTTAGTTTTGAGTTTGCAATGGAAAGGCAAGAAAATAACAATTTGATCTTGAAATTGATACACTTCCTAAATGCCTTGTACACAACTTCCTTTGCATGTATACCATATCCCCAGTCCCTGGTGACATTAACACTTGATACATTTTAAAAAATGGACTGAGAAAAGAAATCAAAGTGGAGATTAAATGCTTAAAAACCTTGATAGGAAAACCACCAAACAATAGGAATACTTGAAAGATGTTTTGGAAAATGGGTAGGTGTTGAGAATGGAGAGGTAGGTAAAAGTTTCAATTTAGAATGGGAGGGAGATATATTGGTGATGACTCCAGATGTACTGTTTTAGTTGAAGTAGTTCCACATATTTGAAATCTCCCCCAACTTTTTTGGTAGTTCTGTGATTAGTGAATAAACAGTGATCTCTCTTGCCATTAAATTGGTACCTAGATTGTATGTGATTTTCTCCAGTACTTGTTAACAGTTTTGAAGGAACAATGGTACAGTGTTGCATTTAAATCTCCCCTCTGGCCGAAAGTCAGGCTTCTGTGTATTGAAGTCATGAATCACGCAACAAATGAACACATGGCTGAACAAAATCACAAGTAATGCTTCTAGCACTTGATAATATTCTGTTTGTAATATACCAATCTGTGATCAATGAAAATACTTTTAGAAGAATAGTTTAGAGAATGAAATATTTCTTTGATAAATTTGCTTTATATCTTCAAATTTTGCTTTTATTCCATCTTTTTTAGTGATTTCAGTTTAACCTAGTACAAAGGTACACTCTTTCCCTGGCCGCTACATCCCCCCTCCTCTTTAACCCTGTCCTTTATTTCTCTAGGTGCCTATCAAGACTTAATTAGTGTATTGTTTTTTCATGTTAGAGATCTTATTGTAGAAAACATTCCTAGAGTAAGAGTGGAAAAATTTAGAGCACAAAACTGGAGAATCTTAATAAGCTTTAGGATATGCACTGTGCCTTTCTTTGATGACAAACGACTGGCTCTCAAAGATCACATCAGAAATCCAGACAGCAGTTCACAAGGTAAGTTTCCGGATGGACCGTGAAACTTTCGTTTTCCGGAAGTGAATCTCCATCCTCTGTCCCTTCTGCTCCACGGACTGTGTATGGTCAGTCGGAGCTGTGTAGCAATAAGCTGACATGACTGCTGCTTTGCTCTCACAAACACTGTGTTGGAATGTATGTCCTCTTTGAAGTGAAAGAATTCTTAGGTTGGGCCAGATGGGTTGACATCTACTCATTTATTCACTTAATACATTCTAATATTAACTTCTAAAAAAACAAATATATAGTCTCTCTCTTCTAATGGATATCTGGATATCTTCTAATGGGTATCTGGATGCCCTAGTCAGTTTGGGTTCTGGCTGATGATACCTGTAACAAACACCTAAGCTGTGCTTCTTTCATTTATTCACATTTTAGGAATCATGCCCATCTTTGTGGTAACTAACCATTAACTTTGACAATGCATCCATTTTTTGCATTCTAGGTTTAAGCCCAACTCTGTTTTGCTCTGAGTCTCCTCTGATCTGAATTCTTGGGTATAAACTCAACCCTGTCCATGCAGTTATGTTTTGATCACAATATATCTGATTTTGTATTCATTATGTTTTCTTTTACAATACTATAATCATCTCCCTTCATTTGAATGCAATTATCTCATACCTTAATGAGGAAAAATTCTCCTAAATTGCATCTGTGTTACTTCTCCTTAGATCTTCTGCTATATTATTATGAAATCAATTGCCTTAAGGTACCTTCCCTAGAGAAAAACTTCCATGGCTCTTTAATGCATACAAAATCAAATTTAGAATACTTAGTTCATGTTCCTTATTCAAAATATGTTCTTACTACAATATGCTTCTGAGTCTTAGTTCATTTTGAGTTGATTTATGCCTGAGATTGTATGTTTTATAAGGAAAAAAGGTATATTTTGGCTCAAAGTTATAGAAGTGAAGAGTTCAAACTTGGGTGGCTACATTTGTTGAGGGCCTTATGCTATGTGTTGGTTACTTTTTTCCTCATTGCTGAGGCAAAATACCCAACACCCAAAATGTAGGCAAGAAAGGTTTATTCGACTCACAGTTTGTAGAAGCTTCATTCCATATTAGGCTGGTTGTAAGGCAAATTGGCATGTGGTAGAGGGCAACAGTTCATGGTGGCAGGAAGACAGAAAAAGCAGCATGGGGTGAGTGAGAGGGAAAACCTCTTTCCTACTAGCCCCAGGGTAGCCCTCACACCCATAACCCTAGCATTGAACCCTGAACCAATCTCAAACTCTAGAAGCCACCCCTATGATTGCATGAGGCTTTGGGGGACATCTAGACACAAATCATAACATGCTGTATCATGACATGAATGGTATCACATCTCAGGAGTGCATGGAGAATTGTGTTTGTAAGAGAGGTCATGTGAGGTGGTCTTGCTTTTTAGCAATGCACTGTCAGAGCAACTAATCCAGTCCTGGGAGATTTAACCCATTCCCTTATAATGGCTATCTATGACCTAATTATCTCTCATGTGTATCACCTCTTAAGATTCTGCTATTTCTCAATACCATTACATTGGGATCAAATCTTCCAGCACCTGGGAAATAATTCCTGTCCAAAACATAGAACTCTCACTATCTTGATATTATTGATTATGCACCACGTAACTGTTATTTATCATATTTTTTCAATACTATTCTTTTTTTTTTTTTGTACCAGGCATTGAACTCATGACCTCATGCTTGATAGGTGCTTATGTCGCTAAACTAAATCGCAGGTCCTGAAATACTATTCTTAATTTGGCTATACAAAGCATAGTTATTTTGTAAGGTTCAGTTAAATTCCACTTATTTCATGAGGTTTTTCTAATCCATTCTTGTATGAAGTTATGTCCTTCCTCTGAATTACAAATTTTATGTTTTGCTAATTAGTTACTCATCAGATGTTTTTATAGCTATTTCAAAATGTATCTACCAAACCAGATAGCAAACCTGTAGAAACTTTTAAAAAATTTTTTCATTTTTTGTATATAAAACAAAATTTTGGGCTCAGTGGGCATGTGAAAAACATTAATAATAAAAATTAAAGACTAGTGCATCAAAATAAGAGTTCACAAATTTAATATTAATTTTAAGAGAATAATAATCACCCTTAAAACATAAGAACTGAAATTTATTTGCCTGTAATACTATTTCCATGGTTCCCATATAATTTCAGTTGTGTAAATTTGACTTGCAAAACTATATCCAACTAAAACCATAAGATTTAAATGGAATTCACAGAGAGCAAATGCTTTCTTGATGTATACGTAGAGTGACACTCTAGCCACCAAAGATATATCACTTTCTAGATCTCATCTTTAACTTTGTTTTATAATTTTTGTTAAAAAAACAAAAACAGAAACAGGTATCATTTGACTTACAGATAATTCACTTATTTAAATATTTATCTAAAATAATTTATTGAACACTGACAACATAGCAGAAACTAAGAGCTGAGGATAGGATAATACAATCTTCCTTAGTTGGTGATGAATTGGGGGAGATTTAAGGGTATTAGGTATTATCATCACATAGGGATGAGCATTTTTATTCCAAAGATAGACAAGAGAACACAGCCTATGCAGGCAACATGAATGTCATGTTCTCCAACTCTCTATCTACCCATTTATCTATCTATCCATCTGTCTGTCTTTTGAGACAGGCTTTAGCTATGAACTTACTTTGGCCTTGAACTTGTAGCAAGCCTCCTGCCTCAGCCTCCTGGAGGATGGATAATGCTCTGTATTCTTAAGAAAATAAAGTAGGTATCTATACTGTGCTGACTTTATTACTGTTTAGCAATCCATTCTTCCCTCTCCAGCACGGTGGGCACTCCAGTCCACTGACTTGAGGTTTTTCCATGTGATTACTTTGACTAGTGAGAGCGTAAGAAGCCTGAGAAGTATCCCGAATTTCTGTTTCCCCTTGCACTCCTACCATCTGCTATAAAACTGTGCCTCACATAGTCACTGTTTCTTTATTCATAGTCTCAGAATGAGAAACATGGAGAAAATTTGAACTCAAACAGCAGGCTGGATTCATACCTAGCCAAGTCCAGCTGATCATTGGGCAAATTCTCAGTTGACATATAATTTTGGACAAGAAATAGATTTGTTATTCTAAGACTTTAAGAATTTTGGTTGTTACTGTAGCAGAACAGATAAATCATTAGTGAAAGAAATATTGTGGTTAGTGCAGGAAATATAAATTATTAAGCAGGTAATTATCAATGTTCTGTATGTTTTGGGAAAAATGGAATATTTCTAGAAGTGTGCATAGCAGGTGGATTTCCACTCTACTGGGGAGAAAGAAAATCTTTTGTGGTAATTACTACTTACATATAGATTAATAATTCTAGTCATTATTTAGTGTGTATGCACCAACTCCAGATAAGCAACAGATGGACTTTTGGAAGCAAATATTCTATTCAAAATTAAAAGCAATTTGTTTTTCCTAATTTATTAGTCATATGTGATTATGTAGTATTTTAATAAGGGACTAAAAAATCCAGTCCTACCCTTTCACATAAAACCAACATCCTGGTAGTTTATAATAAGTTTATCGTACAGTGCTAGAAAACCTTTCTCAAATTATAGAACCAGAGACTATTTATACTGATATAGTCCTTGTGATGAGCTGGTTCAAGCATTCTGGTTCAAAACAACTCAGCTCCATGAAGTTACAGTTAGTTTTCTAAGTCTCTTGTTGGAGTCTGGGGAGGGCCAGAGACAGAACTCAGGTGTCCTGGTGTCTAGATCACAAAGTCTGTAACACTGAAACATTTGTTTTCTTTGAATCATTTTCCTTAAATAATTTTTTTAAAAAAAGAATTGATTGCAAGTATTGTAAGTTCACAAAGTGTTTTAGTTTTAGAGGCAAGAGGTAAATTTTGGAGTCTGAATATTTTTATTAACTAAAAGGGCAAAAGGATCATTGTGCTGTTTATCAAGATTTCCTATATTTTCCTTCAATCTGAGGCCATATTATATATCTTTATAGTATTTTTTTACCATTTATAATTATACGATTTTTTGTGTGACTGGTCAGTTAATGTTTATCTTTCATTTGAGACTTCATGAAGGGAGAGAAGGTGAGACTCCAGTAACTAACACAGTGCTTCACACATGATAAGTATTGAAAACACTTTTGGAGAATTAACAAACAACCTTTATTTATCCTAGAAAAGCAGTATTATTATACTTCACCATATGGTGTGAAGCACATCCAAGCTAAATTTTCCTTTTGATGACAAATTGTCAGCATAATATATCAGCTTTTCCTGGAGTCTGAGGGAATGAGTTAGTGGTTTACTTTAAGTAGAATTTTATTAACAGATCGCATAATGAATGTAATATTAAGAATAGCACTAATGATAACAATAAAATATAAATTGGCACAAGCTTATTGCATTGAATTTATTTTATTTAAGAAGAAAAGCAGAGTGCGCAGTGACTCATGAAATGAGGATTATTCAAGTGGAATTAATACATTTACTAATAAGCATCTTAAAAATTATTTGAGTGACTAATCTTAGGATATAACAAACTCCAAAGGCAACAGTATCTTAACTTACTGTTTTAATATAAAGAAGAAATATCTATGAGACCAGGGTGGTCTATTCCTTATCATTAAAGATGTGTCACTGAGACATATAAAACGTAAAATTTTGAAGACAGTAACAAAGGTCTTAGATACTGATTTTGCCAACTGTTTTAGAACTTTCAGACTAAAGAAAAGGTGATTCCAACATAGAAATCAGTGACTACCATTGTAGTCCTGTGCGTGGGAGTTACCAGTGCCCCAAGTGATATTTACCCTGCTCTTCTCACTGTTTGATCTACATTCTCCAAGAGATTCACACCTACTGTTTAAGAATACTACAAAGCTCTTTACTATCCAAAATTAGGGTAAAACAAAGCAAAATTTGAGATAACCAAGATCCTTTATCATTAAACTATGTACACTTAATGATTGTAAAAGAAAGATGAATAAATTGCTGGGGTTTTTGAGGAGGTTGTCAATTAATACCATTCCTGTTTTCCAAACATTTGCTAAATACTGAAGAAATAAAACAGTGTTTGTGGCAAAATATCAATTTTTATCAGTGGCTAAAGATCAAAAAATAGATTGGTGAATTTAAGTCCATCAACTAGATTGTCTTGCTAGCTAAATTTAGAATGAGGAACACTTTGTCAATTTAGTGAAAACACTGGATTGGGCAGATCCTCTCTCATCTAACTCACCAGAGCTAGTTTCTGTGCAACTTGCATCAGGAAAGCTGCTGTTATGGTTTGTGTCTGGATGTCTTCCCAAAGCCTCATACAGTCACAGAAGCAGAATTTTAGAGTTTGTGAATGATTTATAGTCTAATGCTGGGATTATGGGTATGAATGTTACACCCAAGTAGGTGTGGCCTACATATAATACAAAGGATAGAAAGAATCTTCTTTCTGTTCTCCTCTCTTCTTGCTCTTGTTACTCTTGCTGTCTTCTAGCCACCATAAACTTTTGCCCTCTGCTGTGAGCCACCCTGCTTTGGAGCCAGCCAAGTATGGACTGAAACCTCCACAAACAGTAAGCTAAATAAACCTTTCATTTCTTCATTTTGGGTGTCCAGTATTTTGTCTCAGCAATGAGAGAAAATTAACCAAGACAGGTGGAAAGGAGAGCTAACAGTCTGCAGTTTTGTTACATGTATGAGTATATTAAAATATGTTCATCTGATTTGTTGAAAATCATCAAAAATATTTTTATTATGAAAAAACTAGAAAATAGATGAAGGTTGTGGATCTTTCCTATATATACTTCTCAAAAGCAATTTCTCTTTACATGTTCATGTGTTTCTCTACAAGTTTCTATGTTTTCACCAGTCTATATGGACTGTGTAGTTTTAAAACAAAAAAAAAAAATTCCCATTTATCTTTCTGTATATATGGAACTTACTAAGAAAGTATAAATGTAGAGATGTTATGAATGGACATTGCACAAAGTGTGATTGGGTTTAAGGAACAATTGGGGATGTTGGGTCATCAAGGAATAGCAACTACAGGAAGCTAAAGAGCCCAAGGTGCAGAAGAAGGGAATAATGCTTTCTTTGGAGCTTGGTAGGAATTGCTGCAGTAAAAGCTCAGATTTTGTGATAGTTGAGGCTTTAAAGGGTATAGCTTTTTACTAGAGAAGCTGCTGTAAAGCAGCAGATGCTCTTATCTTTTAATGGGATTGGATCTGATCAACCTATACTAAACCTACTAAGTGAGGTGTTTAGCCTCGCTTACATGTGTGCAGGAGACTTGCATTACTCTATAATTGGGCAAGATTATCTAAAACAAAAGCCATTTGACAATGAAGTGCTGAATATCTGATGTGATTTGTTAAGTACTGGATCCAAAAACACTTGCACAATGAAAGAGCTTGTGTCATTCACTTGCATGATCTAATGATTCATGCTGTCACTGCCCCAAATCATAAGAAAGTATTATGCTACTGGCCCAGTAAAAGATCAAATTTAAAAATATGCGTATTTTCTACTGAATGCATATTGTTTTAATACCACTGAAAAGCCAAAAAATTATGTCAGTCTTTAAAATGACTGACCTCATATACTGACTTCATCTTCCTTCTTTGATCTCCTGTCAGTTACCTTCAGTGGTCAAAGCTAATGGAAAGCTAAAAGGCAGAGAGTCAGTAGGGTGTACCCTGGTGTTGTCACCATCCAAAAGGATAGATCACGGAAGGGGACAGAAGCCAATGGATCCAGCAATGTGGTGAGCAAAGGGAGAACAATCACAAACAAGTTATTAATAATGTTTATTAGTAGAATTTTTATATTTATAGAATTCTGATACAGCAATGATTTATTATGACCACTACTTTTCATCAACTAAGTAATGTTCAATGTTTTTGATATTATTAATAATTTAACGCATATTTTTCATTTCTATAATTTTTTTAAATTCTTGGGAGTTAAATTATTATGTTAAAAAGCAAGAATACTCAGGTTTTTTACTACTTGCTTAAAACATTATTTTAAATTTATACATATTATTCTACCACCAACATTATTTTAAATTTGTACATATTATTCTACCACCAGCAATGTAAGACTCTCTTTCTTTTGCTTCACACTTTTGAGTACTGAATATTCTTATAAAAATCATTTGGTTTGCTGAGAATCATTCATTTTGTCCACAAAACTGCACTGGCATATTTGTTATGACTTGTATCTAGATGTCCTCACAGAGCATCATGTAGTCATAGGTGGGGAATTATCAAGGTGGTTGGAAAAGGGTGTATGATTCTGGGACTGAGGGTACATGATCACTAAATTAGTCCAGTAATTGGACTAGTGTAGTCTGGATGTGGGTGATGGGATGTCCACCATGGGTGTGGGTGGACCACCCAAAAGGCAGGTAGCCTGGAAGGGACAGAAGGGTGAAGCCGACTGCTGTTGCTGCTTTGGTGCTTTATGCTTATCTTATCAAACTGCCCTGCCTTAGAATCGGTCATCTACAGACTAAAAACCTCTAGAAACTGTGAACTGAAATACACCTTTCCTCTTTTAACTTTGTGTGTCAGGTATTTTGTTTCAGCATCAACAAAAAGTAAAAGACACGAATATTCTGAAAAGAAACTTTAAAACTGCATCTCTAATTTTGTTACATTTCTCACGTGCTTTTAGAACATCTTAAACTGGTCCAGCACTGTGAGGAAATACTATGTTGTTGCTGTCACACCTGTGCAACATCATGGTTGTAATAATCTTGTCTCCAAATGCTGATTTGATTCACTTCTTTTATCATTTAGTACATTATTGCATATGATAATGCATGTCTTTTGAGCCACCTGATTTAGCCCATATTTCAGTTAGTTTGAATGTGTTATGGCAGAAAAGGAACGACTCTGCAGTGTCACACTGTTGGGTGAAATATTTTGATAATGGGCGATAACAGAAGACAAGCTCCACATTTCTTAAACATATTAGTAAACACACCAGCTCATTCTTTAGCTTTCAGTAATTGCTGATGAACTTTAACGATAACAATAGCGCAAGAACAGGATCATTTAATGCCGTGAGCCAGATGTTGCTACCCTGTCGGCTCACAACACAGCCACAACGCTCCTCTTCTAAGGCAGGAATGGGGTTTCTGGTAGGCATAAGTAATTCTAATGTCTAAGAGTACTTTTTAAATTTCACTACTTCCTTTTACCCTCCCTGCCTGTACCCTATTCAAGTGATCACTTTTTTGCTTAATTAATGTAATTTTCAGCCCTCATTTGGCTTGATCTCTTAGCAGCCTGCAGTTCAATGCATCTGTTGAATTCTTTTAAAAAAGCGCAATGGCTATTTTCATTTTCAGAAACTCCATCTGGCTCCTTTTCAAAGATAGCTGATTTTTCTCCTTATAAAATCCTTATTCGTGATGGCTTCTCTTGCCTTTTAATCTCTGAATATTTTGATCATACTTATTTTAAAACTTCTTTAATTCTCTCTTTCCTCAGCATAAATTATTCAATTATTCCTTAATGGGTTTTTCTAATCTTGTCTGCACAGGGTACTTTTTCTTTCTTTCCTTTTTCTTTTTCTCTAAAACAACTAGACATTCTTTGGATTTTGCAAGTTTCTTCTGTTTTACACTTTCAATTGGTTTGCTAGTTTTTGATTAGCTTGTTTTATTATATTGTATTGTTTTTTGAGACAGAATCTCACTATGTAGTCCAGGTCAGCCTCAGACTCATGGCATGCCTCCTGCCTCAACCCAAGTGCTGGGATTCCAGGCATCTGCCACCATGTCCAGCTTGGATAGTTCTTATACTCCCTTCTTGTTCAGGGCTTCAGTAAATTCAAGTAAATTTGATCTCGTCCCCATACAAGATAAAGGTTTGGATACTCTTTGGTTGAAGATAATTTTTTTCTACCAACCCAGTCAGGGTGTTTGTCTCTAAATCAGATTACTATACTTAGTGGACACAGTTTTCAATTTGTTTGGGTAAACACCCTAGAAGAATTTGTATGATCAGAATGCTCATTTTTTGTAAGAAATGGCCAAATTATATTTCAAAGTAGCAGTACGATTTGCATTTCTGTCAGCAATGAATTCCCATTGCTTTACATTCTTGTAGTAATTGTTATTTTCACTTCTTTTAATTTTAAAGACTCTAATAGTATGTACCTCCATCTTTTTATTTTGATTTATATTTTGTTAATGACATACAAGTGTGAGAATCTTTTCATAAGTATATGTGATTATTATTGAGGTAACTAATCATATTCTTTGGCCCTTTAAAATTGGGTTGTTTTCTTATTGTTGAGCTTCAAAAATATTTTAGGTACAGGTCCTTTATCAGATATATATGTTTGGAAATTTTTTTTCTATGAGTCTATGGCTTGTCTTTTCATTCTCATAATGGTGCCTTTAACCAAACAAAACAGTTTTTAACATTTATATTTATTTTAATTGGACAAAATGTATGCAATATAATATGTGTCATTTAACCATTTCAAAGTGTATGGGTTAGTGACATTAAGTATATTAACATAGTTAAGTAACTATCATCCCTATCCATCTTCAGAACTTCTTTTATTTTGCAACAGTTGTTACCCATGCACAAATGATCTCCAATTTCCCCCTTCTTACAACCCCTGACAACTACCAGGCTATTTCTTTGTTTATGGATTGGATTACTGTAGATACTTGTGTAAGAACAATCTTATAATCCTTATCTTTTGTGATTGGCTTATTCATTTAACATGTCTTCAGGTTCATAAATGCTGTATATGACTCAGAATTTTCTTCCTTTTAAAGGCTGAATAATAGTTACCACATTTCGTTTGTTCATTTATCTCTCCATGGATATTTGGGTTGCTTCCATCCTCTGGACAGTGTAAGCAAAACGATATGATTAAGGGAATACATGTATGTGTTTGAGTTCTTGTTTTTAATTATTTGGGGCAAACAGCTAGACTAAATGGAATTGCTGGATCATATGGTGATTCTATTTTTAATATACAAAGGAATTGCCAAATTGTTTTACATGGTGGTTGCACCACTTTGCATTTTGTTCAGCTGTGCAAAAGTATTCCAGGGTCTTGACATCTCAGAAAACACTGCTTTCACATATCTTATTGTGGTTTTGATTGATCTCTCCCTAATGATTAATGATATTTAGGATCTTTTCATGTGCTTACTTGTATATTTATATGTTCTTAGGAGAAATATATATTTAGATCCTTTATTACTTTTGAATCTTTTTTGTTATTTATTTGTAGGAATGTTTTAAATACTCTGTATATTAATCCTTTGTCAAATATATAATTTGCAAATATCTTCTTTCACTCCTTGTGTTGCCTTTTCCTATGAATGTTTGTATTCATCAAAAATGATATATTGAAATTTGAATTCCCAAGCTAATTGTATTGAAAGATGGGGTTTTTGGGGTGCTGATTAGAGCTTGAAGATAGGTGCAATTCATTAGTGATTTTCTTTCATAGACTATCCTTTTTAAATTTAATTTTTAAAATTTAAAATATAGTAAAATACAACAAAACAAAACAGAAATGCAGCAAAATTTGTACAGAACTTCAGAGAAGGGATAACAATAATAGCTACCATAGTATATCTTGTTATCTTCACAATAGTTGTCCATTCCATTAGGTATAGCAAAATCAAACCAAAACCAAAACACAATAAAATCAATCAAAATAGAATATTGAATAAAGCAAACAATTAATCAGAACAAAGCAAAACAGTGAAAACAATATTGGACTTCAAAGACAAGAGAGAAGGAAATCCCCCATATTTTCTGTGTTGCATACTGTCATCCTCCCAAGAGATGCTCAGCCTGATGGCCCCAGGCCTTTATAGTTAAGCAAACAATACAAGCAATTAGTCACTTTGCGTACCTTAGTTGCTACCAACTCAGGCTGTCCTCCTAACCATCCTGTTGTTGGAGAGGGGAGGGTGTTGATTCTCAGCCCTCACACTGGTAGGCTAGCGCTGCTTACCAGGAAGGCTGCATCTTTGATTTCTTGGTTGGTCCCCCAAGTCCCAGCATGGCAGATTCTCTGAAGACACTGGCTTTTCTCTTCCTGGTACGCAAGCTGCTTGCTCTGCTGACCAGGAAGGCGGGATTGTTGATCTCTTGGTCATAAACCAATTAGTGTCTGAATACTAAGCACTATATCAAAGGCATATAGACTTTTTTCAAGGATTTTTATAGTTTTGCACCTTATATTTAGATCAATGATTAATTTTGAGTACATTTTTGTGAGAAATATAAAGTCTGTGTCTAGGGTCATTCTTTTGCATGTGGATGTACAAATATTCCAGCCATTTGTTGTAAAAAGACTCTTTTCTTCTCTGAATCATTTTCTCACATCATAAAATTTAATTTACTCTATTTTTGGTCTTTCTACTGTATCCCATTAATCTGTGTGTCTATTCTTTAGTAAATGCCATATTTTTATTACTTTATAGGAAATTTTGAAAAAGGAAAGTGTGAGTTCTATAACATTTTTGTTCCTCTTCATTATTTTTAGCTAATCTAGGTCTTTGGCTTTTCCATATGAATTTTAGAATCAATTTGCTAATGTCAACAAAATAGTTTGCTGGGGTTTTGAGTGAGATTACCTTTAACCTATAGACTAAATTGGGAAGAGTTGACACTCTCACAATATTGAATTTTACAAATTATTTTACTGTGTAGTATCTATGAAAAAAAAGGAAGAATACTTCTCTAATGCTAAGCTTTTATTTTCCTCAAAAAAACAAAAGCAAAACAAAAAACCAGATTTAAGAACCCTTACCAGGTTTAGGCCTCAAACGTAGTCCCTGTGGCTTACTGAAGCACATGTCCAGGGTGCTATCGTGTCCCGACTAAATTATGGTCGTCTTCACAGACCACATTTCTGCCATCTGAGTGAAGATACTTTACAGTTTCTCTGTGCTCTTTACAATGCATCATTCTCCCTGGGATCGCAGTCCTCTTCTGGATATGCATCTTTAATTAAAAGTGAGTTTGGAAACCCTCCTTTCAGTGAGGTCTCTCCCAGCTCACTAAATTGAGATTCTCTAGTCATGTCTTGCACTACATATTCAGATGCTTATAAACCAGGCCGTGGAAACAGAAATAATTTCAAATAAATACAGATCTTTACTTCATTTACTAAACATCTTGAAAGGCTTTCAAAGTCACCAACCTTCCTTCTTAAAATCCCTTTTATTTCATTTCTGTGCTCTGCCAACACAAACCTCAGCTGTTTTACAGCCTCATTTCACAAAACCATGAAAGAACTCCTTTGAGTCCCAGACACTATTAATCCTCTAGCCAATATTTTCTGCTCCTAGTTCTTCATAACATAAATACATTCACCTACCCTTCCCTAAGCCCTCCCCACTTCCTTCTCTGCCAGCTTTCTGAATCCCCAACAAAGAGCTGAAAAGACCCGTCTCATGAGAGTTAGTATCCTGGCTCAGGCAGACCCACATTTCCTTTGCAGTTTATGGCTGCAATTTCTTCATTGCTGTATTACAACCCAGAAGATTTACCTGCAACAAACCAAGCACTCAATATTTGAATTCATTTAGTGAATGGATAAATATTCAAGGTGAATGCTTCACTTAAATGTTAATATTTTCTTAAATATGCGTTTCTTTTGAAAATCTTTGTTAGCACATGTTTGTGAAGCATCATGATTGCATTCGCTGTAGAGAGTTGGTACATATGCATAACGCATCTTAATTCTTTTTGGCCCCCTTTTCCCCCTCATTCCTTCTCTTATTCCCATTTCTTAGTTAAGGCATTTCCCCCCCTTCCCTGGGTACTTTAGCTTTTTATGAACGATTTTCTATGAGCAATTTAAAAAATTAGTTTATTATGTTGTATAAGCTGGTTTTCCCTTGCACAGTACTCTTATTTTGGACATTCTATTTTATTAATAAAAATAAATGTACAAATTATTGTGTGAGTATATATAAAAAATTCTCTCTTTCGCTTAGCCAGTTCCTTACTTTTTAAAGGATAAATTGGTGCAATTTTTCAGTATTACAACCCATGCTATTTTGAATGACTTTCCGTATACACTTTTGAATCTCTTTGAAGATGTCCTGATGATAAATTCCTAAAATTTAATATGATGTGCTACAGAATATATACAATATAAGCTACAGTGCATTATCTATAGTCATCCAAAATATTTATGAACATTTGTCCTATCACCATCAATTACCAGAGGTTTTTTCCTCTTGCATGCTTTACAATTGGAATTATTTGGGGAAAGAGGGGTGAGAAGAGGGCATAAGAGAACTAAGAGGTGTTATGTACTTGTACAAACTCTCCATGATGAATTGCTGAGAATTTGTATTAATAAAAACAAAATTTAAAAAATTTCATCTTTGCCAAGTTGATTGGTAAATTTAAAGGATTATACTTTTTATTTTATATATATCTATTTATGTAGAAAGAGAGTTAACTCTTTTTCCTTGTAATTATTAGCTACTTGAAATTTTAGTTTGATTGATGCACTTTAATTTCTAATTGGTTTTCATTACTTTTATACTCATTTTTAAGAACTTGAAAATATTATGCATAATTTTATTTTTCATATACTAAATGATGAAAATACTTCCCAAACTTTTCATTTTCCTCTAATTAGTTTTTATTAAAGAGTAATTAAGCAAGTTCAAGCAGCCACATAGAGAGGCCACGTACCGGTGTGTGGCTGACATTTGAACTGAGGTCTGTCCACGGTCAGCACCAACCACAAATTATTTGAGTAAATAGTTTTCAGATAATTCAAGGTCCCAGTCACTGAGTCATCCTCAACCACTGTTTCTTTCCACTAGTTTCCCCAACCATTACTGTTTTAGATGTCATGTAATAGAAGCGAGGTATTTCTAAGGTACTGTATCTCGATTCCTGACTTATTCAATATTTGAGCAGGAGAAGGAGTTGTTTTACATCACTAAGTATGGAATGATTTGTTCCACAGTGTCAGAAACTGTAATGATAGTCTTTTGTATTTTCATTCATGTCCAAATTTCTAGTCTCATCATTTGCTTCTGTCCTTCTAAAAAGCATGTGAGTCTGCCCACACAGTTCCCAGACCGTTTCACTTTGAAAAACTCTTTCATTTATATCCTCTTCAAAGAATATGGAAGAGCACCATTTTGTGGACCTGGAAGCTGAAATAAATCAAGTAAGGCATCAGTGCTCTCAAGCTGGATTGGGGTTATTCACCTGGGATTTGGAATTGGAATGATAGAAGTCTGATTTAATTAGCAGTGGGATGAAAAAAATATGAAAACATAGTTCACTTCTGAATAAGAGAAATCATGAAACTTCTATAATTGCACAATTTTGTATACAGATGCATATATTTTCCTGGGATTTGAAAGCATATATATCATATTTTTGTGTATTTATGTATATCATATATCATATGATGCTTATAGTCACACTACATTATTCTTTTATTTTCCTACTACTAACCATATACCCTTAACACTAACCATATGATCCCCATAAATTTACTCATACTGTTTTCTCTGGTCTGCAAACTATGATGCTTATATTTTAGCTTAATTTGAAAACATTTTCAAATTTCCCATGACCAGCTTATTACTTTCTCATTGAATTTTAGTCACTGGTTCCCATGTTTGCTTGCCCACTAGACTGAACACAGAACAAGCAGCATGATAGTCATACTGAGTGGCAAAATATGGTCAACTTATGCTTACCCCATGACCTAAGTTACATATGATTTATATCATTTTACTCAATGTGATGAGTCCTAGAATACAGAATATATGTTAGTGTCTACTATTAATAGAGGCATACATTTGTTTTTATGTTTAGGTATTGTGAAAACTACCTCTGGTGTTAAAGGGAGCTGACAGGGACATAACCTGTAAGGAGATCCCTGCTTCCAATAGAAAACAAAAGAAACCCAAATGTAAGATCCTTGTAACTATGTCATGGCTGGGCTATGTGTAATCAGATTAACCACAGCAAGGAAGGACAGTAATTTACTTTCAGCTGCTGAGTATTCTTGTATTTTCAATTTCTAAACATTCATAAAACACATGCCACTATTTTAGTTTTTCAAAAACTACAGATAAATACCAAAGTGATAACAGTTGACATACTATAAGTTACAAAGTGAAAGATGTTGTGGTGTCTTCCTGAAAAAATAGGCAAGTATAAATGCATGAAATTTGTTTATGATAGCCCACTATCTATTTCACAGAAATGAGGGAAAAGTATGTCTTATACAAATAAAGTTTATAAAATAAATAAGATATAATGAAATACCTTAGAAGCTGAGGAGGTAAACACTTGGAATGATAGAAGAATGCACTGTTTGTTAAATAGCAAGAAATTATATTTCAGGAAACACAAAAATAACCATAATTCAAAAAAGGGGAAATTAAGGGAATATGCATAACACAGATGAGAGACAGAAAGAAAAATATTGATTTGATTTGGTTTTTTGAAGCAACATACTATGAAATAAATTCTTTCCCATTCTGCAGTGAACTTGCCACAGTAGGACAAATGATTTTTAATTTCCTTGTAATTTTTTTGCCATTTAGAAATAGGAGTATATGGGGGAATTTATTCTATTTAAAACAAAAATGGAATTTTAAATAGGGTATTACAAAGTTAGATTTGAAATATTAATAACCTGATTTATATTCTACTTCTCTGTCAAATATTAGCAACAGACTTTCCATGATGCTCTAGGAGTTTGAAAATATCATGGGAAGCTACCAGGGCATAGCACATTACATAAAATCTTTGAAGACTCTAAGCACCAAGATGGGTAGGGGAATGTTGTCTGATCTAAAAGGCAATAATGAAATGAAATAGAAGAAAATGAAGCAAAGAATATTTTGTCAAAACTTGAAAAATTGATCAACAGTGACAGGGAAACAGAGCCTCAGGGAAGTACTCTGAGCTGGGTGACATGAAAAATTTGCACGAGTCTGACTCTCACTGAATAATCTCTTTAAAAATCATGTAAAAATATCCTGCCTAAACTTGGTAGGTGAAGAACAATGTAGCTGGCACTATGTTTTTCTGATTTGTGCTATTCATAGAAGATCAGGTTCACATATATAATGCACTTATTATTCTTGTATCTGGAAAATATGAATGTGCAGAGAACATGAGAAAAGCAAGGAAGAACCAATCATTTAAAAATCGTAAATCTTGAAGAATCTAAAGAGGCAGTGTGTGTGATTCAACTTGCTTATTTTACAAATTAAACAACTACTTCCACCACACAAACAAGCCTCAAACCTAATGCCTAAGGATGAAT
Organism: Hydrochoerus hydrochaeris; assembly: GCA_004027455.1. Classification (NCBI taxonomy): domain Eukaryota; kingdom Metazoa; phylum Chordata; class Mammalia; order Rodentia; family Hydrochaeridae; genus Hydrochoerus; species Hydrochoerus hydrochaeris. Next base: position 287,279 of record PVLA01001629.1, on the reverse strand, counting down.
GATTCATTGAAAGTGATAAAATTAAATCAAGACAAAGTGAGGCTGGAATTCATACATCTGACAAAAATCTGGTTCTGTTTATATAGGTGCTCTTATGCAATTAAGAGTTTCCATCAACTGCTTAGTAACTAAATGCCAAGCACAGTTCCTGTGGCCAAGAATTTAGTACAGCAAATATCCATAGTCTGAACTTCTTAGCACAAGTTAGAACAGGAGCTGAAAACTCAAAGGCTATCAGAAACAGACTTGTAATACAAATTAACAATGCTGATAGGTGTTTCCAAATTAAATAAAGATAGATAATTCTTATTTTCCACAAAGAAATATATACCTATTGTTTCTTTTTTAACAATTGTATTTAAGGCATGCAACATGGTAATTCAGTATACTGAATATATTTTGTCTTCATTACTTTCTCATCACTGGGACAAAAACCTACCCCTCACAAATTAAAAACGCAGAGGTTTATTTTGGTTCATAGTTTGTAGATATTTTAATCTATAGTTGGCTGGTTCCAAGGTGTGATGGCATGACAGAGAGCCATGGTGTCAGAGAAACAGTTCATGGCAAGTCAGCGGGAGGCGGAGAGACTGAAAGGGAGGAGAAAGGGCTCGCCCACGGTGATCTACCTCCTCCACCCAGGCTTCACTTCCCCAACTCAAACCCAGCCGTAAACCTATTAATAGACTAATTCAGTGATGAGTATCACATACCAATAGTCCAGCCACTTCCCCAAAGTCCCATGTACGAGTGCATGAGGCTTTGGGGCACCATCTAGATATTAAAACATAACATATTTTTAAATGATTATCATAATCAAGCTAATTAGCACACCCATCCCCTCACTTTGTTTCCATGCATGTACATGTATCTGTAGGGGGGACACTGAGGCTTTATTTTCTTAGCAAATTTCAAGTATATAGTACAGTGTTATAGATTACATCCATCATGGTATATATTAGATTTCTAGAAGTAATTTATCTTATGACTAAAGTTTGTACCCTTTCAACCGTGTTTCTTTATCACGCCACTCCCATGCACCCGACTGAAACATTTTTAGTCTCTGCATGTATGTGAAAGCATGCAGTATTTGTCTTTCTCTGTGGCTTATTCATTAGCATAATATACTGCAGATTCATTCATCTTGTCTTCAAAAAGAAAAATCCTTTTTATCGCTATAGGTGATAGCTAATTGACTGTATCAGCTTGAGTAAGAAACCACCAGGTGAATTGGATCAGCATAGTTCTGAGTGTGGCTAAGGGGATTTACTGAAGACAGAAGACTTATTATCTTAGGGCAACTTGTTACCTGAACGGTATTAAAACAGAAATCCTGATGTAATTGCAGTCATTTTATCCAGTATAACTGCAGCCATTCTGTTCTCTGCCACTGAACTTGACTAAACCACAGATTTCATGATCAAAATGGAATTCCTGGTGAATGTTCTGAAAACAACTTTTCTTTATGCCATGCTCACCACAAGTCACCCGATGTACCATGGCCTCTAGTTATGTTTATCTCAGCTTCTGTAACTTCTCACTTGCTGCCCTATAAAGAGAAAGACATTTCGTAGGTGGGGCCCCAGGCTTAGGAGACTCTCCTCTGGGGTCTACTGGTGGTAAATAAAGTTTCCTTTCTTTTCCTGAGCTCCTGGCTGCTGTTGATTCCATTTTCTTACAACAGTATAAAGGGGAAACCAAGAAGTAAGGACACCTTCTGTTTCTTTGGAAGAGCTCCAGTTATTGCCTTCACCTTGGATGTCATCTTTAGCCTTTCAGTGCAGACTTCTGCTTCAGCCCAGACTCTTCAGCTTCTGATACGGACTCACACAGGAGACTACCTTGCATTCAGGCCTTCAAATGGATCCTTGTCTCCCCAGCCCTTCTACACTCTTCCACACCTGACTGCAGGCAGCCATCATAAACCGATCTTGTAAATTCTTATATATTTGTATATCTTACATTAAATCTGTTTCTCTAGTAAGCACTGATTGATACACTGAATAGTATTTCATTTCCCACAATAGCACATTTACTTTGTCCATTCTTACATCAATGGGTGCTTAGGTATTTTCTGTAGCTTGGCTATGTGTTGTGGTTAGGATTTCCACGGGAAATAATTTAATATAGGACACATAATTTATAGGAGTATTTTATAATAGTCATCCCAAAAATCAAATACAAAAGAGTGCAGGAGATCTGTCCACACACTAAGTGCCTTTGAAGGCACTTAATGCTGTCTTTCGTAAGGGCTGTACCAATTCACACTCTCCAACAGTGTATAGGGGTGTGCTTTTCTCCATATCCTTGCCAGTTCTTGTCTTTTTGTCTTTGTCTTTTTTTGATAATAACCATCTTAACAGGCATGAGTAATACTGATTTTAATTTTGATTTGTACAATAATACCCCAGTTCATGAATGCTTCTGTTACAAACAATTTGGTTTGCAAGCAAAAGTATTTGGCTACCTTTTGCTTCTGATTGCAAACACTGCATTGGGAGACAAACATGACCATGACCATCTTCCCCACATAAATGCTAAGGTAGTCATCTTGCCCCAAATCATAAAACAAGTTAAGTTCATAAACCAAGGTACCACTGTACTTTAATCATGGTCAGTTATGTTGAGCATCTTTTCAGAAACCTATTAACCATTTGTACATCTTCTTTGGAAAAATGTCTATTCAGGTCCTTTGTTTATTTCTAAAAGTTTTATTCTTGAGTTGTGTATTATATGTTTTGAGATTTATGGTTTGCAAATGTCTTCTCACATTCTATAGGATACTGTTTTATTTTGTTGATTTCTTGTGTGAAGTTTTAAAATATTTATTTTAAAACTTTGTTTGTTTGTTTTGGACAGGGTCTTGCTCTGTTGCCCAGGTTGGGCCTAAACTTGGCGATCCTTTTACCTCAGCCTCCTGAGTGCTGGGAGAAGTTACAGTTAGAGATCTTTCATTTAAGTCTTTATCCATCTCAATTTTTTATATCAATCTTTTGTGTGCAAATATTCATTTTTCCTGAGATCATTTATTTAAGAGACAATCCTTTCCTCATTCTTGGTGATTCTGTAAAAAGAGTAATTCTATGTACAGACACTTCTTGTCTTTTAGCATTATATACTGATAAGTCTAATGTATGTTAAAAGTATTTGAAGTTCCAAATGTATTTAATACATCTAAAATCCCAAATATTATAGTTAGTTTATCATACCTTATATGTGTTCAAAACACATTAGTCTACAGATGAGTAGAATCATTGAAAGAAGTGCTTATTTTGTATTAAGTGCTGAATATTGCATGAAATTTCTATTAAGTACTGAAAATGAAACACAATTGTTGCTCTATCATTGGTGTAGGAAAATAGCAAAATTCAAAATTCCATTTCTTTCATATTAGGGTAAAGTTAAAAAATTATAAGGTATTCATTGTAATGTTTTCTATTTTTATGATTTTATTACTTGACTTTATTACTTGAATTTTCCTCCTTTTTTCTCTAGTTAGTATAGGCAAAGGTTTCTCTAGTTAGTATAGGCAAAGGTTTGCCAATTATGTTTATCTTTTTATGAACCCAACTTTTTGTTAATTTTGCCTGTCATTTAAATTATCTTTAAATTCTCTGTTTCATTTATTTGTCCTTTAGTCTGTATTATTTATTTCCTTCTATTACCTTTGATTTCAGCATGTTCTTTTCTTTTGTTCCATGAATTACAACATTATGTTGCTTATTTGTGGTTCTTCCCCCTCCCCAAGTGTAGGCATTAGTTGCCAAAAATTTCTACGTTAAAACTTCTTTTTCTGCATGCCATATGTTTTCATATGCTGTGTTTACATTATTATTTAAATTTCCATATTGCTTTTCTGTTCAGATGATCTGTCTGTTATTGAAAGTGGTATACTAATTCTGCTACCATTAGAGTACTGCTGTCTGTTTCTTCCTTTCTTTCTATTAATATTTACACTAAGTACCCCAATATCAAATATATACATATATACTATATATGCATAATATATATGATTTAAATTATGTCTTCATGGTGAAATTAACAAATTTCAGTGATTTGTTTTTTGTAAAATATTTTAATTGAAAGTCTGTTTTGTCAGATTGAAAGTCTAGCCACCTATGCTTTCTTTTTGCCATCATTTTTGTATCAGTCAGAGATCTGAGATATACATACTCTATAATAATATATTCTAGAATATGTATTCTATAATATATATTCTATAGCATATATTCTAATAGATTCTGATACAGATATACACACAGATATAGATATAGATTCTATCTGTATCTATACCTATCTATTTATACAATTTATTTTGGAAACTGAATCACGATATGGAGGCCATCAAATCCAATGTTTGAAGTTAGAAAACTGGGAATGTCAGAGATATATTTCAGTCCAATTTCAAAGACCTAAAGATCAGGCAATACAAAGGTATAATTCTCAGTTCAAGGCTGAAGGTCTGAAAGAGCTGAGGGAAAAGGCTTATGTTAAATTTTATAATCTGAAGGTCAAAGAATTTGAGATTCTGAGGCCCAAGGGTAGGATATGATGGATATTTCAGCTCCAGAGTAGAGAGCAAACGTGCATTTCTTTTGACTTTTTTTTCTGATTTCACTCTGGATTGATGTCTGCCCACAATGTTGAAGGTAAATTTTCTTTACTTGGTCTGCTGATTCAAATGGAAACCCTCTGACATATACATCCACAAACAATGTTTTATCTGTTAACTGGTTATCCATTAAGCCAGTCAAGGTGACATAAAATTAAACCTTGCAGTTTTCATAGGCTATCTTTTTCCCTTCACTTTCATCTTATATGTCTTCTTAAAGCTAAAATTGGTCTCTTCTGAACATCATATTGTGGGATCTTATTTATTCATTAATTTATATCCATTTATCTATTTTGTAGAGGATTTAAACTAAGTACATTTAAGATAACTAAATAAGATAATGATAGCTAAAGACTTACTTTTGCATTTTGTTAATCATTTTTGGCTGTTTATAGTTTCTTTCTTCCTTTCAGATTTATTGAGTTTTTTAAATAGTGATATGATTTAACTCTATCTTTTGTTATATCTGTTATTTTATTAAAGCACATTAGCATCATCATTTCTCATGGAAAGTTTGTTATTTCATTTTTTTTTTCACATGAGAAACCTGAGTATCAGAAACAGTAAGTGACTTTCTTGGGAAAATGCATCTACATAAACTATCAAAGAGAGGCTCTAAGTTGAAATTTTCTCCCTTCCAAATATCATGATATCAAACTCTATGTTTTGTATATTGTGGATAGCAGCTTTCATTTATTTTACAGAATCTTTAATAGCTATCTTCCACCTCTCAGATTTTGAAATTGGTAATGCAGAAACAATAAGTTAACAAAACAGGTATTATCTGTGTCCATAGGAGACCTATGTTCTTTCTTTAAGCCAATAATTGATTACACAAATAACTCTGAGGGCATAATTCTGATGCTAAACAAAACTTCTAAAGGGTGGACACAGAGATCTTTGAGAACATGTAATGAGACCTCATTTAGAGTAGCAGTAGGGAGGATTCTGGGAAGATGGCAGAACAGTAAGCAGCAAAGTAAAAATCCTCTCTGAGAGAAACAGCCCAGATGGTAGAATACAGCATTCTGGAGAAGACCAGAAGGAAAGAAATGGATCCTCTCAACCCAGGAAGAAACCAAAGTGAGACATAGCCCACAGAGAAAATTTTTAAAAAAAGAGAAAAGAAAAGAAAAACTTAAACAAAAGGTAATAGCCAGATGCACTTTCACTGAAGCTGGCCCTACTGTGCAAAAAGTGCCACAGGAATCTGGAGACACATGGTCACAGTGAAACTGGTGGTTGGCAAGCCCGAAGGCATTGGCAGAGAGATGTGGCGGTGGAGGGTGGCAGTGGACCGGAGAACTGCACTGGCTGGTGGTGAATGTGGGGAACTCGGCCCTCCCGTGGGAGTGGACAATTGGCCAGGGGCCATTTTGGAGTCAGACAGGATAAACCCAGAACCAGAACTGCAGCTGGATTCATTCAGCTACTCATAGTGCAGAGCAGATTGGTGAAAATTGCTTGGACAGAGTCCTGCCCCTGTGTGTGATCCAATAGCCAAGGCCAAGTTTTCCCTAAAGCTATCCCTAACCAACCCCGCCCATGTGGCACACATAGCGTGGTGAAGACTCCCAATGGTTAACCACCTCAGAAGGGAGGGGCCAACCTGCCCTCCCCCTGCTTATACTCTAGTGGTCACAGCAGATTGGGGAAAACAGCAATCCCTAGCCAGCATGCTTCAGAGTAATTATAACCAATACAGGAAGTGCCAGGTACCCCATTACCCACTTGTCTGGAAGAAATCAGAAACATGACCAGGAAAAAACAAAAAGAAGTCTCTGGCCTCCAACCCAAGCTGTGTTGACCCAGGAGAGGTAAACAGAAGAGATTGGGATTTGCACACCTGCAGTTTCTGAAGCAAAACGGCATCTGATACAAAGAAACAACTTTAGAAACTATAAAAGAACTTAAAGCAGAAATACTAATACAAGTAAAGAAGATATAAAAAAATAAAAGAAATGCTAAGTAACTCTCAAGAAGACACATACGGAAGAATAGAGGAGCATAGAAAAAGGAGGAAAACCTTTGATGAAGAATATAAAAAAAAAATAGAATACATGAAACAGATTCAAAGAGATTACCAGAGAATTAAAAACTCCATTGAAAGATGGCAAAACTGCTTGAAAGAAACTAAAAATAGACTATCAAACCTTGGATACAGGTTTGCAATTTGTGATCGTGAAAGGAAAGATCTCTTAAAAATAACAAGGAACCAGGAAGTAGCAATACAAAGGTTAGAAGATGATAAGAACATCTATAACTTAAGACTAAAAAAAATGTTACTGGAGAAGCAAGGATAAACACAAATGAAGTAAAAAGAAATAATTAAAGAAAAATTCCCAAGCATAGGAAAAGAAAATGATATTCAGATATATGAGGTAAAAGAACTCCAGCCAGCTATAACCAAATAGATCTACGCCAAGACATATAATAATCAGGATCCCAGAAATTCAACACAAGAACAGAATATTAAAAGCTGCCAGAGTAAAGAAACAGATTACCTATAAAGGAAAACCCATCAAAATCATGACAGACTCCTCAACACAAACCATCAAATCAAGAAGAGCTTGGAGTGAAATATTCTAAGCCCTGACAGAAAATAAGCTCCGACCCAGATTGATGTAACCTGCAAAACTCTCTGTCACAATTAATGGAGAAACAAGATGCTTCCATGACAAAGAGGAACTGGGGGAATTCATGACCACCAAACCAACCCTACAAAAAATACTGAAGAACATTCTAGAGAGAGAGAAAAAAGACCATGGTTTCAGGAATAGTGGCAGAGGGGGCTCACTGAATGGGGCAGACAGTAGAATGAAGGGGAAAACTAGACAACCAACGGCAGAGATGAGACAGAGAAGGTTGGCCATAATCACTAATATAGATGACCTCAATACACTAATAAACAGAAACACAGGCAGAGTGGATCAGGAGATAGGGTCCATCAAGATGGTCTATATAAGAAATATAATTAACCTGAACGAGGGTTTATGGAGTGAAAGTCAAAGATGAGAAAATAATGCTATATGGGAGAGGGAACCAGAAAAAACTGGGGGTAGCTCACCCATCAGCTGCAGATTGGTTGGAAAGGCATAACACTTTCATGCAATGGAGAACTACTCAGTTATAAGGAAGGAAAACCTTGAGGCTCTTGTAGGTAAATGGATATGACTTGAGTCCATGCTCAGGGGTAAAAAGGTTCAGAATCACTTAGGTAAATAGCAGGTTGCCTCCCTAATCTAAAAACTAAAGGAGTTAATAGGATACAAAATGTACATACACCCTGTGAAAGTGAAAGGGGAGGAATTGTCTAAAAAGTGAAGACACTGACCATTGTTAATCTTGTATTGTTATTTGAAACCCATATTGTTTTCATTGTTTAGTTTGATTATATTCTGTTCCAGTTTGTCTACCTGTATTAGATTTGATGGCATGGACAGCTATTCCAAAGATAGCAGGATGTATTATGGTAACCATTTTTGATTTCCTATTAGCTTGACTTGAAGCCCTGTATTGCTCTCACTGTCTTGTCTTGACTGATTTTATTCTATTCTGTTTTGTTTGATAGTATCAAATCTGATGGTATATGCAACTACTTTGAAGAAAATAAGATTCACTATGATACCCATTCTGGTTTGACTATTATCTTCTTTTGAAGTCCTATAATGTCTCCAATGTTTTGTTTGTATTGATCTTGTTCTATTTGGCTATGTTCAATTTTATTATGCCTGATGATATGGGCAATTCTATTGAAGATAACAAGAGACATTATGGTAACCACTGTTGATCACTTTGCATTTTGGTTTTAAGTCATGTACTATGTCCATCCTTTTATTTTGACTGACTCCACTTTGTTTTCTCTCATTTGGTTTTATTCTCTTCAAAATGAAAAAAAAATGAAGTAGCAGTAGAGCAGAAGGTTGATGCATTTATATACAAATATCTCTGAGGGAAAGAGTAGATAATAGCATTCTACTGTCCTCCAGGAAGTTCAGTGGTTCAATGTCCTCCAGGAAGTACAGATGTGACAGATTTGGGAGATACTTTGTTATATTATTAAATAGAGAACTGAACACAAACCAGCATAAATCAGCAAGCAAAATTATTTACAGCCACAGTGAATTCTTCACACCATGAAAATGTTACAGTATTCTTAGAAGCATCTTATCAAATGTTGTTAACAGATTATGAAATTCTTAAAAAGAAAGATCCCAAAAGCTCCCTTAAAGAGAGAAATTAAAAGTATAGCATCTGTTGCACAAGCATCAACGAGAACCTTAAGTAAAACTAACTTTAACTTTACCTGTCATAAAAATTGACTGTCATTTGTCAGGTGGTTTCAGTTTCATTTCAACAGACAAGTTAAATTATTGAATCTGTTGTTTCAATTCGAGATAGTCTTTGCACATGTTGAATCATGTGCAACAACTCAAAGTGATTATATATATATATATATATGTCATTGTAGTGAGGAATTGCAAGGTGAAAATTTATATACAGGATACAGAATTTATAATTTATTTTATGATGGTCACCCAGAATTACATACAAGAAGGTACAGAAAATCTGTCCACAACAATAAAGACTTGGAAAATCCAGCCTGGGTCCCACAGCAATGTCCTTCATGAGTCCGGGTGAAAACCTAGAGCCCATGACAATGCCTCCCACAGCAAGTAGAGGTCAAGAACCCCAACAATGACTCATGCAAGTCTGTTTTACAGACTGCCCTGGGAAGGCTCAAAGGTCAGCAGTGGAAGCAAGAAAGTCTATACCAGCAGGGTGAAGGATCTATGCTAGTAGGTTGAGTGTTTGACACTGGAGCCAAGAAATGACACTCAAAATAAGAACAGGGCTACCCTGTAAAGTACTACAGCCATCCTCGGTGACAAAGAGGTCCAAAACTCCTCCAACAATGAGAACAGATGAGTACATGTCAGGAAACCAGCATGACAAACTTCTCCTGGAGATTAAATGGTGCAGAGCTCCCCCAAACTGAACCACAGCCACTCTCAGTGACAAGGTCCCAAGCTCCTCCAATGCTAATGGCCAAATTCATATTGGGGATGCTAGCCATGGCAAGCTCCTCTAGGAGAACCAATGGCTCCAAACAATGATACGAGAAACCACAATGCTCCACTTTTCCTTTTATTCTAGCAACTTTCCTCAGGTGTGTCATCTACACTCAGCACCATGCCAGTTTAATTCAACTGATTTTCACTACCAGTTTTTAATCCATAACATATATATATATATATATATATATATATATATATATATATATATAATAAAATCATATATGTATAATTCTATTTATGAATTAATATATCTATGAAATATCTAGTTTTCAAAATTTACACAGAAAGTAAAAAATAAAGTTTAGATTCATCACAAAGCTCTGCTGTAGAATAATACCATAAGTGCTCTGGGAACAGAATGCCTTCCTGGTAAATCCTCTTGAACCTTTTTGGCATAGTTGTGTATGTTATAGATAGTACAGTACACCATTGTCTGCAGTGTTGATGGGATATATACCCATTTGGTTTCTTTTGTTTTCTTTCTTTTTTTTTTAGTACCGAGGATTGAACTCATGACCTTGTGCTTGCCAGGCAGGCACTTATGGCACTGAGCTAAATCCTTGGCCCCTTTTTTCTTAAAACAAGCAAATCACTAAAACTCAAACTGGGCCAGTCAGCGGCCCCTGAGATCCTGCCATGGCCATGGTGGAACCCAGGTGGCTGCACAAGGAAGCAATTCTCCCGCCCTCTTGGTAAGTGCCTCTCTCTGGCGTGAGCCAGGAGGAGACCCAGTCAGCATCTCCTGTGAGCCTACCAGTGCACGGGCTGGGAATCAAACATCCCAACACCTCCCCTCCTCCTGTTATCAACTGGGGACATAGATTTGAGCATCTCTTGGGAGGATAACTGTATGCAATATAGCAAATATGGAGGGTCTCCTCTATCTTCTGTTTGAAAGCAAATGTTGTTTTCACTGTTTTGTTTCATTCCGATTAATTGTTTTACTCTATTCAATATTCTCTTTGATTGGTTTTATAATGTTCTGTCTTTAGTTTGATTTCACTATACCTAATTGGCTAGACAACTATTTTGAAGATAATGAGATATACTATGGTACATATTACTGTTAACCCCCGTAATGTGCTGTGAAGTTCTGCACCAATTTTACTGCATTGTCTCTATTGGCTTTGTTCTGTCTTGTTCTGTTCTATTTCTACTACCTTCAAAATAAAACAAAACAAAAACAAAAAACAAAAACACAAAATAGTCAAACTATTCTCCTTACTTCCTATATACTTATTCTACTGTGTCAATTTATTTTTACTGTAATAAATTTGTTAAAAACTTTGAAAAAAATCCTCAACCTGGGTAAGGTAGCATGAAAAGTAATCCATTTCTTTATGAGTTTTGAGTGTGAATATCAGTTTTCAAAAAGCATTTTGGAGAATTGTAATTGTTAATCTTGATAGTTTGATTGGCTCAAGAGTTGCATAAGAGATAGTAAAGTACATTTCTGGGTATGTTTGGATGACCTGCGGCACATGACGTTGGGGTCTCTACCTGATCCCTGGCAAGACAGACCCATGGTCTATCTTCTTAGGGTCTTCCCTGTTCTCTGATCCCCAGCTACCACAAATTGAGCACCTTTGCTCCAAAAGGCCCTTCTACTGTGAAGTCTCTACCTTGAAGCCAGACTAACATGGACTAAAACCTCAGAACATAAACCAAAATAAACATCTTGTCTTTTAGGTGTGTGTGTTCTGAGTATGGTCCTAGTAACATAAAGCTGGCCAATAAAGAAAACTGCTGTCAGAGAACTGAGATTGTTCTTGTGACTACCTGGCCAGGAGGTTTAAAAGCTCTTGAAACTGTTTTGCAGGAAAGGTTTGGAGATACCAAGGCTGGAGAAGCCCTAGAATGCTGTAATTAGGCTTAAGAGTTAATTCTGAAGTGAGCTCAGGGGACCAGAATGCTATACTAGGAATGTGGAGAATAAACACAGGGTTCATGAGATTTCAGATGGAAACATGGCCTGCATTGGAAATTGGACTAGAGGCCATGACTGTTAAATACCTACAAATAACTCACTACTTCGTATGTGTCCTAAGACTTTGTGTGAGGATGAATTTAAAGGTAGTATACTAATAAATCTGGTGAAAGAGATTTCAAGGTAGCAAAGCATTCAGGCTCTGGCATGGTTATCACTGGCTAATTTCAGGGAGCTTGACCATGAGGATCAGAAGTAAAAAGGAGAGCTGAAATACTTTTAAAAGTTGCAATTTGGCCAGAAAAGAAGCAGATATAAATTTGGAGTGCAGGAGAGGGTGGTTGGTACAGAGATTAGTGCAGTTAAAGTGCATTAATGTACTTTTCAACTTTACAGTGGGAGAGATGCCAGGAGGACATCCAGAATTTGGCTGTTTCACTCATTGCAGTCTCAAGGGTATAAAGCATTAACTCCTTTGAAAGACTTTGCTTTGAGAAGACAGTCCAGGGTAACTTGGCCACTCGTGATATCTAGGGGTGTTTTTCAATCCCCTAGACATTCAGAAGACTTTGCAGCTGTTGTCCAAGTGGGCCAAGCTATTGGTAACTCATAGCCAATTTTAACATCGGCCTCATGATGCTGGTATTATACACAGGCTAAATGTCAGGGATATAAGGTCTAAGAGACTCCCACCAAGATTTCAAAGAAAGGTCTGGGAAACCGGACATTGTGTAACAGGGCAGAATCTCTGGTGGGTGCCTCTGAAAGGCAATGTGGGAAGCTGTGGGAATGAAACCTAAGCAGCAATGGAGACCCCAGCTAGCCACATATAACCAGGAACATGAAATGTCTGCACAGCAAAACTACGAACAGCAAGTAGAGTCAGCCTGAGACAGGCTATGAGGGGTGAAGCCAGCAAAGCCACAGGAATAAGACTGTTTAAGGCTTTTCAAAGTCATAACTTACCATGGTGTGTCCAAATACTGGACATACAATTACATGTAATATTTGTTCTCAGTTTTGGTCTTGCTTTTGGAATGGGGCTGCTTCACTAGTGCCATTGTATTTTGAGAGCATGTAACTTGTACAGCAATATCTTGGCTCAAATATTCTGTTCATGAATGTCTAGGTTTGCAAACAGAAGCATTTGTTGCAATTTTGCTTCTAGTTCATACTCTGCATCTGGTGAACAAGGCCACCTTTTTCCCCATGAACACAAATATGGCTATCTTCACCACAGTCATGGAATGAATTAAGTTTGTGAATCAAGGTACCACTGTATTTTGAATTTTATAAGAGTTTGAAGCTGAGAATTTACCTTGAGAATCAAAGGACACTTTGGAATTGGACTTTTGAATAGTGCTGGAACTGGTGATAGTTTGGGAATCAATAGGTGCATTTTTGGTTGTGTACAAGATAGTTACATTACATTAGGTAGAATTACAACCTTGTTATTGTTTCTATTAGGAGATTAATTACAGTTTAAAGAGATCCATTTGGGTGTTAAATTGAAAATGGCTAGATTTGAGATGGTTAATGTTGATTGACAGTTTGATTGACTTGAAAGACATCCATGTGCTAGGAAAGCATGCTTCTGCCTGTGTCTAGTGGTCATGTGGACATGACCTTAGGACTCTATTGATTACTGCCCTTCTTCTTGAGGTCTTCCTCTGCTCCTGCTCCTCAGTTGCATGATTTGAGCAGCTTATTTCTACCAAACCCTTCTACCATAATGTTTCCACCTCAGAGCAAGTCAATCATGGACTGAAACCTCTGAAATCATAATATATGTAGAAGGTGATACATATCGTGGAAGAAAAAAAATGTCAGTGAAATCACAGAGTTCATAGTGCTGAGTGGAATGTGAAACTGGTTTACAGTTTGAGATAAGGTGTTCACAGTAGACCTTGTCGAACATATGACATTTGAGCAATGGCCTTGACCAAGGTGAGTGTTGCTGTACAGTTATCCTGGAGAGCTCCACACTAGGTGTAATGAATAGCTATTATCATAGTCTGAGATGGGAATTTATCTGGCAGAGTTGGAAAACAGAAGCAAAGTTAATGTACCTAGAGTTGAGCAAATTAAATAAAAGATAGGAAGAAAGATGAGATCAGAGCAGTATGTTGTGAGGCAGAATAGAACACATGGAGAGTCGTTGGAAGAACATTGCTTTTTATCTTGCATGAAATGAAAAAGCATGGACTTTTGAAAAGAGCAGTCATACTACTTAAGCTACGTTTTAAGAGGATATCTCTGGCTGTTCTATTTGAGAATATGCTGATAAGGGAGCAGAGAAATCAGTTAAGAGCCAGGGAAGTAATCTGGGCAACAAAGGAGAGTAAAGATCATGAAAGTCAGACTCTGGCTACATTTTAAGGATAGATCAAACAGGGATGCTGAACATTGGTAAGGATGCAGAGAAAAATAATTGAGTCAAAAATTTATGTTGATGAACAACTAGAAGAAAACTTGTTTTCTGGTAGAGGTTTAAGGAAGGGAGATTCAGGAGACTCAGGATAGTTTTGAAATATTGAATCTGAAAAGTCTCTTAGGCATTGAAATGGGTGTGTTAAACAGGCAACTCTCTCTGTAGGTAGGATTTCTGGGTTATTAGTAACAACTTGGGATTCATCTGTACAAGGATGGCACATTTTTGCCCTGACTATGGAAAAGATCATTAAAGAAATGAGAATAGACAGAAGAAAAGAGGGCCACTATAGATTGTGCTCTGGATCATTCTAATATTTGCAGTACAGGAATGATCAGCCAAGAAGACTCTGGAAGGGGATAAGTGAGGTGATGTTTAGTACAATTGAAGAAACTGTGATCTTTGCCTTTATTGTCTTCACCTGTGGTGCTATTTATTACATAAGTCTGAGAAGCGGGTTATTATCTTTCTGGGCATGCTTCTTTCTAATCATGATTCTAGAAAGTCATGTTGGAGCATAAATGACTGTTCTGAGCTTAATAAATATGTATCCATTGGTTCTTATTTGTGAGACAGTTATCAAGCCTTTTGGAATCTGTTTCTGTAGCTGGTCTCCTCTCTCCTCCATATCTCTTCTCCGACCAATCAATCAACCAACCAACCAACCAACCAATCAACAAACCAAACAACAACAACAAAAAATCGACTTTAAGATCATGCCACTTCTTGAGTCATTGGCACCCTGGCTAGTAATTTTGTACAATGATATACTTCAAACTGTATTCTCAGTACTCTGTTTTGTAAGGTGTTGCTAAGCATTAATAAGTGCACTGTGAAAGAGCAGCTTCATACTTTTTGACATCCAGTTCCCTTTCTGAGCCTTGGAGTTTAGTTCCAGTGCCACCTCCCCTGGGCATTCCCCATGGTCCCTGCTGCTACCCAGCAGGAATCTTCTTTTTTCTCTTTGCTCTGCCCTAGTTCTTCTTGTGCACCCACTTTATGGGGCTTATAACTGTTGTGCTAGAACTATTTTCTAGACTCTGGGTTCCCTAATTTCAGTGTGTGCACAGCCACCTTCACACAAAAACTAGCATTAATCTTCTCTGAATATAAATAACAGTTATTTAAAAGATAGAGATAAAGCACTGCCATTGTGTTACTTCCTTTTTCAGAGCCAATCTAGCCATGAAAGAAGTCATAAATACCAGTTAGATACATGTGAAAGTTTTAAAAAGTTATTATTAAAGATTTCTTCAGTTACTGCAAATCCTCTGCAATACTTTGAGTCCAATTGATTTTAAAAACTACCAAGATATAGTGAATAGATAGCGAATAGGTTTCTAACACGAATTATTTACAGCAAGTTTTCTTTCCTTAGGAGTTACGAAGTACTACACAAAAATGAGGGTTTATAGAGATATAAAGGAATATGTATAAAAAATACTATAAAGAAGGTATCTCAAAAATAACCTACCATTAATTTTCTGTTAGCAAGGGCATATGATAGTTCCATTTGTTTTAGAAAAATAGTTTATATAAGGGACTAAAACTCCAGACACAGAGGGAATGTGCATTGATTTGTTTGAAAGTGATTTATGATTTAGCTGATGTGAAAATGTTTTTTCCATTTTACATCTCACTTCAAAGCATTTATGTAATTTAGTTCAATAAAGTTCTTTTTCTTCTAAAAAGTCTAGTGTTAAAATTTCTGTTAAAGATCTACAAGTTTTTGTTTTAGAATTTAGCTTTTTAAAAAAATATTATATATCTTGCATAGCTCTGTAATTATATTAAGGACATTGATCTATAACAGCTTAGTGATACTAAGCTAATTTTAGTGGTTTTTTTTGTTTGATAGACTATTCTTAGTAATATTTAGCACTTTGTGAAAACTGGGATATGGGATGTGCTACATGAACAATGTTATTTATTGTCTCCTTTCAAGCAGTCATATCCATTCATGTACAAGGTCACAGTTTTTAATGGCCAAGTCCTAAAAGAAATCATAGTACTGTGTAATAAAGATAAATTTTCTATAAGTATTCATGATTTATACTAAATAATTTTATTTAGTATAAATATTTATTATTTTATTTTATTTAGTATAAATAAAATTAATTCCTTGCCCTTAAAACTTTGCACTGTTACAGATATGAGTTTTAAGCCTCAAATGAAATTGTTTTTCCTTCCCCCATTATACTAATCTATTTCCTGTGTTTTCCTACCTTTGCCCTTCCCCTCACATTTTACTATATGTTTTTTATGGAGCCCTGCATTGTGGAATGTTACCTCTTTCCAACATATCATACTAATCCTGCTAAGTAAAATTTGGAAAAAAATTATAAGTAAATGGTTAAGTTTTGCTCTGTTTGCTGATCATGAATTATTTGTGAAATTAATTTTCTCCCCTGTCCTTTTCTCAAAATCTCGAAGTACATATTTATTAAATTGTAACTATTGTCTGATGTGGGAGTCACTTAATAACAACAAAAAAGAGGATGATATTATTAATAATTAGTTGAAGATAATCAAAGGTTAAAAGAAAAATGTTTGTAATATAATGCAAATCATCAAAAATTAGGGAATTTTTTTCACTTCTAGTTTTATTTAATAAATATAGACAGAAATAATTAGGAAGACAAAGGAACTATATAGACTTTAAAAAACAGGAACTAGAATCAGAGAGAAAAATAGTTATCAGAGAGGCTAGAGGAAGAAGGGGAGGAGCGATGTTGGTCAATGTACAAGAAGTTTTAATTTGAAAAGAAGAATAAGTGTTAGTGATCTATTGTTCATCATAATGAAAGTACTTAATGCACTGCATATTTAAAAGTTGATACAAGATGTTGCATTCTAAATACATAAAAAGTGAAAAGCAGATGAGGTGAGGATATAATAATTTTTATTTAATCTTTCTAATATTTTATAGTCTATATGTGTACATAAGATTACACTGGACTCCAAAAGTATAGACAATATTTTTATCACTTGAAGTTTTTTTTTAAAATTTTAAAAAGAGGACATGGGAAACACTGATTTCACTTCTTTGCATTGTTATGAATAAAATTGCTCACAATCTCCATTAAAATTCTACACAGAACAATGGTAAAAGCAAATTTATATGTCATATGAGTTGGTTAAACTCTTGACTTTACCACTAATATATTTATAGGTGTGGTAAGGGAGATATTTATTATACATCTTATGATTAAAATTTTTAAATTGTACATAAGTATGTTTGGATGCTAGTTGTAGAGGTTTTTTTGTTTCATTGATCATGTTAACTGATATTTCAGGTTGGATGCTAGTATCTTAGTGCTTAAAAACAGTTTTACAAATGTTATAGGTTAAAGGGAGAAAATGCAGCATCAGTTTGATTAATATTTTGAGTTAATGGTAAAATAATGATTGATTTGAATCTCTGTCACTAAAATAACCATGCCAGTGCAGTGAACTGATGAACAAAGGAGAGAACTGATGTACTATGTGTTGAGGAGGCAGCTCTGACACAAAGTTTGGGAGCTCAGACTCTGTCTTTTGATCACTCATTTTAATAATACCCTGACATTTATCAATAGCTGTTTCCACATGAGTTTATAGGAGATTAAGTAGATATTGAAAGAGTTTTGCCCTAGAATAAATTACAGGACATTATGGCGGTTGTTCAATATAGTGGAAGACCAAATCTGGGATGCTTACACTGGTGCCCACTTCCTTCCTTCCCCAATTACAACTTCCTTCTTCTTTTCCCCATGTGGGAGAAGAAAATTCCAATCAGCTCCTCAAGTGTCATCAATGTTTGTTCCAGACACTACATCTGGTCAAAGGTCATATATACCCCACACCCCATATCCAGGCAGAGGAGAAAGCCTTGCTAGTTGGTAGGCTCCTCTCCATGTCCAAGTTCTTTCAATAAAAAGCCCCCTTTTATTTTTTCTTATATTCTGCTCCTTTATTGCATCAGAAAACTCTAACAGATATTACACACAAAGTACCTAAAATGTTATTTAGTACCACAATATGGTATCTTTACAAAGCCAAAAGAATGGATAAAATAAAAAAAAATTCATGTAAAACTAAATGGGGGGATATGGAACACTTGGCACACACACACACACACACATATATTTGAATGAAAGTGATACAACCTCAATAAATAAATAGCATTAGAAAATAAGTTATAATTTAGGGCTTGTCTAAATTCATGCTAAAATAAATTGTTTCATTTTTGTCAGCCTTACTGATGCCTAAGCAGGACAATATATCTACATATTTTTAAGAAATATTTGATTAAAGCAATGAAATTTAGAGGCAGATAATATAGGTTTAATATTTCTTTTAATTTAGTGAAGAAATGGTATATATCAATTACATGGTATATATCAGTTAAAATTATAAACATGTAAAAAGTAAGAATTATATTTGAGCTCTAAATATTATCGCATCCCCTTCAAAACTCTCATTACTTATATAAACATCATAAAAATAAAATATTAATAGACAAATTCATGCCTACCTCCTTACTCTAATTCAAAAACTGTTTTTAATTTTTTACCACACATAAGTACACTCCTTATGAGCAAATATATATGTATTCTATGAGTTTAGATTGTTTTCTGCTTTGAATTATTACCTAAAATTATATAAAATTGCCATTTTTGTATTTAAAATTATTCTGTAGTAGTTAATTCATTTATTTCATAATTTTCTTCACTGTCCTTTCAATAGTGTTTAGGATAGGTTTTATTTTATTTTTAAGCATGATTTTTTTAGAACTCCTAGTTTAAAGTATGTACTTGTTTGTGATTCTTGAGTAAATATGGTCATATATTTTCAGAAGTACTACTGATCGCCTTCTTCACACTACACATTGGACATATGAGCAAGTTTAATCACATTCTGGTAGTTGAATGACATTTGGATTAATTGGAAATCTTATCCATAAAGAAGTTGCTTTTATAATTTATCATATAATAAAAATAGCATGCTTTAACTTTGTTTTGATCAATAATATATTTATACATTTTTCAGATCATTACTTAGATTTTCTCTATTAAAAAATAACTTCTTTATGTCATTTGTTCATGTAACTATTTGAATTCTGAAGTTTGTTGTAAATTGGTGTAGTCTGTATAATGTTCATAACAATCCTTAACTCCCATATTTGTGAGATTCTATTTATTTTACTTTTTTTTTTCATGATTGCTGAAGTAATGCCATCTTTTTGTGTTTAACTTAATTTTGCACAAAAAACACTTTAGCTTCACTGCATATCTTGAAAGTAACTAAACTAAACTACAGCAATTCCACCGAATTTAGAGTCACCTCTGATTTTATCAAATACAATGTGATAATGAAATTCAGAGACAAGAGTTTGTGCTTTTATTTTTATGCACATGATTCATGCCAGCATAACCCACATGTCAACCAAGATCATGACTTTTTTTGAGAATTAAATGCAAATTGGTTTACAATTTTATCACAAAAATAATGAGGCCAGTGTTTCCTGTAATGGGCCAAGGATGCTTAGGAGAATCTGACTTGCATTTTACAATGTCATAACATTTTAACTTCTTGCACTGAACTTATGCTACTATTGAATTTTATATTTTATGTCCTTTTTCTCAGGTGCAAAAAAAAAATCTAAATAACTTTCATTTTAATAATATCTGTTTGCCCAGGACTTCATTAGGCACACAAAGTTTGGCATTCTTTACCTTATTGGTGCATTTTTTTGAGTGTATATTGTGAACAGATAAAAGAAATCATAATTGAACATCATATCCTTCTAAAAGAGCTTAGATATTCCACCAGTGCTCTCACTCATATTTGATTGTTCAGAACCCTATTTGGATTTATTGTTTTTTTGTGTAAAGGTTTTCCCAGTTCCAAACAAATTATAAATTACTGAATGACTACTGAGAGAAATTTAGCAGTTTGTTTGTGCATTTTGTAGTTTCCACAGAGAACATGTCCCCAAGGACTTGATATTTCCCCCCTCAGATTTACATCAAGGTATATTACAAAGAAGTTTTCTCTGGGAATTTGGAACCAGTTGTTAAATTAGAAATTTGTTTATTCTTACTACACTCCAAAGTACTCCTTGTTTTTCTGAAATAAAGTGATTTTTTTTCTCATTGCATATGGTGAAAGGAATTTAATTGTGTAGGATAAGTCAAGTTTTCATTTGCAAGTTTAGTCTTTAGCCCCTCAACCTGACACTTGTTATGGGAATAGAGAGAAAAGATATAGGCATTATGTACTATATGAAGGGCTGAAACTCATTTGGTGCTAGTGAATATTTCTGTGGTAAGGTAACAATCCTATTGGACTGATGGAGAGAAGACTTAATTTCTATTCTCAGCTATTGCACTTTTTTTCTCATTTAGGGGAAAGTCATTTTGCCTGTCTAGACATAATGTTCTCACTTGTAAAATGAATAAATTTGAATATGTATTTCTAAAAGTAATAATTTGTCTTATTTAAAAGATTTTATTTTAAAACACATAGACTTTCTTCCAAGTTTGTGACCTTTTTGGTTTACCTAAGATAGTATACCCCTTTATTTGTTCAATAGCTTCCTGGTTATTTTAAAAATGACATTTCATTTTTAAAAATTACAAAATACTTAGGCTGTGTGGGAGGAAATCCTTTTAACTACAGAATAACTTTTAACTACCAGAAAAATTTAACTGTAAAATAACCAGATTTTCTTATTTAATTCACAAGTTCAGTTATACAATTTAGAGAAATGAGGAATTCCAAAGAAAAATTTCAGAAATGAAAATTATAAATAATTTATAACAGAAATAAATATTGAAATATTGATATTTTGTACATTATTCTGTTCTTGATTATGTTCACAGGAAATTTAACTTAGCTCTTGCTTTTTTATAGTTAGAATAAATGCAAACTTTAGTGCCTAAATATAATGGTCTATCAGTACCTATAAATATTTTCAATGTTGAATGACATTGTTTATTGTCTTCCTTTTCAGGTTTTAGGTAATAAGCTAATTACTTCATGACACAGGCAAAAAGTTCTCATTTCTCAAGGTAATCTTAAGATTTTTTTCTCTGAGGCTAGTGGAATTGTTGAAAAGTTACCAATGCCCGTGCCTGTTAACTCTGTGTGACTGTGGGTCCCCGTCCTGGGTGGGATGATGAGGTGAAGAGGACACACCTATGACTCACAGCTTGCACCTTAGGTTTTAAGGCAGAGGTCCTGCCCACCACGTGCATTACTGTGTCATTTGCTAGGTCCTGGGGAGGGGAAGAGGAAGCTGGGGCTGGTTAGTGTATGTTTCCTGAGGGTTAGAATTTATGAAATCAACTAGAAAAATGAGAGGAGGCCAGGCATGGTGGCACATAAGGGTGATTTCAGCACTCTGGGGACTGAAGCAAGAGGATTCCAAGTCAATTCTGCCTGGGCAACTCAGGGAGAAACTGTCTCAAAATTAAAAAAAAAAATTAAAATAAATATGTATTGGGGATGTAGCTAAATTTGAAGGCCTTAACTTAAATTCACATCAACTAACAAACAAACAGACAAACAAAAATATGTGTGGGGTGGGAGAGTTATACAATGGACACTTTCTGGGGAAGGAAGCCAGGACCAGCACATGGGGACCGGAGGTGGGATGGAAAGTGTTCTTTGTGTAGATACATACTGCACATAGGAGATGCAGCCAGGTCAATGCTTAGTGCCTGCTCCCCGAATGCCCACTTGCCCCACCCCTGTTCATGGCCCCAAGATGCTCCCCTGTTGTCTCCCTTGACTTCAGCAGAGAGGTTGGGGGATAAGTCTGTAGAAGATGCCAATACCTTTCTACCTTCCTCTCCTCTGGCCAGGGAAATTGCTGGCTCTGTCCTGACCTGCCAGGAGATCAGGAAACCTGGGTGCCGGCAGAGGAACAATTGTATCCCTCACCACACCTCCTTACACTCTGCCTAACTTCAGTCCTTCACATCAGGTTGTAGCTCTTGACTCTACCTTGTATCTGTCTCTTTCCCTCCTTCCTTGAGTCTTCTCGTCCTGACATCTGAGTGGATCACTGTGGTCCTCAGCATTCGTCACTATGGTGAAGCTGCTTGTGGCCATGGCCAAGGGAAGCCAACATGGCCTTGTAAAGACATTCCTGACATGTGCAGAGGACAAGGAGATGCACTCAACCGCCCTGCCCATATGTAACAGGGATTAGCCTCTGCTTGGACAGCTCTCTCCGTGTAGGAAGGTCAGCCTCAGGGACAGCTTACAGCCAACCAGCACAACCTCTTCATTAGGAAAAAATTCGTGAGTCTTCACCTGCCCTCTCTTGAGGCCACTGTCTAGTGGGTCTGGATGGCTACTGCTGGAGCAGTTGGGCTTGGTATCATAATCAGGATAGGTCAGAAGCCAGGCATTATGATCGTTACAGGTTGTATTCTACAGGTAGAGCTCAATGCTGTGTTTGTTTACCCAAAGTTCACAAAACCTGTAAGACATAATTTCCATAACAGGTGGCATTGGCAGACACCTGCAGTGATCTTTGACCATCTGTTACCTCCACAATCCCAGCTACACACACCCTCATTCCTCTCCCAGGCTAGTGGCATGGAAATTCTGGATTCTGTGCTGGCCTGTGTTTGGAATCCCAAAGATTACAAGTTTGAAACTCTGTCTTAAAAAAATTCTCCTTGCTTTTGCTAAGAGTAGTACTATACATGTCACCGGGTTATTTTGAGGGGGAAAAGGAGATCTTTGAAGTGTATAGTGTACAATGCGTTATAAGAAAACATCAAGAACCAGCATTTGCCAGCTGTGATTTTTACTGAAACACTTTGTTCCTTAGGTCCTGCCTGGGTCATTATGTTTTCTTGGAGAGTCTGGGGTTCATGTGCTCTGAATCACATGACAGAAGAGGAAACAGTTGTTTGGTTGTGTTTTCATAAACACAAATGCCAGGCACAGTCTTTTGTCTTCCCGAGTCAGTGATGTTTTGTAGGAACAGGTGGATGAAGAGATGTGAGTGTAGTGAAGAATTAGGTTTACAAGTAGGACCATAACTGGTGAATGCTGGAAGTTTGGAGGTTGCTGCATTTTAGGAATAATTTAACAACTTGTGATAATTTAACAACTTGTTTAAGACTTTGTTGAATCTTATGGAACATAACATGAGTGGGAGGAGGTAAAGGGAATTTCATTCTTAAATTCCTTTTGACTGATTTTTTGCCTCCAGACGGTATCTTTTGTCTTTGCCCCAGGGTTGAACCAAATGTGGAAATAGCTTCTACTATGGAGTCATAATGCTCCAAAGCATTACAGATAAAAGGAAATTACATGAAATCATTTTTCAATTAAAAAGCTTTGCTAAAGCATTTTCTTGCTCATCCCTCGATGACTTAAAATCAGTTTATTACCCCTCCTCTGAGACCCTGAATGTTATTCCTAGGTAGGATCCTGGCCCACTGCCAGCATCCTTGATGTTTTGCTAACCTTTTCACTTTTGCTCCCTCCTCTCTCATTAGATTTGGCAATACTTATCTCCAGTTCCTGGTCCAAACTTGCATATCCACAAGTATAAAACTGTTCACAATAAAATTAACTCTATCCCTACTTCTCTGAAGCCATTTGATTTTATACAGAAGTTATTTTTTAGAAGTTATTTTTATGGTAAAAATAAATTGCATATTCTGTTTGTGAGCATTTTTAAGTTATTATGCATTGGTTTACACAAAGCTGAGATGTAAACTACTATTGGGGTTACCTCATCGACATCACTGTATCCAGACTTTCCTCAAAAGTGAAAATTAGAGTGAGATTTTCCTCTAGCTATTCCTTCCACAGTGGCATGGAAGTTGTTGAATCTTTTCTTCACATTCTGCTGGATTGTTTAGCTATTTTTTTCTTCATGAGTGCCATGCTCACTCTCTGGATTTTTTTTATCTGCTTGTAAATGTCATGCTATAGTATTTCTTAAAGAACTGTTGATATAAGCTTAATGAAATTCATCCATTGTGTTGCTGACCTTTTTAAAAATAAAGTACATTTCAGCATTAGAACAACCAAGCCATTAACATTTGCAAAACACCTGTTGCAGCTTTTGTGTTAGATGTTGAATGCTGTTTTTTTATCATCCCCTGCACTATCATAGTTGTTGCTAATCTATATATTGGTAATGTAAATGATTCCCATATTTCTCTGTCTGTGGCATTGTGAAACGTTCTGATTTGTTTTGTGTTGAAGAAAATAGTTTAACATTAGTAAAATCCTTTAGCATATTGAAAGGATTCTTTAAAATGTCAACTGAGAGCTCAGAGATACAGAGCTGGGCAAGACATTGCTTCTACCCTTAGAGCAGCAACAGCAACAGCGACAACTGGACAAACTGTAAAATGGGGAATTTTCTTGAATCCATTAGAAAACTGAGCTTGCAAATTAACTCAAAAGTGGGTAAAGACAAACACCTAAAAGGTCTTAAAGACAGGACCCTAGAATTGACTCACTTGAGCCCAGACATCATAGAAGCCAGAAAGAAGATTCAGCCAGAAATTTTTAAAGAGATTGTCAATGGCCCAAGGGCTAGAACAAGAGTGTGAAGCTTGGTGTGTGTGTGTGCGCGCATGCGTGTGTGTGTGTGTGTGTGTACATGCGTGTGTGTGTGTGTGTGTGAGATTGTTGCAGTGTGCCGATTTTTTTCTCTTTTGCAAGGTTTTCCTCTCTGGAAGCCACCTGGTGTGCATAAGGACAATGAACTGCAGTTCTTTGAAGAAGGTGCATATACTAAAGAGCCTTCAGACTGACCTTAGCTAACTACAAAATCCCAGTTTTGGGCTGTGGAGAGATAAAATGTTACAGATCAAAAGTCAAATTTATGCTGGGTATACAGCTCAGTGGCATAAGCACCTGCCTGGCAAGCACAAGATCCTGAGTTCAATTTCTGCTACAAAAAAAAAAAACAAAAATGAACTTATCTTGAGTTATCTCTAGTCCCTTTCAGTGGCTGACTTTGATCAACCTAACTGCTAGATAAAATTCTTGGAATGTATGAACTGCTTTGACAGATGTCTAGCATCCAACAACCCTAAAGCTAACAATATAATAATGTCTGAATCCTATGGAAGACATTTGCTCCTCTTGGCTGCAGTCCACCTACCTGATGACCCTAATGATGCATTTGGCACATTCACTGAATCATGATTTTCTTTTATTCCGTGTCTACAAAAGTTCATGTAGCCTTTTCTGTGATGAAATATGTCATCAAGGCAACTTGAATCTGTGACAGTGGGCCATGGCCACTAAAACTTGGTTTCATATATTTTATTTCTTTTAAAGTGGTTATATATATATATATATATATATATATACCAACAGAAGTTGTGGAGAAGCCTGAGGAAGGCTCCATATGATACTGGCTGGGGAAGGGTGATAGCAGCCAGTGGGAAAGTCAGTGGGAAAGAAGAGTTTTAATACACACAGAGGGAACCAAGAGAAACTGTGAAGGTAGATATCTGGTGAAAACCCCACACAGCTGAGGAAAGACAATAAATTGGGGGACTGTAACTCAGGGAGGAGGCTCCTCACAGCATTATAGCTCAAAAAAAGAGCCAGTTTTAAAAGGCACAGCCCTAGGTCATTTTAGTCACTGCCTGAAAATGAGGCATCAGACAATCTACAGAATCTTTCCCTCAGGCTAATGAAGAAATGTTTAAGAAACAAACAGTGAAATAATCTAAGATTCTTTCTGGAGGGTGTTGCAAAAGGGAAACCCAAATGGAGAAACAGGTGCTGAGCAAAGACCTGCAGGAAACTAACTTACACTCAAAACAGGAGACATGCAGCGGAGGACTTTGAAGCCTGTGGTGCTGTGAAGGTAACTATAGTAACAACAAACCTCAAATGCAGCCCATCTCTTTGCTAAACTAACAGAATTCCTCATAAAAGGCTTAACACAAGAGAAGATGTGCTCATGTTCAAACACAAATATTTACCTCAATATCAAGAGTCCAGCACATATGTATAACTTCATGAAAAATTATGTTGCATATAACAAAGCTAGATAAAACAATTTGAAGCAATGAAGTAATCATTGGAGTCACACTTAGCTGTAATACAGATGTGACAAAGAGGTAATTACAAAGAGGTAATTTATTTATTGGTGTGTTAAATGCTATAATACAATGATTCTGAACTAGGGGACAGTTTTCTGTTCAGTAGATACTTGGCAATGTCTAGGACATATAGTTGATTGTTTCAACTGCTACAACTGGGTAGATCTTACCAAGGATACCACTAGAATCTTATAATATATGAAGTAGCCCTTTAGTTGCAAGGAATTGTGACCCTGAATGTCCATAGTATCAAGGCTTGAGAGCACTGATGCACTGAAAAGATACACAATATGCAAGACAAAATGGTAATTTCATCATGAGAGATGGAAACTATAATGCAGAATTAAATGGAAACGCTAGAAATAAAATCAAACCCAGCAATAAAGAAGGCCTTTTATGAGTTCACCAACAGATTTAACTCAGTTAAGGAAAGAATCAGTGTACCTTAGAATAGGACAGTAGATGTTACAGAAATAAAAGTTCATAGTGAAACAAAATGAAACAGACCAGATTATTTAAGAACTATTGAAGAGTGCCAAATACAATCCAATCAAAGAGAGGAGAAAAAAAGAAAGGAGAAGTAATGGTCAAAGATTTTCAAAATTAATTTAAAAATAAAATATTCAAGAAATTTGTAGAATAATAACAACAGGATATAATCATTAAAAATCACAATGAGTTTTCAAGGTGAACTGAAGAAAATGACATAGTGTTCGCAGAGGAACAGGTGGAAGAGATACAGCACACCATCAGATAAAGTAATAGTGTATTGTATATTTAGAGTATGTGTAAAAGTAAAATATAGGTGGAAATAGCAAAAATGATAATAGAAGAATTGGAAACATTGCTATAAGGTACTAATACCATATGTGGAACTCTATAATAGAACTTGGAGGTAGATTCGGGTTATTTTACAGTTTGTATTATAGGTTGCAGAATATAAAATCAACATACAAAAATCATAGCATTGGCATATCGATGACAAACTATTTGAAAGGAAATTTAAGAAAGCAATCACATCTACAGTAAGCTAACAAAAACAAAAACCCTAGAAGTACATTTAACCAAAGAGGTGAACACTCTCTACAATAAAACTACAAAACACTGAGAAAAGAAACAATAGGACACCAAAATGTGGAAAAACATCCTGTTCATGAATGTGAATCCATTTTTTAACACACTCATACTATCCAAAGTGATCTATAGATTCAATGCCATTCCTATGAAAACACTAATGATATTGTTCACAAAACCACAAAAATTTGCAACCTCCAGCTTGTATGTGTCCCCCCAAAATACTCAAATAACCAATACAATCTTGAGCAGAAAAAAGAATCATGCAGCATTATATGTACTACGTGACTTCTAAATTTATTACTTATCTATAGTAGTCAATACCTAAAAATAGACATAGATCAGTGGGACAGAAAAGAGAATCTAAAAGTGAAACTATGCATCTAGAACTATCTGATTGTCAACACGGTGGTATACACTGGAAAAGACAGTCTTTTTCAATAATTGGAACTAGAAAATGGGATATCCTCATGTGGAACAAAGAATGTAGATCCTGATCTCTTACAAAAAACAAAACTCAATATAGATGCATGGCTTGGTTCTGTGAAACTAATCAAACAAAGCAAGGGGGGATGTTTCAGAACATTGGAATGGACAAGAACATTTTGTTACCCAAAAAGCATAGGAAAAAAAAAGATTTTACAAAAAAGCAAATTGAATTAAATTAAACCAAAAAGGTTTTCTAGAGCAAAGAAATAGCAGAATGAAGAGACAACCTATATAACAGGAAAAATAATTTATGAGTTACTTATCTAACAATAACTTAATTGGCATAACACATAAGTAACACTAATGACACAATAGCAAAAATGCAAATACACCAATTAAAATATGGGCAACAGATTTAAATAGACATGCATAAAAAGACATCTAAATAACTAACATATATATGAAAAAATGTGCAGAATCAGTAACAATTAATGAAATGAAAATCAAAAGCACAGTGGGATATTATCTTATTCAAATAAGAATGGCTATTACTGAAAAGACAAAAGGTAACATGCTGACAAGACTGTGGCATCTTCAGGAAACACATAGTGTTTGTAGGAATACAAGCTAATAGAGTCACTGGTACAGAATTTCTCAGGAATTTAGATAGAACTGCATAATGGCCCAGCAGATCAGCACTTGGTACATATCCAAAGGAAATGACATCAGCCGGCCAGAGAGAATTCCTGCAGCACTATTCACAGTAGCAAAGAAATTGACAGAGACTGAGTGTCCATCAACTATTGAGTGGGCACAGAATAGATGCTATATATACACAGTGAATACTATTCAGACATAAAGAAGAATAAGATTCTGTCACTTGTGACCACATGGATTGAACTAAAGATCATTATGTTAAATGAAGCCAGGCACAGAAAATCAAACAGTGGATGATCTCATGTGTGTGAGTAGCTAGAAGAGTTCATCTCATAGATGTTGAAGATGAGAGTAGATTGGTGGTTACCAGGGGCCTGGAAGAGAGAGTGGGGTAGGAGAAAAAAGGAAAAAGAATAGTTAACAGGTACTAAGTGATAGAAAGGAAAAGATTTGCTGTTTTCTCTACAGTCAAGTGATGTGGATAGCAACAATGAACTGTTTTAGGTTCAAAAGAATCTAAAAGGGAGGAGCTAAAAATGCCCTATCAGCGAGCAGCAAAATACAAAGCCTCCCAGGAGAAACAACTCATATGCCAGAATAAAACATCCTGGAGAGATCCAGACAGAAGGAGATGGATCCTCTTGACACAGGAAGAAATTAAAAGTGTAAAAAATCTCATCAAACATCCAGTCTTGGGGCTACAATTGGAAGAGCTAAATTTACTGGACAAGGCATTTTCACTGTGACATGCCAAGTTTGTGCTGGACTGAATTCACAAATTCGCTCTGGCTGGCAGAGCTGCCCAAACTTGTTCTCACTGCCACTCACAGGAGCCACAGCTGTGCTGAAATCGAGGATTGATGAGCCCAATGGAGAGTGGAACCGGTGAAGGGACCTTCAGCAATCCATGGTCAGTGTTGGGAATGAGATGCCCCCCACCACAGGAAGGGCACAACAAAATGGGTGACATGTTGGAATCGGGAAGAAGGAGCCTGAACTGGGAGTGACAATGACTTCAGTTGGTTGTTCCCTCCCCAGAGAAGATTTGTGGGATTTGCTTGGACTGGGTTGCACCCCTGGCTGGGACCCAATGAGCCGTCCCAGATCAATTCCCTGTGCCTAGCATGCACTAACCTGGTAAAGGCCCCTGAAGTTTGGCTAGCCCAGTGGGGAGGGACAGGCATACACAGCCTTTCCTTACACCTCAGTGACAAGAGCAGGCAGGAGAGGGCAGGGGTCCCTTGCCAGAATGCTTTGGAGGAACCATGGCTGACAGGGAAGGGAGCTGGGATCTCCACTGTACATCTGTGTGGAGGAAGCCAGGGCCAAGACAGGAGAGAGAGGCAGGAGGAGGCACCCAGCCCAGAACCCTGAGAGCACTTATCCGGGAGAGGGAAAAACAAGGGAGACTGAGGGCCACAAACACGCAACATCAGACATGGCTTCAATGGACATTAAGAGATATCTTCGGGACCTTGTAGACGAGCTCAAAACTGAAATATTAAATCAGGTAAAGCAAGATATGTGTGGAGTAATAAAAGAAATCCTCTCAGGAAGCATCTCTCAGGATGATACAGACAAAAGAAGGGAGGAACACAAAAAAAGGAGAGAAATATTGGATAAAGAATATAAAGAAAATATAGAATACATGAAGCAGATTCAAAAGAGACTACCAGGAAATTAAAAACTCCATTGAAAGCTGGCAAAACACCTTAAAAGAAACTAAGGATAGACTATTAAAACTGGAAGACAAGTTTGCAATGTGTAATCATGAAAGGAAAGATCTCTTAAAAATAACAAGGAAACAGGCAGTAATAATACAAAGGCAAGAAGATGACAAGAGAATCTACAATTTAAGAATAAGAAATGCAAATAAAGAAGCAGGAATACATAAAGGCAAATTACAAAGGCTATTCATGGAAATAATTAAGGAAAACTTCCCAAACATGGGAAAAGAAAATGACATTTGGTTATGTGAGGCATACAGAACTCCAGCCACCTACAACCAAAACAGATCTACACCCAGATACATAATAATCAAGATACCAGAAATTCAATATAAAAACAGAATCTTAAAAGCCATCAGAGAAAAGAAACAGATTACCTATAAATGTAAGCCCATCAGAATCATGGCTGACTTCTCGACACAGACCATCAGATCAAGAAGAGCTTGGAGCGAAGTCTTCCAAGCCCTGAAAGAAAATAACCTCCAGCCCACATTTATGTACCCTGCAAAACTGTCACTAGAAATTAATGGAGAAACAAGATGCTTCCATGACAAAGAGGAACTGGGAGAGTTTGTGACCACCAATCCAACCCTACAGAGAATACTGAAGGACATTCTAGAGAGAGAAACAAAATACCAGGATTTTGGGAACAGTGGCAGAAAGGCCTCAATGAGTGGGACAGACAGTAGAATGAAGGAGAAAACTAGACAAAGGCAGAAAAATAGCATAGCAGAAATGAGGCAGAGAAGGATGGCTAGAATCTCTAACATAGATGGCCTTGATCCACTATAATGTTAATAGTGCACCAGGATTTAAAACCCACATTCCTCACACTACTCTGCTTAGATGTATTAAATTCTGTTCCAGTCATTCTACCAGTACTAGATTTGAGGGCACAGACAGTAATCCCAAAAATAACAGGTTATAGCATGGAAATCATCCTTAATTTAATTTAGATTATTAACTTAACCTAAATCTCTTTATAATCTACACTGTTTTACTATGACTGATCATAATCGAATCTGGTTTGTTAGACTGCTGTTTTGTATTGATAGATTCTATTCAAAGCTGTTATGATTGATAGCATCAAGTTTGAGAGTATAGGCAACTGCACCGAAGATGACAAGATTCACTAGAATATCCACTATGGTTTGGTTATTACCTATCTTTGAAGTTTTATACTGTCTACAATGTTTTATTTTTACTAATATTGTTATTATACTGCTGTATACAATTATACTGCTATATTCAATTATGCCTGATGATATAGACAACTCTATTGAAGATAATAAGAAACAACACAGTAATCATTGTAGATCACCTTGTACTGTGGTTTTGTATGACTTTTTGTTTTCATGTTTTATAGGAATTTGTTTTGTTTTGTCTTGCTAAGTTTTGTTTTTCCCTTTAATACAGAAAAGATAGAAATACATGCAGAGATTCATGCATGTGTAGCTGTTTACAGTCTCACTGTTTGAATATCTACTTTGTATGCTTTAATTTTTTAACTTGAATAAGTATTTCTAAGAAGACAATATGTAATTTATCAACTAGTGATTTCTTACTGTTTATCTTTTTGTTTTGAAATTCTTTATTATCTCTACCCTTTACATGTTTTTTTCTCTTTAAATAAAAATAAAGAACCTAAAAGAAAAATTTTTAAATTTCAAAGAGAAATAAATGGTAAATGTTTGAGGGTGTAAATATATTTTACCTCATTTGGACATTCACAGTGTATGCATGTATTGAAACATGCTAACCATAAATTTATTAACCATAATTTTATAACTCAATTAATAACCTCAAAATTTGTAGTAATAATTTATTATTGTGTTGGTGAAGAAAGAAAGACATGATAATGAGAGTTAATAGAGAGCTACAGAGAGAAGATATAGAACCATGTTAATGTGTATCAGTGTATTAATCAACTATTTGGGCAAAAGATCAAGAGAAATTCAATGGATAAAGAATAACCTTATCAAACAGTGGTGGTAGAGGTTAGGAAAATCTTTTTTAACAAGCTCAAGACAACTTTACTCTTCATAAAAATTAACTCAAAGTGGATCACAGTCTTAAGTAAACAATGTAAAGTTATAAAATTTAAAATTCATTAGAGCACAACTTGGGTTTGGAAATGAATTTTTAGGTATGACACCAAAATCTTGGTCTTTAATAAAAAGACCAATGTGTTATTCTTTATTGAAATTAAAATTTTTCTCTGAAAAAATACTGCTGTGAAGATGAAAAATTAAACCACATACTGATAGAAATATTTTCATATATTTTTGATAATATAATTTTTGATAATATAATTTTTCCCAGAATATAGAAAAGAACTGTTAAAATTCTGTTTAAAAATTAAATTTCAAATGATCAAACAAGGTGTCACAAGTAGCAAATAAATACATAGGAAAATTAGCAATATTATTATTTATATAAAAAGTGCAAATTAAAACCACAATGTATATAATTTTAGACTTTTTGAAAATGACTAAATTAAAAAATATATTCCAATATTAAATACTAAAGAGAGTACAGAACAATAGGAACTCTAATTCAATGCTAGTAACAATACCAAATAGTATGGTCACTTTGTAAACCAAAGTTTCCTTGTAACAGTTACCATAGGATCTGGTAATGTCATGTGTATGTCTACCATAAATTTTCAAGAATATTGAAAACAATTTTATACAATAACCTGTAGGATGTATGTGAATATTCATAATCTCTGAAAATAAGAAACAATGTTGATATCTTTCAACAGGTAAACAGGTAACAAATTTGTTTAATATCCATTCAGTGAAATACTACTCATCATAAAAAAGAGTGAACCATTGATTCATGCAACAGGAATGAATCTTTTTTTTTTTTTTTTGTGGTGCTGGGGATCGAACTCACAATTTCGTATTTGCTGAGAAGGCACTAACGCTGCTGAGCTAACTCCCAGCTGAATGAATTGTAAATATACCATGCCAAATGAAAAAAAAATTGACTCATGAGGCTATAGTACATAATTCTATTAGTTTTATTTAATTGATATTCTGTTAAAATAGTAGGAATAAAAGAAGTAATTTGTGGATTGCTAGAAGTTGAAGGAGAGCAAGGTTTTACCTCAAAAGTGAAATTTTAAGGATCTGAACTTTTAATTAGTAGATTCTTGGACTGTAAATAACAGAGAATGGCTTTTATTTGCAAAAAGTTAATGAAAGTTTGGAGGATCACAAAGTGGGGAAAAAAAGAGGAAAAAGGAATCCTAAGTATTTCATCTTATTTAATAACATAATCTCAGTGCATGAAAGAAGAAAAGAAAGAAAGAAGACAGACAGACAGACAGACAGAAAGAAAGAAAGAAAAAGAAAGAAAGGACCAATGGTTTTTATTTCATCCAAATAGTGTAGTACTACTATTAAAATCATATAACAAAAACTGTTCTCTAGTTGGTTGATTTGTTTTTTACAACTGCTACTGTTAAACTACTTTATATATGAACTAATGCTGACCAAATAAATATGCAGTAGAACACAGCCAATTCCTCATAGTCAAAGAAGTTATAAATAAGTAAGATGGGGTTGGCTCAAACTTTGTGTTTAGGATTAGGATTGCTAATTAATGTTAATTCATGTTCATTTTACTGTATATTTAGAAAGACATGTAGAGATGTAAATATTATGGTTGTTATATGTAGCAACTAAAAAATGTGAGACCTCTAGTTAAATGTGAATTTTTGATAAGCAAGTATTTATGATACTAAATATTTAGTATCATGATGCCCTATGCAATATTTTGGATATACACACATTGTAACTATACAGGTATTATTTACCTGAGATTCAGTTTTAAATGAGACCTCTGTGTTTTATTTAGCCACCTTAAATGATAGATATGTAAAATATAGGGTATTCCTGGCTCTGTTCTCTGAGAGGGTGCAGCTATATGAAACTCCACAAGCAGTAAGAACAATCTGCATAAAAAAAGAACAATCTGCATTCATGTTTTCGTCCCTAACTTAAAGGAACAAGGCTTCCTTGAAGGGTAGTTGGTTCTAGACTTGGAACAGGAATAAAAATGAGCCTTGAATGTTTTGTAGCATCAAAAAGTTTGTACATGCTTAGAAGAAAACACAACTGAATAACAATAAAAATGTAATAAAACTACAAGGGGAGGATAAATACAGTACCCTAGAGATACCTTGAAAGAGGTCCCTGTAGCCAAAGTTGTAAACTTTGAGCAGCAAAACAAATAATAGTAAAGATGACAAATCACGGAACAAAATAAATATACTTAAGAACAAAATAAATGATTGACTGAATGAACAATATATATGGAAGGAAATCATAAAACATTCTTTACATCTTTACAGAAGAACCCTAGTCAATTAATGTAAATGAATGAGGGAAATGGAAAACAATTATTTGTGTACTACTGTAGTAATTAATATAGATAAGGCACAGACACTAGTTAATATTAAATAGTAACAGGAATTTGCATACATTCACAGTGTTTGCACCAAATATTGGATTATTGTGGTGTTTTCAGCACGTATCTATGAATCCATTAAAGATCTTCCCTTTAGGAGGCGGAGCTTAGTACTGCTTTCCCCTGCAGGGACTGGGCCTAGAAATCTGCTTCTAACAAATGGAATTTAGAAAGGAGGAAGAAAGATTTTTAAGTTGGAAAAAACAAGAAAGTATCACATCACCTAGTTATCATTGCTAGCAGATTCATGGTGATAGGCTTACTAGACATGATGCTATAAGGAGGGAAAGTTCTCTTTTTGAGAGTGTTCCAAAAATTTCATAGTCTCAGGCAGTATAATGATGCAGCATCATCCGACACAGGTAAGATGAAGAACTTCTACAAAACGACTGGAAATGACTCTTCAGAAATGTGGTCAGTGAGTCAGGAAATGAGCAGGCATCTCCAGAGAGTAGGATATGAAGGAGCTGCAGTGCTAATCTAGATTGACTCCTTCAACCAAAAAAGGATGATAGTGCCCAAACCAATGTTTATAAAGTTGAAAGTTCAATTTTGAATGTGGCAAATTATTCCACTACCGGTTTTTGTAAAGTTTATTGTACCTGTGTTACTTTTTGTCCAACTGCTTTCCCATTATGAAGTTGAATAATTGTGACTGAAGCCTATGGTCGAAGAACCTAAAATATTTATTATCTGACCCTTTACATAAAAAGCTGACAGAACTTTGTTGTATTGGGAATTTGTGTATAGATTTGTCAGTATTCTGTGAGTCAAAACAATTTCAATGTGACAAGTTTTTAAAAGTCATTTGATTTACATCTCCAGTACATTTTTGGCTACCATTATTCGAAAGCTTACAATTTGTGAAAGTCTTTGCTAAATGTCTCTTCATGCCCAGCCCCTTATTGATCCTCTTAGCAGCATTGTGTTATCCTCATTTTATACCCAAGGGAGCTAAGGTTAGCCAAGTCAAGTGAGTTCACTTAGGGGTACATAGTTTCCATACTTAAAACACAGAAATAGACCAAAAGTAGGTTGAGGCCAAAATCCCTATTACCCTATTTTGTCACTCATGCGCCTGGGTTAACAGCAGCTGGAATGTCATTACTGTCAATGTCAGAGAAGGCTTAGAAGAAGACATTTCATGAACTAGTGGTGCTAACTCCTATATGCTGCTATCGTACAAGTGTAGCATCAGTGTGACCAACACAATCATCTGCGATCCATGCAATGAAAATTTCATTACTCACAGCATTTCTTGAACTTGCCCTTACTCCTTCAAAACTCAGATTAGATTTATCTGTTATGTGTAGTCTCTTATCTGTCTAGTTGTATTACCTCTAATGATATGGGTAACAGTAAATTTACAAAGTTTTTTCCCCTTGTCAGGTACTTCTCTGTTCTTCTGTGCCCCTTGTCACCTGTGATAATAGCATCTGCTGTCTTTGATATTTTGCTTTCCTGTTAGTAAGCAAGCATACCCTCGTCTTTACCTAACCCTTGTTATAGTCTCTATTTCTCAAAAGTTCTTGAACTGACAAGTTAGTTTTGTTTCAGACCATTAAAATTTTTCTAAAATATCTCAATGCTTAAGTTTGTTGGTTATCTGAATTTCCAATAAGTGAGAGTTTATTATGCTTCTTGCTTTTAATTCAGTTTTATACATAAACCATAAACATGCCCTTTAACCTTGATAGTATAAATCTAATTGATGCTAATTCACGCTGAAGACAATTTGTGGCTAATGCAGCTTCCATTAGTTAAAAAGCAGCGTTTTCTTGGAGTTGCCATGGTTCTGGAAGCAGAGAGTAGCATTAGAGAGTGACTGTGGCTTTGGGGAATTCAGTTAGTTTGAACAAGGCACAGTTCTGGCTGACAGTGTATTTCAAATGTGAAGACTGACAAAGCATTAAGCCCCACGAACACAGGTAAGCGTCTTGCTATCAGAGCCCTGGTTTGACACAAACAGGGAATGATTTCATTTTGGCCACACTTAGAATTCATGACAGGTTCACTTTCAAACATCAGATCTCTGATGGCATTGCTCTCCTAAAGTGATGCTTCAATTCCTTTTGAAGAGATCCAGTACCTGCCAGGGGCTGACAAAGCTTGAGTGTTAATGACTCCAAAGGTGTGTGGAAAGGCTGATGAGAGGTTTAAAAGAGTTATTCAAAAGGCACCTTATTATTTTCATATCAGACGACATTTAAATAAAAATGTCTGTTTCATTACTGTCAAGAAGCATGTTCTTTTCCAACTGTACATTTCTATAACAAAATCTCTATCTAAGGCAACACTTCATTTTCATTTGAGATGTAGCCTATGTGA
This sequence comes from Hydrochoerus hydrochaeris, assembly GCA_004027455.1. NCBI lineage: Eukaryota > Metazoa > Chordata > Mammalia > Rodentia > Hydrochaeridae > Hydrochoerus > Hydrochoerus hydrochaeris. The sequence continues at coordinate 250,451 of PVLA01001629.1, read as the reverse complement.
GAGATGTTTAATTTGCTCATTCTGTGACAAGTTCTAAACCTGCTGAAGAGTGATAGCAGCATGCAGACATCGTTAAGAAGCTTCACAAGACATTTTATTGAGTGAAGGAGAAGTAATTGTACTTGCTAAATTCACTTTATGGCTTACTACTAAGAAATAATTCCAAATTTGGTATGGGAAGTATGCCTCAGAGAACACCCAAACACAAATGGTTTCCTCAGATTTCTTGCCCTAGCATTTATCTCTGTAACCCTCAAAATCCTCTTTCTCTGTCTTTGGAGTTCAAAATATCATTACTGAGATTTTTTTTTACTTCACTGTGGGTAGATGCTTTCTCCTCCTCTAGTTGTAAGCTGCTCTTTTTGTTCATTTTTAAGATTGCTTATACACCTTTTTTGTGTGGTATGTAGTTTATACCATGTTGTTCTGAAAGTTCTACTCAGTATTTTCTCAAATTTTGCCAAATAAACTATTTATGTAAGGCATTTGAGTAGGTGGATTTAGTAGAGGCTTTAGAAAATGAAGGACTGTCACAGCAACACAAAAGGACAAATTGCGAGTGTTCTGATGCAAAAAAGGAAGGAAGGAGGTAGGAAGAAAAAAGGTAGAAAGGAAGGAAGGAGGGAAAGGAAGGAGAAAAATTGTATGACATAGAGATAAGTTCATTAGCTTGATTGAGAAGATTATGTAACACTGAATATGTTTATCAAATCATCAGATTAAATATCACATACAATTCAAAGAAAGCAAAATTAACAAAAGAAGTAAAATTAAGATTAGACACTTCTGTTTTGAAAAATCCCTTAGTCATTTTGGCGGTGAGGGTTAGGGTTAGGGTTCTTTTTTCCTCCAAGGCTCTTTTCCACTGTATCAATTTCAGTGCCTTCCTCTTGGCTACCCTAGCCCGAAGCCTTCAGCTCTCATTTACAGCCTTGTTCCAAGTGAGCCTCAGCCCTCACTTTCTCTAAATTCTCTTTTTAGACAAACACAAGTCCCATCCAAGGGAGAAGTTTGGTGACAGTTCCTAAGAAGCTGCCTTATGCTTGGATGCCAGAGCAGTCTCACTTCAAGTGAGTGTGAGCATCAGTGTGTTTGCTTCACCCTAGCAAGCCACTGGTTCCTGGTCATATTTTAGCTCATCTATTATTATATATGCGTCATTTCTGAGGTTTTACTATATATAAAACTATTACTTTATTTAAAACATTATACTATATATACTACATAAATATAAGCGACTCATTTTAAAATGAGAAACGTAAGTCTAATAAGCAGTCTAGATTAATTTTAGAAACTAGAATTCTTCTGGGTGTATTATGCAAAAGAAGAATGAACATAGGGGAAAATCTCGGAAAGAGCCAAGAGTGAGGGTGCCACTAGAATTATTGGGTTTAGAACAAACCACAAAACTCTCTGTCCAAGCGCTAGAGATAACTACATTTCTGACAGCAGGTGCTTCTGCCACCCCAGCTTCGGCGCAGTGCCCGTGAACAGGCGAGTGCAACATGGATGCCCCAGCTTCCCTTCCTTTCTGTCTTTGCAGTAGAGATGACAGAGAATGTAGTGAGAGAGGGGTCCGCTGCCTCACTTTCCCTTTCAGCTCTCTTGGAATCATATCTAAGTGGCGGAAAATTATTGCATATTCAGAGTTCTAGCGGAAGGGAGTTTGAGAAATGCAGTTTCATTTTATTATTTTATCTTATTTGACTTTTTATCTTTCAGATCTTTAGAACAGAAAGTAGAATGCAATCTAGTGAATCAAAGTAATAATATCTATTGCAAAAGCTTACCCAAATGCCCACAGTTCCAAATTTAAGTCATGGATTCTCATTATTGATTGAGAAATAATTTCTAGGATGATTTTCATCAAGTATAGTTACTTATTACTTATGTTCAGTTTTGAGGTCTGACTTTATCTGCTATACCAGTGGGAACTTCCACAACAAGCCTTTCACAAACATTTAGCATCAGTTTACAACACAGGAATTAAGGATTCCCAATCTAGTTTATCATAACCACATAGCAGTCCCTCCACCAAATTTTATAATCAGACTACTGTTTGTACTCTCATATTTCACATAGAGGGAGCATATTTTTTTGTATACAGAAAAAATATAGTTTTATCAACCATGGAATTGAATCTCTGGTTTGGGAAAGTATTTCTAACATGATTTTACTGATTTTCATTCCTTTTATTTATGCTGAAAGTAAGACATCTGTTTAGAGAAATAAGGTTTGACCCATGCAACCTACCTTTTTCTATTAAAATAATAGAATTCTGGTTACAAATTTTGTAACATATCAGTTTAAAAAGTTGAACCTGAATTTTCAACTTAAGATACTGATAAAAGCAAGTATTACATTCTTGGCAGTTGGATGTCATTATCTGTTCCTTTAATTGATTACTTCAGTTTTTCTTAGTTATTTATTTGCATATTTGCATATTTGTTGAACTCCTGATACTTTATGAACAAAACTCTCAATATACTTTCTTATAGCAAAGTGCTGTGCACTAGTGTTTTTCTGGAAGCTTTTAAAGAAATTCATATCATTTTCCATCTATAAAAAATCTTACGGGACTGTTAGTTTATCAAATAAACTAAATGTACAGCTTATATCTAATATAAAACAATCATTTCTAAAGAAAAACATTTTGACTTCAAAACTATTGTCTTTTAAAATGAAGCCTGCAAGCTTTTAGCTCTACAGCAGACTATGCGTAACCACTGTAAAACAAGAATATTCTCAATTTGTCAAAAATTAGCCCACAAAATTTTAGAGAACCAATTTCTGAGTTCCTTATTCTGTTCTAGCTATTTGTCTATTTTTTTGTTGATTACCATGCTATCTTGATTACTGTAGCTTTGTTTTAATGTTTAAAACTCATTTGTTAATTTTTATATTGTGTTAGGTAGTTTCTTTGTCTTTTTATATACATTGTAGAATAGTGTATATAAGGTTGCTGATAGTTTTAAATGACTTTACTATTATGATGACTGATATTCTGATAAATTTCTAAATTCATTGATGAATAATTGACATTTTAACAATATACAGTCTTTCAAACAATGGTCATAAAATTCCTCTCCACTCATTCTCTTTAAATATATTTTTGTCAGTGTTTAATAGTTTTTCACATACAGATCCTATTTGTATATTCTTAGATTTCTACATAAATATTTCATTTTTAGAGAGTACTATTATTCAGATTTTTTTAAAATTCAGATTGCTCATTTCTGATTTTTAGTGTGTAGGAAAGCAATGGGTATTTGTATGTTTACTGTGTATTTCCTGACTTAGCTATCCTTAATATTTCCAGAATTTTTACATTTTTCTTTTCATTTTGCTTACTATTTGGCTTTTCTATATAGACAATATTGTCATCTGTGAACAAAAACAGTTTTATCCTTTCCATTTTTTACACTTTTTATATATTTTCTTTTTTTGTATTAGCTAAGATTTAACTAGTATGATGTTGAATATAACTGGTAACAGAGAAGATTCTTATCTTATTAATGAGTTTAAAATGCTACCAAGGCTCTTGCCATTATGTCTGATATAAATTGCATGTTTTTAAAGATTTCCATCACCAAATTGAGTAAAATTCATTCTTTTCCTACTTTACTGAAAGCTTTTATAGAGAATAGGTGTTGGAATTTGCCAATTTTATTTAAATTTTATTTAAAGAGGAAAAAAGCAAAACAGAAAAAGGGGTAGAAACAATACAGAATTTCAGAAAAAAAATAAACAGTACATAGTTGTTCAAGTTACAAAATTAAAGCATATAGAGTGGACATTCAAACAGTGAGGCTGCAAAGAAGTTCAATGAACCAATAACAACTTAGCAACATGGTTATCAATCCTACACACCTAAACATAAATGCAGTTATATCCTTTAGAGCACTTTCTGTTCCTCCTTTTACTTTAAAAAAAATTTTTTTATTTAAAGAGAAACAAAAGCATGTAAAGGGTAGAGATAATACAGAATTTCAAAAAAAGATAAACAATAAGAAATCACTAGTTGATAAATTACATATTGTCCTCTTAGAAATAGTTGTTCAAGTTACAAAATTAAAGCATACAAAGTAGGTATTCAAACAGTGAGAGTGTAAACAGCTATGCATGCATAAATCTCTACATGTATTCCTATCCTTTCTCTATTAGAGGGAAAAACAAAACTTAGCAAGACAAAACAAAACAAATTCCTATAAAACATGAAAACAAAAATTCATATAAAACCACAGTACAAGGTGATCTACAATGATTACTGTGTTGTTTCTTATTTTCTTCAATAGAATTGTCTATATCATCAGCCATAATTGAATATAGCAGTGTAAATGAATATAGCAGTACATAACAATATTAGTAAAAATAAAACATTGTAGACACTATAAAACTTCAAAGGCAGGTAATAATCTAACCATAGTGGATATTCTAGTGAATCTTGTCATCTTAAGTGCAGTTGCCTATACTCTCAGACTAGATACTACCAATCATAACAGCTTTGAATAAAATCTATCAGTACAAAACAGAGATCTAACAAACCAGATTTGATTATCATCAGTCATGGTAAAACAGTGTTGGTTTTATAGAGTTTTAGATTAAGTTAATAGGAAATTAATGATGATTACCATACTATATCCTGTTATCTTCAGGATTACTGTCTGTGCCCTCAAATCTAGTACAGGTAGAATGACTGGAACAGAATTTAATACATCTAAGCAGAGTAGTGTGAGGAATGTGGGTTTTAAATCCTGGTGCACTATTAATAATATAGTGTATCAAGGCCATCTATGTTAGCGATTCTAGTTATCCTTCTCTGCCTCATTTCTGCTATGCTATTTTTCTGCCTTTGTTTGTCTAGTTTTCTCTTTCATTCTACTGCCTGCCCTACTCATTGAGGCCTTTCTGCCACTGTTCCTAAAATGCTGGTATTTTGTTTCTCTCTCTAGAATGTCCTTCAGTATTTTCTATAGGGTTGGATTGGTGGTCACAAACTCTCCCAGTTCCTCTTTGTCATGGAAGCATCTTGTTTCTCCATTAATTTCTAGTGACAGTTTTGCAGGGTACATAAATCTGGGCTGGAGGTTATTTTCTTTCAGGGCTTGGAAGACTTCGCTCCAAGCTCTTCTTGATCTGATGGTCTGTGTCGAGAAGTCAGCCGTGATTCTGATGGGCTTACATTTATAGGTAATCTGTTTCTTTTCTCTGATGGCTCTTAATATTGTGTTTTTATATTGAATTTCTGGTATCTTGATTATTATATGTCTGGGTATAGATCTGTTTTGGTTGTAGGTGGCTGGAGTTCTGTATGCCTCACATAACCGAATGTCATTTTCTTTTCCCATGTTTGGGAAGTTTTCCTTAATTATTTCCATGAATAGCCTTTGTAATTTGCCTTTATGTATTCCTGCTTCTTCATTCACATTTCTTATTCTTAAATTGTAGATTCTCTTGTCATCTTCTTGCCTTTGTATTGTTACTGCCTGTGTCCTTGTTATTTTTAAGAGATCTTTCCTTTCATGATCACACATTGCAAACTTGTCTTCCAGTTTTGATAGTCTATCCTTAGTTTCTTTTAAGGTGTTTTGCCAGCTTTCAATGGAGTTTTTAGTTTCCTGGTAGTCTCTTTTGAATCTGCTTCATGTATTCTATATTTTCTTTATATTCTTTATCCAATATTTCTCTCCTTTTTTGTGTTCCTCCCTTCTTTCATCTGTATCATCCTGAGAGGTGCTTCCTGACATGATTTCTTTTATTACTCCACACATATCTTGCTTTACCTGATTTAATATTTCAGTTTTGAGCTTGTCTACAAGGTCCCGAAGATATCTCTTAATGTCCATTGAAGCCATGTCTGATGTTGCGTGTTTTTGGCCCTCAGTCTCCCTTGTTTTTCCCTCGCCAGGATCAGTGCTCTCAGGGTTCTGGGCTGGGGTCCTCCTCCTGCCTCTCTCTCCTGTCTTGGCCCTGGCTTCCTCCACACAGGTGTACAGTGTAGGTCCCAGCCCCCTTCCCTTTTGGCCACGTTTCCTCTGAAGCATGCTGGCGAGGGACCTCCACCCTCTCCTGGCTGCTCTGAGGTGTCACTGAGGTGTAAGCAGCGGCTGCATATGCCTGCCCCTCCCTACCAGGCCCGCCAAACTTAGTGCATGCTAGGCACAGGGAATCAATTTGGGAAGGCTCATTGGGTCCTGGCCAGGGGTGCGGCCCAGTCCAAGCAAATCCCATGAATCTTCTCTGGGGAAGGAGCAACCAACTGAAGTCACTGTCTCCCCCAGTTCAGGCTCCTCCTGCCCAATTCCAACATGTCGCCCATTTGGTCATGCCCTTCCCTTGGGGGGTGGTCTCATTCCCAGCACTGACTGTGGATTAATGAAGGTGTCTTCACTGGTTTTGCTCTCCGTTGGGCTCACCAACCCCTGAATTCAGCACTGCTGTGCTTCCTGTGAGTGGCGGTGGGAACGAGTTTGTGTGGCTCTACTGGCTGGTGCGGATTCAAGCTGGCGCAAATTCAGCCAGGGCAAACTTGATGGGTCACCATGAAAATGCCATGTCTCATAATTTTTAGCTGTTCCAATTGTAGTCCCAACATATTTGACAAGCTTTTTTACATTTTAATTTCTTCCTGTGTCAAGAGGACCCATCTCCCTCTGTCTGGGTTTCTCCAGGGTATTTTATTCTGGCATATGAGTTGTTTCTCCTGGGAGGCTTTGTGTTTTGTTGCTCACTGGTTGGCCATTTTGACTTCTCCTCCTGACCAGGTCTGTCATGCAGGAGCACACCACCACCGCCACCGCTGCCACCGCTGCTGCCACTGCCGCTGCCACCGCCACCTCCTCTTGACACTGCTTCCTGGCTCCCCACATGCTGCCATTGCTAAAAGGTGAAGCCAACCAGCCTGGACATTGACCTTTGCCCTTTGTCCAACCCCCATACCCAGAGATGTCTCTCCAACTCTCCCTGATGATATGGGGCTTTCACTGCCAAATGTTTTTGTCTGTTAATGGCAACCATATGATTTTTTTAGGTTGTTTATAAGGTGGATTGTATTAATTGATTTTTGAACGTTGAATCAGGTTTAAATATGGGGAAGCCCAGAATATGGGGTCCTGGCCTAGATCCCTGATCTCTCAAATGAGTATACAGTGGAGGCCTAAATAAAAAGAGACAAGTGATATGATTTTAGGGCTCTAGACGGTCAGAATCCTTTAGCTGAGCTTGAGATGCTGAGGGCTAAGACAAAGACTTCTCTGGACTGCCCATTTTTGTTAGGTCCAATGACACAGGGCAGAGAAACTGAGGAGAGCATGGGAAATGAACAGGACCTTGGGAGTCACTTCAACGACTTCTCCAAGTAGTAAATTATGCCAATTTAGGAGAACTTTCTTATCTCCAGGAAGACATTTATGGAAGGCTTGAGATTCCTTCAGCTGCAGTCTCTATTTACTTAATTAGTGTTGGATCTAAGGTGTCTTTAGCTGTGGCTTTATCTTGCCCTTTGAGGTATCTCTGGCCTCACAGGCCACTATAGTCCTTAGCCAGGACCAGTGATTCATGGAGGTTCACATACTATGAATCAGCCCCTATAGCCAGGCAAGGCCAAGGCCTAGGACAGACTCACAGATAAACATAGAAAGCCAATCAGTTAATTTTAAATCCTGCTCAGATCCACTGTATAGTGGTTTTCAACACCAGGTAGTTGACATGCAGCTTTTTTTAAACATTGTTTTGATTTGCTAATATATTTTGTGGGGTATAATGGCTAATGCATGAATATAGCATAAGATTCTGGGTACTATCCTGACTGGAGCAACTTTTGAAAATGCAAATTACCTAATGTACAGCATGATGCTTACTAGAGGCATTATAATTTGATAATTATAGAAAACGTGATTTTATCACTGTCTAGGAATACCTATAGATTTGATTTAATCTTCCTCAGTCCAGTGAGTTCAGTATAATTTTTTGTCAATTCTAAGTTTAAAAAGTTGACTACTCACAAGTGAGGAGGAATGTGAGTCAATTTCACAGGACAAAACAATCAGTAAGTAGTGGAGCTCTGAGTGGAGCCTAGATTTTTATTCCTTGGAAGCCCTTGATATTCCCACCATGACAGGCAGCCTTGCTAAGAAGCAGCAGTTGGAAAGCTGGTACATTAAAGCCCATAGGACAATGAAACTGTAAAGCTTCACAATGAAGTATGTATTTTTCACTGTGTTGAAATTATCAGTCTAGGTTATCTAGATTTGGTAAGAAAATAAACTTTCCAAGCTGTATTCTCACAGCACTAGATTCTGTGCTTTTCTTTAGATGATTTGTTCGGAGTGGAAAATCAGGATTGGCACATGCTTGCTTTCTGTGAGAAACTGATAGAGTCTATACAACTTCTCAGTACTCACTGTGTTCCTCTTAAAATGATGAAAAAGTGTTTTGTTTCGCTGAACCTCAAATTCATTTTCTCTGACACAGTGTCTTACTTAGCAGTGCCTTTTGAGAAAATTATCAGTGCAACACTATTAATCATTTCACAGCTGGTACAAGAAAGAGCTTTTAGGGGACCAGTTCACAATCATTTACTCACTGTTATGCATAAGATGCCTGGCAATTCAATGAGCTGATGTGCAACTTTGTATTTTTCCCCTATGATTCCTGAAATTAGAATTTTAGTGATGTTCCTTCAAAGGATTTCATCAAAAATATAATTTAGTGCTGTGACAATATGTGGCATTTTTTAATGAAAGAGGAAATAGAGGAAAAATTACCATAATTCACTTGATGCAGTTCATTTCTTATCAAATAATGATGTAAAACAACAGTGAAATATTCAACTGAGTTTTGCAAGATGAACTGAACAGTTTATATATTTCCTATAAATTAAAAAGTCCATGCGCAAGAAGTTAGTTACTCTGACTATAAAATTGTGAATGCAGAATTGACATGTTAAATTGTATCTTAACATTAGAAACAATACTTACTCTGTAACCAAAATTTGTGAGTTTAAATGGGAAAATTATAAAATGAATACACATTTGAAACATAATCTGGAAAAGACTCATTTTAAAAATTAATATTGATATTTATATCAGAGAAATATACTCATTGATATTTATGTTCAGAGAAAAAAGTGACCTTAGGTAAAAACACTTGATGAAATGGGGAGAACATTCAAGTATAGGGGAAGCATGCGAGATAATCTGTACCCTCATTTTAATTGCCCCAGAAGCTGTTCTGCTTATTAAAGTGAAAATATTGACCCTATGATGTTTTTAAAAAGTTGAACTTAAAAATTTTTAAAACTTAATTTTGTTATAACATTTTAAAATATTCTAAACTACGTAATCACAAGTAAACTCAGAAAATGTCCTTTTCCCCAAAAACTTAATAGAGTCAATATTTCAATATGAGTGGCTTAATTTTTTAAAATAGGAGTCTTTTCAATCTCTTGGTCCTACTCCCATTCACATAGAGGTCAGGATGAGTGCAGAGAACAAGAAACAGAAGAGGACAGACACATTCAATAAAGAGAGCCTTGGAGGTGGATGGAGAGGAGTGAGAGGCGAAGCCTTGTCTGCTTGTCTCAGAGTTCTCCAGCTGGTCCTATGAATTCTCCCCTGTGTCTTAGTGAGAGGAGAGGAAGCAAAACTGTGAAGATTATAAAACTATGACTCATAAAATCTTTGCTATACATAAATGCCAGAAGGAGGAAGTTGCTTTGAAGATCCTGACATTGCATGTGTGTGCATAGTGGAGTGACTGAGAATCAAATTTAATTTTAATTATACTTTTACAAATTGATATATGGAGGTTGATATTTGTAGAGAAAAGATTAGGCAATTTTGCCTAAGGGGTTTAGATTGTTCCTGGGTAACAAAAGAAAATAAATCTTAAACTCTACTGAGATTTGAAGTTACTGAAATCTGTTTAATGGACAGAGGCAGGCTTGATCAAGGCTGCAGAGACTAAAGAAGTCCTTGAACTGGCACCACTACATGCTAGAAATAGATGGGGCCAGCACACAGATCTCTGCTCCTGGCTAGTGGTTGTGGAGCAAGCGTATAGCTGGCAGCAAAAGTCGTCCTTACTTGCCTTCTTACACTGTCAGAAGATAAAATATGAGCAAAGCTAACATATGATACATTTGAGAGCTTGAAACAGTATTTGGGCTGAGCATGTATTGCTAAAGAAAGCAGCCATGTAGAGGAACTGTCCTGTTTTTAAACCTGAAGCCATCTACATAGCTGATAGTTTATTCTGGGCCGGGAAGCTCTATCGCAGTTTCATTGTTTTGGACAGAACTGAAGGAGTGAGCCAGCCTTGGTGGTGAGTTGTGTGGTGTTTACATGTGCCTCTTTGGAAACCAACTAAACTTCCAGTGTTTGGTAGTAGTATCTCCCAGCTTTGAAGGGTTAATCACCGGCTTGCAATGCAGGAAAAAGCAGGTGTAATTGAATATGAAAAAGTAATCTAAGAATTCTGAGGACTATTATAGAAATGGATGACTTTGTGGCAAGAGTACATAAGACACTATAAAGTGATGGAATAGTATTCTGGTCCCATAGTGGGAACCGGTGAGAGTCCTTATGTAGGAAGGAAGGATTCTTCTATTTCAGCCAAGCAGCCTTCCCATATTATGGTGTTTATGTACTATGCCACAGGTAGAGTATCAACAAGAGTGTATTTATTTTCCCATGCCATTATAATCAATTACCACAAACTTAGCAGTTAAATATAGTGCAAATACATTATTGTATAATTCTGAAGAAAAGATTTCTATACTTGGTTGGCAGAGCTACCATCTCTTAGAAGGCACTAGAGAGGAATCCATCTCCTTACCATTTCCAAACTCTAGGCCACGTTCCTTGGCTCTGAATCACTCTGACTCTTGCTTCTATAGGCTTCTCTGATTCTCCTTATACTTGCTTCCTTCTTTCACTTATAAGCACTTTTATAATTGTATTAGGGCTTCTTGGATAATCTAGATAACCTTTGCATCTCAAGATCCTCAATCACATCTTCAAAATTCTTTTTGTATGTGAAGTAAAGTCTTGAGAAGTTGTAGGAATTAGGTCATCTTGAAGGGTAGGATGGGCATTATTCTGCCTTCCACAGAGAGCACTGTCAGCCATAGGCAATGATTCCTGCATCAGGGCCTGGTCACTTGTTCATAACTCTAGATCATTTCTATAAATGCTAGTTTCTATATGGCTTAAACAGGATATACTTATGACTCAAGAATTTTGCTTTGAATAAGTTGCCACTTGCTAAAACAACATTATTAGTTGTATAGAGGTCTCCAAAAGTATTCAGTATGTATCCTTGTATATTGTTGTTGAAGCTGTACCACAGTTAGATAGGAAATGAATCCAAGTTAGAAAAATGTTAAAGTTCATTAAATTTAAACAAAACCAGACTGTGAATATAAGAAATAGTCACTCAGATTCTATCTAAGTTACTATAGGAAATACAGTTATAAAATTAAGGAAGTCAATATTTTTAAAAGACTTATAAAGCCCAATATACATTCAAATACAACCCTTATAATGAATGGTCATATGTAGCTTAATGATGAGGATACCTGAGGAGAAATTTGGGTGGTCTTGGGAGATTTCATCATTGTTCATATGTCATGGTCAATTACTTGTGGTTTCTGGAGCAATCAAGAAATATAGTAAACATGAAATGTATGAAAGTACTACCAATTTATCACAGCTTATGGTTTTACAGAAAACTCTTATAAGTAGAAGGATTATACTTTAAAATAGTGGGTAGAAAATATAGTGTACTGGAAAGAATAGCTGCCATCAAGAAATCAACTGATAACAACTGTTGCCGAGGCTGCGGGGAAAAAGGAACACTGCTCCACTGTTGGTGGGAGTGTAGACTGGTGCAACCACTATGGAAATCCATATGGAGAATTCTTAGAAGACTAGGATTGGAAGCCCCATTCAATCCAGCTATCCCCCTCCTGGGTATTTTCCCCAAAGAACTGAAAAGTTCATATCATAGTGATATATGTGCACCCATGTTCATGCCACACAATTTGTGATCCTGGAAACAACCAAGATGCCCATCAACTGCAGGGTGGATGAAAAAGATGTGGCATTTTTATACAATGGAATATTACTCAGCTATAAAAAAGGATGACCTTGAGGCCTTCATAGGCAAATGGAGACAACTTGAGACTATCCTCATTAGTGAAATAAATAAGAATCATATTTATAAATATCATATTGTGTCTCTAGTGTAAAAAGTAAATAAGAACTACAAGAGTAATAAAACC